>VDFB02270651.1:237782116-237993789 GCA_007258455.2 Sequoia sempervirens | reverse complement strand
TAATAAAATTATTTAATTAGGTGGGGTATACATTAGGTGGGTTAGATTAATTAAATAAATTAGTTGCTTGGTTAATTTTGAATAAGATTGTACTAGAATAAAATTAGGTGTCTACAAATTCTAAAATGTGAAAGTTATCAATTAGTACCAACCTAGTTTTAGTCTCAATGCTATGGTAAATACATTCAATATAACATCAATTTTAATTTTTTATATTAGAGAAAAAGACTCTAGGATTTTATCACTAGAAATTGATGAAGAAATTGCATAAATGCATTGTCTAGATTTTATAAAAAATGAAACTTCTAAATGCTCTATATATCATCCATTGAGATAAATCCATGACTCTAAGCTAGACAATCCTTTATATATTAATTAAAAAATAACCATAGGAAAAAATATTAGAACTTCAAAAGATTTATTGATTTTTACCCTTTGTCGCAATAGAGAAAATGATAGGTAACACATGTTAGACATGTGCAAGCTACTTAACATGAATAAAAGTTGTGTCATTTTTTCCTTAGTATTGTAATGCGATTCAACTTTATTTTCAATAAGATATGGTATCATTAAATGTAACCTAGTTGAAGTGGTCTCCATATTACACAATATTGTAGGTAGTAAACTTTCACTCTTTCCACAAATTTATAGTTGGAACTAAAAACTTTGATTAGAAGATAAATGATAAAGCTTAGAGAATTCCACATTCAAAGAAAAAACCCAAATAAAAATCTAGCAGATTGCTTTCCTCCAAAGAAAGGAAAAAGAAATTAGATAGATCCCTTACAATTAGCAACTACATGGCCATAAGCATGCATTTATAATATGTACATCTAAATTTATGAGGAAGTTGTGTATGTCTCTTTTATTTAGAGCATGTCCAATGATGGTATAACACAAGGTTTCAAAGATATATTGTTCTACAAATATTCATTTAGATTTTGTTGTTGGTGGAAGGAATAAATTGTGGGCATATGTCCTTCAAGTTGGGGCTTCTTTTTTTAATCCACATTCTCCTATCATGTCGTACATTCATTGGTTGATTGATTGGATCCCTTTCTCATTTATGATGAGTTTTTATACAATGTGGTGTTTCTTGTGCTATGAAAAAGACAATATACATTTCACAATTTTTTAAATTTTTTGTTGAAATTATTTGTGCTAAGATTTTGGTTGGTACGTATTTATGAGGCCTCAATAGATCCATGTTTTTTTTGACTTTATCACTTTTTGAAAATATTTTTTTCTTTAACAAAGATCAATTTGCATATTCCATGACCATATGCTTTGCGCCTTGATCTTAGGGATTGGCGATTCAATATATAAGATGATGAACATGAATCTACACCTTACATCTTTAGAAATTTGAGCCATTTATGTGAACTCTATTTTTTTTCTTTTTTCAATTATAAAACTAGGTAAAATTGAAAGATAATACAAAGCAAATTCTCTTAGCTGCTTGTTAGTTGGAACATGAATGTTCTCCTTAGAAATTTCATAGAAGTAAGAGTTGGGTGAGCTCTATTTCATTAAGTTTACATATAAATATTAAATGCAAACAAATGCCAAACAACTAAATAGTACACATAATGGATACAAGTGACACTAAATAGCATTTATCATTTCATTCATGATCCTCTTGCTTGCCATAAAACTTACAATAATAAAAAAACAAGTACACATATTAGATATAAGTAAAAAAAATCACTAGCAAATACAAGATCCAACCTATTTATAAAAGACACGTTAAGATAATCAAATAAATACATACACACATTCAATACTTTACATTATCAACAATATTCTATATTTATATTTTACTGCAATATTAATATATCAATAATAATTATCAATTACAACAATCCAATCCATAATAAATAAATTTAAAAAACAAAACAATAATACCTTAGGGTGGGATTTCATGAGGGGCTTCAGGATCTATTTTTAAGGAACAATTCCTAAGAATAACAGCTCCTACCTTTTAGGATTATAGATTTGAGGGGTTGAAAATGGGGTGAGGCTAGAGATTGCCCATATAATTTAAGAATTTTATTGCGATTTAATCATCTCAACTTTTAAGCTTTCTTAAATTTTGGAGCTTCACTACTAATAAATTCACGAGACTACCAATTTCCTTAAAATTTGGAGCTTAATATTTGAAACTGAACTGCGCTACTAAACTCATAGAATCACCACCTTAAAAAGAATCCTAAAATTTTTCAACAACACCCATTGAAACTTATGAGAAAGCCCCCCTCAATGAAACCCGCCCCTTTATCAATTACTATAATGCTAAGTGAGAACACTCCACTTCCGATCCCTTTATAAAAGTGCAGCCAGACCAATTCCCCAAGAGCAGTTAGAGGGAGCCTCCACACTCCCATTAAAAAAGCAACGTAGCGCGGAAGAAAACAGAATATTCTCAATCCATAACCTCCTCACGCGAAGGGCAAAATCATATTTAATTCACGCAAGGGTCCAAAAATCACATTTTTAATATCCACAATAAAAAAACAACTAAGATCTCGGCAGGAGCCAAAATAGTTTGTTTGACTCTCGTAAACAAACTGCCTATTTGGCGTTAAATCTGTCGCATATGAATTCCGTTAAATTGGCAGAGATTTTTAGCGGATCCACAGAAAGTAGAAAGACGAGGGAACTTAAAGGAGTTAGGTAAATTCATAATTAGAGCGTAGTTAAGAAGGGTGGAAATAGAAATAGTAGAACCATCTGACGAGACAGACTGTTCCACGTTGGCGCCCAACGACTTTTTCTCCAGACGGGCCAACTCTCGGCTAAATTTAGTGCCACCGACTGCATAGCTATAACAACAGTGTTGTTTCTCTTTACGCTAAAACTGTGTCTAAATTGGCGGCGCTTTACGAACTCGGAGCGCGTGGATGATATTATTATCCGGTCTTCAAATTCGTTACTTGTCGCGTGCACTAGACGGGCTTGGTGTTCTGATAAAAAAAAAAAAAGAACAAAAAAAATACCACCGCACCATCAATTCAGGCTAAGACTTTTTTTTGGTTGCTTCTATTCTTTGTTTTTCTCTTCTGTTCTTCTGGTCTCTTGTCTTGCATTCTCTGTCTCTGTCGCCTGGGTGCCTGCGCGAGTTTTTATGTTGTTTTTTTAATTTTCACGTCAACTGACGTGCGGCCCTCCCTGCCTGCGCTTCGAGTTTCGACGCGAGCGTGTTGTTTGGATCGGGCGGATAGAGCCGAGGAGACGGACATTTGAAACCCTGAAGGTGCAGAATTGTTGGTGGTTTGTTTCTCTGCGTGGTGACAGATCTGGCAGAAGGTAAAGCCCTTGGCTCTATGAGCTAAACGGCATGGGGCAGTGCTATGGTAAGAACATCGCAGTAGACGATGCGGCGGATGGATCGCGGACGGGGTCCCGCACGGGGCCGGGGGCGCACCAGAATGGCGTCTCGTCTGTGAAGAATACGCCGAATCATGCGTCGTCGAGCCCGTGGCCTAATCCCTTTCCGCATGCGGCGAGCCCCATGCCAGGTGCGCTGCCGCCAGGAGTGCCACCGTCTCCCGCAAGGTCAACTCCCAGAAGGTTTTTCCGCCGCCCGTTTCCTCCTCCTTCTCCCGCCAAACACATTAAGTCCTCGCTCGCTAAGCGGCAGGGGGCACCAAAGCAGCCAAAGGACGGTCCTATACCGGAGGACGGGGCAGAGAGTGAGCGGCCGTTGGATAAGAGTTTTGGTTATAGTAAGAATTTTACGTCTAAGTATGAATTGGGCCACGAGGTCGGCCGCGGCCATTTTGGCCACACGTGCTATGCAAAGGGTCGCAAGGGCGAACTTAAAGGGCAGGCTGTTGCCGTCAAAGTCATAGCCAAAGCCAAGGTAATTTTGTTTGCCTCTTACATGAATTGTCTCTAAAACTACGAATTTTAGCTCCGATCGTATTTTCTATGACATAGGCTCAATTTCGTCGCATCATTCACTTGACTTGACATTGTTGCCATTTACTTATTTTTGAGCGAGGCATTATTAGATCATTCACACGCAGAATTTTCTTTCGATTTTGCTAATGTTCGCTCGATCTTTTACGGCGCAAAATTGTACAGGTTTGCGAAATTCCACTGAATGTCCTGAATGAGCCTGCATGTTGACTTTGAAAACATCTTTATTATTTTTTCTATAGATCACTTGATTGGTTAATCATGTCCGATTTATTTCATTTTGACAAATGCTTTTGGGTCATCGTTTAACTGGAATGGCGTGGTCGCTCTTTACTTATTTTTAAGCAAATCATCATCAGATCATTTGTCTGTCAGAAAATAATTCATTAACTACGATTTGTCAGATCATTGAGGAGGCAATATTGCAGATGCTCACGAATTTCCATAGAATGTTGCAGGCGCTTGTATATGTGGTTTCTTTGAATGAGTCAGCAGGGTGTTGACTTTGGGAATATGTTTTACAGAGCTATTTGGGACGTTTAAGGAAATAACTTTTTGTTTGAGCAGTAGTTTGTTGACTCATTCCAATGGTGCCCAATGACCACATCGCATTGTTGTTACTTACTGATTTTTAACTACAGTTTTATCAGTTGTTGTAGTTGTTTCAACATCTTTCTTTTTTCTGCTGATAATTACAGGCACACGGTTTTATAAATATTCATGGGTGTCTAGCTCATATTGCTTGCGCACTTGGTTCTGTATCCCCCTGAATGATCCTCTGTCTCCTTTTTAACATTAATAAGTTTTTAATAAAATTCATTCAGTTGTTGCTGCATGACTGTGATTGAAGTCAAACTTAACCAGGGCAGACCCGTACTACAGAAACAATATGGTCGATCTTCAGTGACTTTCTAGGCTAAATTTTAACAGATCAATCCAACATCAAAATATTGTAGTCATTTCGTAAAAATTCACCACACATTTAGCCATACAATATTGCACAGGTTAGCATATCACTGCGGGTGGCTTGGTAAGCTATTTAGGAAGCTGGATGCTGGATTTTGAATTTTGAGTTCATCAATCGACTGTCATTTGTCTAAGAGATCTTTTTTACTTATTACATTATTGAAATCTGGAAACTTTCATACAAATTGCTGCAGGTCATTTACATGTTGGAATATCTTTTGTTTTTGCCATTTGCAATATCATTTATTAGCAAACATTTTGTATCCCTTCATATCAAAGTTTCAAACTTAAACCTTTATTGATACCTCTGCTAGAATTCGGGATGTACAAGCATTAAACTAAAGGGTATCAATCAGAAAATGATCAAACTATTTTTCAGTGAGTCATAGCTCCTTTTTGCTTGCTAGTTTCAATATGGCATATAAGAAGAGTACTTGAGGTGATTCATTTCTGCTGAAAATGATTGTTATACTTACCTTTGGCTAGTGTACAAGAAATCATTCATATTGTCCTTAATTGAATGTTTTACTTACCTTGGGCTAGTGTACAATAAGTCATTCACGCTGTCCTAAATGAATGTTAAACATTCCTTGGGCTATTCTATAAGAAACCATTTATGTGTTTAAATGAATGCCGAGGTATATTTATGATCAATTGAAAGATTTCATTGCTTTCTCTTGCTTACAATTTTTAATCATGACACGTTTCAATGTATGTGTTTATTTTCTTCTGATTCATATATTTCAGAAGTGAATTTCACCTCTGTATCTAAGAGGAAATTTGCTAGGGGCGAAACCATGAAAATTTGCTGATTATTTTTCAAATTTCTTGTGTAATGTGATGGTTAATTGTGATGAGTACAGCATAACATATTTTAGCAGCATTTGTTATTGTCAGATATGTATGCATAGCACTAGGATCTTTTGGTTTTATTTTTACTGTGTTTATTAATACTTGGTTTCGTTTAAACTTCTGGTGAAAAGAGTCCTTTTGATCCTGAAGTTACGATGCCTTTTCCTTTATCATTTCATTTAAATGGTATTTTAATGAGGTACATTTTATTGCAGATGACAACTGCTATTGCAATTGAAGATGTGCGGAGAGAAGTAAAAATTTTAAAGGCATTGTCTGGACATACTAACTTGGTCAAGTTCTATGATGCTTGCGAGGATTCCAGCAATGTCTACATAATCATGGAGTACTGAACTTACTCTATGCATAGATCACACAATTGTAGGAAAGCTTTTGTAGATAAGGAGTCATAATTAAATACTTAGAATAACTCTTTAAAATGTTTATCAGAAAATGAGATCTCTTAAGAGTATGGATGTTGTTTTTTAGACAACTTTAGGCCTGTAGTTGCATCTTTATTTCAAACTGAGGTATGATTCAAGTTGAAGGACAAGAAAAAAATGTTGAATAATAGGGTGAGAGTTAATGCTATCAAAGCTAAGCTATGTTATCAATTTGAGTTGCCATGTTTGACTTGGCTTGTTCTTCTGTGCAGACTATGTGAAGGTGGTGAGCTACTGGACAGAATTTTGTCGCGGTAATGCTTTTTATTTGGTTTTGTTCTTTGTTGGACTGTTGTTTATATTGAACTGGCCATTTCGTTTAAATTTGAATTTCAGTTGAAGTGACATTTTAGCTTTTGCTTAATTGTGATATGCAGAGGTGGCAGGTATACAGAGGAAGATGCTAAAATAATTGTTAGACAAATCTTGAGCATAGTAGCATTTTGTCACCTTCAAGGTGTTGTGCACCGTGACTTGAAACCAGAGGTGAGATCTTTTCTACAATTGAATGCAAAACATACCATTAGAATGTTAAGGCACAGTGGCTTAATTAACATGGTACTTTTTTAATTTTTCTTTTGTAAAATTACTTAAAATAAACAATGTAATAATTTAGATAAGTCACGAGTGTTTTATTTTTCTGAAGGGTTGCAGTAAAAATTGTAATAAGGGAACTAGATGCGATGAGTGCTAAGTTCATGCTAATGAGAGATTGTTCTTGTGAACCACTGCTCATGAAATATGGGTCGATAAATATTGACTCAAATTATGTTGTTGAATCCCAATAAAATATCATATAAGTGCGATACACATTATAATCCTCTTTATTACAATAATATGGTCTGTAACTACACGGGACATGCCAAGGTTGTGTTATAAATTGTAACAAACAAGAGGTATGGTTCATTGTGCCCCATGTTTACAAATCCCAAGACTGGTTCAAGCTTACCTCATGTACCATGTTGGAAGGTAGATTGTTTTGCTTCCTCCATTTCTGTTTGGATTTGGTATAGTTGGTGGCAAATATTGTTGAGTTGCATGCTTGCTCAGTATTTATGCTGGTTATTATAACATGTTCATTGTCTACTTAAGCTAAATAGTTTTGTGAACTGCAACAATATTGACAATTTTCTCCCTCCCATTATTTGCAGAACTTTTTGTTTTCTACAAAGGATGAACATGCACCTATGAAGGCTATTGATTTTGGACTTTCAGACTTTATCAGACCAGGTAGAGTTTTCAGTGTGATAGAGGGTTTTATTCCGAGTTTTAACTTGGGGTCTAAAAGGAGTTTTTGTTCTTATTTGTTTTTATCTTGAGAAAGCTGTTGGCTCATTGTTACTTGTTGTTCACTTAGTGCATGTCATACATGACTGGTGCAGATGAAAGACTAAATGATATAGTAGGTAGTGCATACTATGTTGCACCAGAAGTTCTTCATCGATCTTACAGTCTGGAGGCTGATGTTTGGAGTATTGGTGTAATAACATATATTCTGCTCTGTGGAAGTCGACCCTTCTGGGCAAGAACTGAGTCGGGTATCTTCCGAGCTGTTTTAAGAGCTGATCCTAATTTTGATGATGCACCATGGCCATCAGTGTCTGCTGAAGCAAAGGACTTTGTGAAAAGGCTACTTAACAAAGATTTGCGTAAAAGAATGACAGCTGCTCAGGCCCTTAGTAAGGATTCATTTTTTTTAAGACTTAGTTTAAATCAACAAATGTTCATTATAGCTTGGTATAGATGGCATACCTCAATGTTTTGATGATTTTGGTGGGATGTGATTAGATCCACAGATCTTTAGTTTGAATCTCAAATGGGTATGTGTTTACAGTTCTATATAAAGATCGATGGTCAAATTATTTGGGACTAATTCTATATCTTTATGCTGGCAGCACATCCATGGCTTCGTGGGCAGCACCCAATTCCATTGGATATTTTGATTTTCAAATTAGTAAAGTCATACATTCGAGCCTCTCCACTGAGACGTGCTGCATTGAAGGTAAATTCTGTGGAAAGTTGAAGCTATTTAGCACATTAGAGAAACAGATGTCTATAATGCTGATGTATGCACTCTTTTTAAATTTTTTGTGTTCTATATGCATGGATGCATAGTTTGATTGCATTACATGATATACTATTTGGTGCTCCTTGAAATCTTTTAGTTCAACTAATTGTTAAGACTAAGAGAATAACACAACGTAGTACCTTTTTTCATGCTCAAATGTGCACTTCAACTGTTGGACCCTGTGCCTTGATTTTCTTAAAAATAATAGTTTAGCACAAATTAGCAGCAATGACTGGATAAAAAATATACTAAAACAAGTCATGGCATAGTGCCCAATACTTGAGCATCACAATTTCCAGCACGAAAAGTTTATTTAGTTTAATTTTAAGAAAATAGTTGAAATAAGGTATTCAAGGGCACTTCTGATATGTTATTGAGATTCTACAATCTCTACTTATTTGGACTTGCTAAAGGTAGCACAGATATATGCATTTGATCATGTAATGCCTTCAAGCTATTCAGCATTATTACGTCCTTTGGCTTTTTTAACCTGCAAAGAGGACCATTTTGTAAATATTGTCTTGTAACACATATAATGGATCATTAAAATTGTATTTGTTAGATATTTGAAGTTTTGTTGAGTTGACATCAAAATATATCTGCAGGCATTGTCGAAGTCATTGACGGAAGATGAGTTAGTTTACCTTAGAGCTCAGTATAAACTCCTTGAACCCAACAAGGATGGCAGGATCTCCTTAGATAACTTCAGATCAGTAAGTAAAACTTGATCTCCATTTGGTTTGTATGATGAACCATGGGAATTTTCAGTCAAATCTGGATGATTTATTCTTTGTGCTTTTATGTTGAATATTATAGTGGTTGATGATTTTTAGTTTCAATCTTTATATTGAGTTGAAATTTTTTTAGGTCTTTTATAGCAATTCATGGTTTTCTATTCATCACATCATATCTTGCTATGTTGTTTTAGGCTCTAACAAGGAATGCAACTGAGGCTATGAAGGAATCTAAGGTTCCTGATATTCTTAATTCGGTATGTTTCAAGTCTTATGTAAACATTTTTGCAACATTAAATACTTTGAAGTTTGGATTCACGTTTGTCTTTTGTTTTTACCATGGACTTGTTTCCATTGATTAAGTCACTCTTTTTATGCATTATTGCTTGCTTGTTTTCCTGTAATCTTCAGTAAGTGTCTGATTCAATTTTTCTATTTTTATAGATGTTGCCTTTTAGCATTTGAAACTTGTATTTGATACTGAATGTGGCTTGCATACATTACAGAAATGTATATAATGTTTTAAACTTTAAAACCATTCAGTATCTAACTGTGAAAATATTCTGTGTGCTGCAATTTTAGTTGGAAAAGCAACTTGTAGTGATGCTTTGGATTCTAATGTCTGTAACAATATACAGACTCACTGAACAGGCCAAGTCATGATATAATGGTGTAAAACCATCCATTATCTAATTTTTAAATATTCCAAGAGTATAGCAGTTATAGTTGGAAGGGAAATACATAGCAATGCTTTGGATTCTAGTGTCCAAAACAATATAGAGAGTCACTGAACAGACAATTCACAGTCTCCTCCTGCCAAGGTAGTTGAGAGATCTATATAGGTGTGTTGACTCAGCTCCTTACCCATCAATGGAGTTCATTGCCATAAATTCTGAAAGAGAAAAATGCCTAAATGCCAAGGCTTTGATAAATAACCTCAACTCGTTACTTAGTCTGGTGCCTTGAGAAATCTTAACCGGTTTTTGAGTTATTGATGGTAATTTAAAGCTTTCTTTAAAAGTATGGTCTACCTCTTTCCTAGCAACATTTCATTTCCTTTCTAGATAACTTATCTTACTGTTACTCTTGAAAGGGCCTGCTTTCTGATGGCAATTTTGGGAAACCACAATGCTTTTTGTTAGCATGGAGTATTGACAGGTCTTGCTTGAATGCATCTTGATTCATCTTAATTTTATCAGTTCGAGTTTTGAGGTAGCTGCTAGACAGAGCATCTGGTCACATCCAATCTGTTTTGGAGATCCTTTTAAGGAGACATTGATTACCTGGATACTGTATCTGGGTAGTGCTTAAATTATTTTAAATATTTCATATTATTCTATTCTGGAGTACTTTTGCAAACTAAGTGAACATATGGTACTCTCTACCAGTATAGGATGCATGAGAATTGTTTAGGGAGCTGTAAATTAGAATGGATTGATTCTAGTTCTCTAAATATTGATGGATCTCTCTAATGTTTGATTGTTCTAGTTTAGTTAAAAAAACAGTTGATGTGGTGTGGGATGGGGTGAACACCCCATCCCTGTCCTCAGAATATCCCAAATGTCCAGGATAGGGGTCTAGGCCCCAGGGAACACTGTATCTGGCTCACTAATGTGAGTTTCCACTTTTTATGCCTAAACTGCCCAGTAAGTATAAAATATCAAGAAGATGCAGGTATATTCTCCTTAGATTGAGAAGGATTCAACCTCTTCTCATATAAATGAATTGGGGTTGTACTTGAAATTTGAAAATATTCCAGGAAATTGGAATAATTTCCTTCGACAAGAATCTTGAGAATGACTTTGGTTCCAATTGCTTCTTCTGGGAGAATTCGGACATACATAAATATGTCACCTTAAGACCACAGATGCATTTTAGTCATGGTTTCAGTGGGCAGGATGTTGGCCAAAAATATGTCTCTTTCATACAACACTTGCAAATGTTGTCCCTATGTCTACTATAAGCCAAGATAACCTAATGCTTCTCATTGATGAAAAGGTTAAGTAGGTGTTCTTATAACTGAAAGTGGAAAAGGTGAGTTAACAATGCAGCTAAAGATTCTTTGAATCCAAATGTATCCACTATTCTGACTTAATCCAATTATAACGATAAAAAAACTTGATCATATCCAGCTTAAGAAGCATATTTGGGGTTTTACTAAGTATTGACCATTGTGTTACTGAACTCCTCTACAAGTACAATAGCATATTGTGTTTGTCAATCAAACTGTCTTAAGTACAATAGCATATTGTTTTTGTCGATCAAACTATCTTTATTCTTTATTAAAATCTGTTTGAAATTCAGGAAAGTTAAGCTGAAGCATGGGCTGAAACTTTTTGATATGATCTTATTAATCATATTACAGAGCAATTAAGGCCAACATTATTTCAGAGCTTTCAATATTTGCTTTCCAATGGTGACAGTGTGTAAAGTTTTGCTCTTCAAGAGCAGTGTCTCAGAACCTCAACATGTCAAACAAATAATGGTGATGCCATTTTTTTTTTGGAAATATGGTTTGAGAAACAATCTGGGCTTGGTACCATATGGCTGCACGGAAGAACTATTTTTTCAAGTTTAAACTCTTTTATGGGTGCCAAAAATTCTAATTTTGTTGTTTTGTCATAACTTTAGGGTTATTTGCCAATTTTTCATTTTATAACTTGGTTGATATTTGGTGCGCTCCTCCTAAGGCCTCTGAAATAGTTCCAAATATGGTGGTTTTCTATTAAAGTCTATTCTTCAATAATAGTTACATCTTGTTGGTCCATTCTTTTATGTGTTTTATATCATATGACTAGTCTGTGATATGTTTGCAAGGCTTATGAGTTATGATTGAATATGAACTTTTCCTATGTTCTTGTTGGTGGTATACAGAACACACTGGGTGTTGAGTGTATTGTGCATATAGTTTGGGCCGTCCTTTTATGTGCGTTTAACTAAGAATTTACTATTGTAAAGGCTGAATTAGAATAGTCATAAGTGGTTTTCAGGGATGGTGGTCAGTTCCTTTTAAGTCACCATATTCTTGATGGGACAACATTTAAAAGGAACACTTTCATAAGTGATTGGCTGTTATGATATATGTCCTCACAAATGAATGTTCAATTGGTAGAAGAACATTGATACAGAGAAGAGTCATTATAAATTCTGTGGGTAAAGAAAAAAGTGTTATCCAAATGCGGACTACTTTGGAGTAGATACTTTGCTTTTTGGATTGAACCTTGTTAACCAGCAAAATAATATGCAACTAAAAACAATAGAGGATTTAGAACAAAACTTGCTTTCACAAGTGAAAAAGTTAATTCAGTGCTGATCATTCATGTGCCTAGACCAGCAAAGAGTTTGGATGTTGCTCTTACATGGCTACAGGACTTTTTAGCATCTCTTTAGTGTAGTAGGAGGAGGATAAGTGCAAAAGCATTGGTGGCTAAGCACAAGATCTAGTTTAAATTATTGTTATTGGCATGAAAACAAAATTCTAACGTGATTTTGGGATGCAACTATTATAGAAAAATAAAGGGTGGAAGGTTTGGTATATCACTGTACTTAGAAAATTATGTGTGAAAAAATGTGTGAATGATTGTGAATGCGATCAAGAGTAATCTTCTTCATTTGCTTGGTGAAGAGGAAGATTTATATTATACAACTATGTTATCTATAGCTGTAGCAGGCATGGAAGTGTTAAGGAACCAAAATGACATAACAATTAAAAATATTGAATAAAGTGGAAACATAACAAAATATCAGACTGGAGAATCTCACAATATGGGAGTAGATAGAGAAGCATTAAGAGCCTTGGTCTTAAGATTGGCCCTTGGATAATTAATCATTATTAAGAGAAGTATGTGCTATATAGGCTTCCATAACAGAAGAATACAATAATGTCCTAGACATGTCCTGCGGTAAAAGAGGGTAAACTGCTTCTCTAATAAACAAACTACAAATTATCTAAATACTTTGTATTGTACCCAGGGTACACACAAGTATATCATTACCAATTATCATATTTTTAACAGTACCACTCATAATTTTTCTTAAATATAAGTACATAACGAGTCCTTTCCCTTTGAAATGTTTTGCCCTCCACACACAAGATGAATCCAACTTGTATGATTTTACATTTCAGCTTTGCATATAATTGGTTTGATGCTTGATGCTTGATGTGCATAAATAGGCGTGAGTTTTGAATCTTCAAATTCTTGATCTTTTTCACCATATATGCGAGATTCCTTGATGTTCCTTATCTGACATTGTCTGATTTGCATAAAATAGATTTGAGTTTCAAATCTTCAAATTTGGTGATCCTTTTTGTCATACCTACAACAATGGTTTCCTTCTGAATGCTTGCACCTGCAATATTGGAGATTTATTGATTGGGAAAATGATGTTTTCCCTTTCTTCACAGCAATAAGCACATAACAGAAGGTTTTGACATTATGGAAATGTATATGGGAAAATATCTTGGACAGCCTTGATAGGGAAGTTTTAACCAAGAACAACAAACAGACTTCAACTTTAGGGAGTGTGTTCCTCTTGGTTGAGGATGGAAAGGCATTGAATTTTTGGATTGTGAAAGATAAGCTAGATGTGGGAATTATCTATAGCATGAAGGTGTCGCATCAAGTACTATCATATGAGTCATCTCATAACAAAACTAACTCACACTTTAGAGGCCGCCTTATATTGCACCAAGTTTTGGACAAAGAATGGTGAACACATTCAAGATTAATAATAGGAGCCAGCTATGTACATCTGCATTTTTTATGCGTTGACTCCTAAAGCATATGGAGTACTTACAGCATATGAATTATGTTAACGCATTCAAGCTTAATAATGGGAGCCAGCTATGTACATTGACTTTTATCATGCATTGATACCTAAAGCATGTGAAGAACTTATACACACTTCTTATCACATGAACAATGACCTTTGAGCAAGAAAAGGAAGAGGAGCATTGAGATGAGAATGATAATGGATGTTCTAAATTGTTATCAGGGAATTTAAAAAATCATTAATGAAGGACTAGTTTTTTGATGTTAATGAAGCTTAATAATAATTATATTCTGTAATGCTTAAAACTGAAAAGGGATATCAGTTTCCATATGGTCAATACTGTATGAAGGGCAAGGAAATAAGGGGGGCATAGAGAGGCATTGCAATTTAGTTATTAACATCTAGAGTTCTCAACTTCTAACATTAAATTAATGCAATATTTAGAGTAGAATTATTATTAATCATTGAACATTGAGAACTACTCCACTTGGCAACATATCTATAAATGTATGACAAAAGTCTGCAGAACAATTATATTCAAAACATACATTAAATAATGAACATTGAGGAGTATTCCACTGGCAACATCTATAAATGCATGTAAACGTATTGGGAAGAAGACAGTTTCAGACAAGAATGTCTGACAAAAACATAAATTCAAAACACCATTTGTAAATTGGAAATTTGAAGATAGAGAGAATCATAAAAACGCATTACGATGTGTAATGTGCAAGTATAGTAGGAAGAAGACATTTTCAGACAAGAATGTCTTGACAAAAACATAAATTCAAAACACCATTTGTAAATTGGAAATTTGAAGATAGAGAGAATCATAAAAATGCATTATGATGTGTAAATGTTTTCTTCAATTTCTGCTTTTTACTTGTGTTTTAATTTGAAATTTTGTTGGATATCGCTGCAATTTCATACTGTTCATATTCACTATGGCTCTGATCATACATGTGCTATTTCTGTTTACTGACGTTTACCTTGTATCCAGATTCAAATATACATCTTTCATATTTGATGTGTTCTAGTACTAGTCATCTGGTGAGAGATATTTAGTTTATATACTCATGTCATTGTAAGAGATCTTAATAAATCAAGTATATTAATGGACACATATTTGTTTTATGTATGTACATGCATGAGAATACGCATTTAAAGATATTCTATTGTCTTTTTATTCAAAGTAACTTGTTAACAAGAAAATTATCTGTGCATATATGAAGGTTTGATTCTTACAAGATCTGTGCAATTGGAGGTTGTTGATTCAACTAACGTTTATTACTAGCATTACTTTTTTATGATTAGTTTCCTGTCAAGTGCATGAGGATGAAGGCAATAAGCTCAGATGGAATGAGATTTGCATCCGTCTTGCATTTTTCTTTAGAGTATAAGCTGGTTTGTTCGTCACATTTCTTGTATGTTTAATGTTTGTGGTCATAAGTTGCAGGATACTTCACTTAGTTTTACTTTACCTGGTTTAGGTTAAAAACACAGTATTTTGTCGTATTTCATATATGAGACATAACTGTTGTGTTTAAATAAGATAAGGTGTCTTGGCAGCCTTTCTTGCTGATATGTTGACAATAATAACAATCATAATGTTTCCCACATTTAAGCATGTGAAAATACATGATTTACGATGATATTGTTTATAACTTTACTGTATTTACAATATTTAACATACCGTAGAATTGTATCTTTTTTCCTTTATGGTTTTTGTGCATTAACATGGGGATTTTAAATGTTTGGTTAATAATCCAGATGGAACATCTTTCTTCAAGAAGATTGGACTTCGATGAGTTCTGTGCTGCCACTATTAGTGTATATCAGCTAGAAGCTTTAGATGGGTGGGAACAAATTGCAAGCACTGCTTTTGAGTATTTTGAGCAAGAGGGGAATAGAGTAATCACTGTCGAGGAATTAGCTCGGGTAATGCTTTTAACATGCAGCTTTTGTATTAATAGAATTGCCAACTGCTTGAAAGTAACCGTTCCCACTCTTATTCTTTTGGCCTTTTGTAGGAGATGAACCTTGCATCAACTACACATTCAGTTCTGCATGATTGGATCAGAAGCACAGATGGGAAGTTAAGCTTCCACGGGTTCACCAAGTACCTGCATGGTGTAACACTGCGACAGAATACAAGACCTCAATAATTTCTGATAGGTTCCATATTTGTCATTTATCTAAATTATAATGCCATTGTTGGGAAGCTCTTTAGCTCTGTTTATTAGCTGCACCTGTTGATGAAAATGATGAATGCCCAGCAATTCTGTTGGAACTTGTACTCGAATAGCTGTCGTGATAACTTCCTTTTAGAGATCTTGCCTGGAGCTGTTCATTTGTATGCCTCTCTATGAAAGTTTGATAAACCCAAGAGGCTTCCTGGAATTGAGTTTTTCTAATCATTCCTTCCGGTGTATTTACTGGTGTATGTATAGGCCTGTTTTCTTTGATTGTCCTAGAAAGCTTGTGCCAAAGAGAGGCATTGAAGATCTTAGGAAATACTACAGATTGAATTAAATGGCTCAGATTCTTTCATTTTTCCCCTGTGAAGTCCATTTAAAGTTTCGATGCATGTTTATATGCAATTAGCTGCTAATGGCCTGTAAAAGGTCTAGCTGCACAGCAGATATCCTTCTATCATGTGGAATTCAGATATAATTTATAATCTTTACCTTTTTGGACACTATGCTTTCTAGTGTCCGTAGATTCCATGCATTGCCGAAGTTAATGTTCTCATTTTGCAGCTATGTTTCTCATTGGCCTCTGTTTTGTTGTAATATGTACCAAAGTTACCAGTATTCATACTGCAACAGTTTTGAGAGATCCATGGACTATGTAGCCCGTATTTGCTTGATTATTGATAATTTAAAAATGGATGATGTTATTAGGGCATGATGCAAAAGCTGTTCGAAAATCAAGGTTGTATTATATACTTGATAAAAATAATTACATGCAGTTCCTCTAGGTTTTTACTCTCAAACTTTAGTTTTTGTTTGTTCATCATCAATGATTTTGCTTGTTACCAATATTGCTTGAAACAATGGGACTGGGACAGAGAATTCACATAGCTTATTAATCTGTCTCCCTTGCTTTAACGTTACTACTTGCTAGTGTTCTTTCTCAGCTCTCACATACCAGAATATCATGATTAGCTGGGTTCTTTCTCTGTTCCTCCATCCTCTCCAAATATGCTGGTCTTCAATGCATGTGAATGTTTATTATTTGCACTGTCCGTAATTAAATATAAGGCTTCTGTTCTCCACCTGTAAATGCTAGTGAATGGTAATTTTTTTTGCAGACCTATAGAGTTTTGTGCTTAAAGAAATTAAATTGCAGGATTCTATAGCTGTAGTTTTCTTATTTTAAAATGATATAAATAGTGATTGTGTGTTGTTCTAACTCTGGTGATTAGTTTGATAGAAATTGGACGGTATAGCAATGTATCCCGGTAGTTGTTTGTTATGAAATATTGTGTAACCTATCAACACGTTTGTATAGCGTCTACTGAGAAATATGACAGCATTTCTTACAAGGCTGTATGCCTATGATGATGCAAGTGCTAAGATGTGTACAATTATTTTTGTGGTAGCCAGCATCCAAAGGTTTAAGTGGTTGCTTGTGCCAAAGTGCCACATTTCTTATTGATTTTGAAAACTGACTTTGTGTGAATAGTTATTATTAAAAATAATCATTATCCATGTTGGTGAGAGTCTTCAATTTCAAACTGTCAAATGATTTTTTGCCGTTTCAGTAAGTGAAAAATAATAATATTTGTTATTTGCTGTTCAGGTTCAGGAGAACCCATTGTAATTCTGATTGCATTTGGTGTCTCATGTTTTGATTTAAAATCTCATCTTCTCATGTTCACAGGCACCTCAATTTGTTTAATTTGTTTTGAAGTCCAAAAATTTCAGGTGAAGATGTACCTTTAGCAGACCTAGCATGATTCAAACTTGACTTAAATGGAGCATGATTCAAACCTAGTAATCAAAACACCAAGAGTCACCAATATATATAATAAAAATAAAAATGATAGCTAGCCACCTTTGTAATTCTTAAAATCATGTTGTAAAATCACAATCTTCATAACTTTATTTTCTCCGAAGTTTCTTTATTTGTGCCTGCAACAATGGGCATGCCATCTCCTATGTCTTCAGCTGATGTTATTTATTCCCAATTCTCAGGTAAACAAAAATGGTTATATTTGCAATAATGACACTATTGTCTGAAGGCTCTTTTTAGAATTGGCGGACTATGGTAAGAATAGCATGTAAGATCTACCTTGCTTAAGTATTTGTCTAAATGAAATCTTAATTAGAATCATTTCTCCTGTGTTCGGAAAACTGTAACAACTACCAATGGCAATATTTAGGCTCTAGTATTTTTTTCTCCCTACAAGTTAAATTCGTCTGTCCTACTTTTGATATGAAGACATTTGCTAATTGTTGGTTAAGAGTTTAAATAGGTGATATTGATAAAAAAATATTTGCTTTTAGCTCATTAAAAATGAAACCTTGGAAGTTGCGTTCTAAAGTGGCCTGTCCATGTTTGGTACACTGAACTAGGACCATCTCAATCGTCAGATATAATTGTAAATCCATTAAATTTGGCCTGGTCTTGAATGTTGAATTGCGGTCTTTCTCAAGATTTAGTAAAAAATATACTGTTATCGGGCTCTGGGAATCAGTTTTTTAAGTTACAAGGTGTGGCGAATGAGTTACTTCATAGCGGGAAAGCATGCAATTGTAAGACTATTGATTTGCGGGAGAGATCGTCTGGCATCTATATTATTCTTGGCACAATTTGATTTTTTGGAATGATCACTAGTTACTTGGATAACATCGGAGAATGGAAATGCCCATCTAGGGTTCATCGCCGCATGGACGAATCTTTTTTGTATCAGACTAAATGATTCTATGGGTGTTTTTTTAAAATAATGGAGTAATGATGCACTGGGCCTAAACTAACTAGGTCATTCTATAAGTGGTTTGGGCAACAAGGTTGTGGTAAATTTATTGGGAAATGCGCTATAATTTGTATTTCCATTTAGTTTTGGGGTCATTTTGATGGAATGATTTAATACAATTATATATAACAAATGATGCACTCGACTAATGCTGAGCTTATTTCTTCACGCCATTCATTCCCTTAATTTTATTGTTGTCATAATTTAGGTCAAATTGCATGGGCATGAGATCGATCCAGCTGTTATCATAATTTAAAATTTGAATGTAAAATTTGGTCAACTATTGCCTATTTCCTTCTCACTATGAGCTGCTTTTGTTCATGTTTGGTGTGACTTATTATATACTTGTATTTGAAGGCTTTAATATTCATTCATTCATTCTCATATTTCAAAATTATTGAAAAGCATTCATATTTAATGAAGAGCATGTAAGGACCACTTTAATTAGAACATCTACATATATAATTTTAGAGCATCTCTATGCTTGAAAGATTGCCAACTAAGATTATTTCCACCATTGTGAAGTTGGTCCTCTAGAAGGAGCTAGCTTGAGACATAATTGAATATTTTTCTTTTGGTGTTTGTAAACATTGACAATTCTTGAGAAATAGAGAAGAGCAATGCTTAACGTAAATTAGATAGTAGTACAACTAGTAAGATTAGATTTGTGAATGAAAGCAATTTAGGGTTTGATTCAATTGAGGAAAGGATATAGATAAATCTCCAAGATCAAAACACAATGATTTCCAACACACCATGGGGTCCATTTTATTATACAGTCATGTACTTTTGATTGAAAAATATAAGAGCTACTTTTCAAAGAGTAATGACACTAATCTTCCATGATCTAATCCATTATATCTTCGAATATTGTGTATGATATCTTGGGAAAATCTAAACAATAAACACATCATTTTAGAGACTTAGGAATTTTTTTGGGTGTTTACACCAATACAAAGTTAGGTTGAATCTTAAGAAAATCATGTTTGGAGTTGATAACGGTCTCTTGCTAGGATTTAGTGTATCTCAACAAGGCATTGAAGTGGGTGCTTAAAAACATGATGCTATTGTTAGCATGCCTCTTTTGAAAAACCTTTCACTACTTCAAAGCCTCTAAGGGAAGATTCAAACAATTAGAGAATTCATCACACAACTTGGGGAGAATACCTTACCACTTACGAAACTCTTAAAGAAAGATAAAATTTAAATGGAATAGTAATTGCTAAAAAGCATTGGAGGATATGATACAATACTTGTTGAACCCATCAATCAATAATTTCTATGGTTTGGTGCACCCCTATCAGGTAGCTAAACAATTTTAGGTTTGATATAAAATGCTCCTTGAAACATCCTGTCTAAGATTGGTAATTGAGTTTGATATAAAATGTGCCAAATGCTTGCTAAGACATTCACTAAGACTAGTAATTGTGCATTAAGTTATAGTAGTTGTGCACTAAGTCATGTTTTATTGGTGTGTTTGTGGCATCACATGATTTGTTGCTTTTTAGGTCTAAGAAGCACATTTCATTCAACTTGAGTGCTTATGATCAACAATAACAACTTTAAAGTCATAACTACTAGTACTTTATTATTAAAAATATAGGACATTAAATCAACAAATGCTATCACGACTATTGGAACATGCTCAACTATTGAGTCCTTTGTCCTAATGTACAATATCATAAACACCTATTTAGGACCTACTTTAAGGCTTTCTAAATCAATTTTCACATTCATATTGTGATTGCTATAGACTCGACATTTTCTAATACAAGTACTAGTTGAGAGAACAATTTTTAAATCAATTTCCAACAATTCGTGCATTAAATGAACATATATGTTTTTTTTTTTAGACTACAGGAATCGGGTAGCACGACCCCATATAAACTGCAGTGCGCCTGGTAAACTTTTTAACGTGACCGGCGGCGCTGGCGCGACACGCCCTCCGGTACCACGGGGGTGGGGGAGACTAGACCTCGTGACCAACCTCCTGCAACAGGAAAGATTTAGCCAACCGAGCTAGGGCCCCAACCCCTGAACATATATGTTTAATAGAATGATTTTATACCAATTTATATCACTATCGTTACTTTTCATCTCAAAGACTTAATTTCAACATTCTATCTATATGTCTGTAGGTAAATTTGAGACAATGCACTAGTGTGTTTTAAATTTGACAATTATAGTATAATGAATTTATTCATTCCATTTATAATAATGATTCTTATTTAATATTCAAACTAATTATTATTACTTAAATTCTAACTAAATAATTATTTACATAAATTTTTTTAAGCATATGATAACTAGAAATTTACAACATAAATATGAGTATCCCTAGATAAATTTTGATGAATTCTAGGGAAAAATCAGCTAAGTTATGTTTTTTAGGGTTTTCTCCATCCAACTGAACCAAGATGCAATTCTTTCAGGTTTTCCCACAAGATGCAATTCACTTGGTTTTCCCCACATAAGGCAAAAAAAAGTATAATAATAGCGAAGTACAAGTTTTGCAGGTGGATGGAAATGATCTTCTTACATAGGCTCGGTTGAAGTTGAAGACTCGCAAGTTGAAGGTTTATGAGGTTTTCGTGTGTGCATATGGTTTTGCGATAATTCCCAAGTGATCCAACTCAAAGGTAAAAGTTGTAGTTCAAATGTCGGTTCCTCGCCTGCATGGGCCCGATGCCAATTAGGTTCCCACATTTAGTCCGATGAAGCCAAATTCAACTAAGTATGGATTTTATGAGTAGATGGAAGTGAACATCCCACAAGTTCAAATGCTAATGGTTTTCCCACATGTGCTCGATATCATCTAAAAGTGTGGTTGCCAACCAAAATCCCACATGATTTCAATGGAGCCTGATTTCTCATCATATCCTCATCAAGTTTCTTTTGAAGAATTTTCCATCTAAATTTCCTCATTTCAAATGACTTCATCTAGTTCAATTGGATCCTTCCATATATCCACTTCCACTTCATTTACTTGTCTCCTATCTCAAGCTAACTTCATCATAGCCTTTGCTAATGTCGTCTACCCGTGATGATGTCATCATGACGTCATCCCACCTAAATCTATTCCTTCCCATTGTAATGTCATCATACTTCCTTGTTGACGTCATTGTCGAGACATTCCAACTGAACCAGATCAGAGAAGGAAACATGTAAGTTCCAAATGTTGATACTTTTACTGCATAAGATTGATGGAGACTCCCAGCCCGACGCTAGCCATTTCCTACAAAGTGACATATCCAAATAGAGGTCAAAATCATGGAAGCTGAAGATTTATAGGGATTTCATGGGTAACCAAATTTGCGAAAAATTCTAAAGTATTTGGATATATCCTGACGTGTGGCATTTTCCTGCCACATTCGAATGCAAGCCCAAGTCTTGCAAAGGATAGAAATAGGGACCCGATAAGGATCAAGAAGCAATTGAAGGATGTTGCAGAACCTCAAGAGACAATAGGATATATCCATGCCTGATCAATTTTTTTGCTTTCTAGCTAATTTTTCCAAAAAGTGACATATCTATATGAGGGTCAAATTTCTGCAATAGGTCGTTTTGCAAAGATAACTCTCAAGAGATGTCATTAATGTTGCAATAACCCTCCCAGCTACAAAATCTCAATCCATGGAGTCTCCAAAGGAGATTTCAATCAATTTTGCATGGACTTTCAAGAGGATAAACAGTGCCATGCTGTATTTATTGAGTTGTAGAGCTCCTTTATGTCAAGTGATCATCTCTAGGCTACTTGTGCATCATATGCTACCAAATCTCAATCCATGGAGTCTCCAATGGAGATTTTAATCAATTTTGTATGGACTTTCATGAGGATTAATAGTGCCATGCTGTATTTATTGAGTTGTAGAGCTCCTTTATGTTAGGTGACCATCTCTAGGCTACTTGTGCATCGTATTTTGTGAGAGTTTATCCACACACAACCTATCATTTATCAATGTAGGTATTGCATAAGCATTTTGGAAGGATTTATCATATTGTGGTTCAACAAGGTGTGATTCTAATTGACAACAGTTTTGACACACTTGATGGGACCAGTTTAATGAACTTCATCTTATATTGTTGAGAGGGTGGTGCTACTCTTACCATATTCAACCTTAAAAGGTATCCTAAAATTACCTAGTGACTCTTCTAGCTAACTCTACAAAACTTGGTTCTAGATTAGGTGTCAAATTTCATGCCATGGATTCATACTAGAGCATCTTCAAGAGTTAACTTTGAATTCGTTGAGTTGATATCTCCACAAAGGAGAAGAGCTAGAATTTTTGTAACACTATCTCATAGGGCTCAATCTACACCTCTATTTAGTAGATTATCATAGCCTAGGACACCTACGTTTTAGATAAACAAAACATTATTTCAAATTGTTGCACTTAGAAATCAAGTGTTTATCACCTCTAATGGTGGCATCCCTCTTGTGTTGGATCAAAGAGATGATATACTAGTGAATTACTTGAAACAAATTCCTTATTTCATTGGTGAGACAAACACTACCCTAATAGAAAACATTCAAGACATTGCTAATATTTGCTTTGTCCATAGTATCATAGAGGGTAATATGATCATAAGAATCTTGGCCACATCCTTGAAAGGAAATAACTACAGTGGTACAAGGTTCTAAAACCTAATTCTATTCACAACTAGTATGAGCTAGGTGAAAAGCTTTGTCAACAATTTGAAGACAAGAGTGATCATCTATCACTTGTGGAACAATTGACAACAATAAAGAGAGCTCCCTATGAATTAATGGGAGACTTTAACTTCAAATTCCAAAGACGAGATAAAATCCTTACCTTAGTAAAACTATCTCCCAACCATACTATTTTGTACTATCTAAGGACTCTTAATAGTGATATAGTAGTGATGATATAGTCTATGGGAGGGTCAAGCTTTCTAGATGCATATGACATTTCCATTAGTGCATAAAATTGTCTAATACAAGCCAAGAAAATAGCCCCAAGGCCATCAATTCCCCTTTTCCTATAATGTCCACCCCAACAACCCATATTAATGTTGGAATATGAAATCAATTTTATTGTTATTCCAATAGTGACAAATAGTCGACATAGAGTACCCAGGTAGTGCTTCAGGTATGCACCTAACACGACCAAAGCCCTATTTATTCAATCAAAGGTTGAAATGATAGGGGGTCCTAGGGGGGCTATAGTAGCCCCCTTGGACACCAAATGATGTTATATTGAAGCCATATTTTTTTGGGACTCACTATTTATGGTAATTTTGACAAATATTTAGCATGCAGTTGCATGAGTCACACTTTATATTTTTAGAAATTTTAATTCGACAAGGACTGCAACTCAATTTTCTTACTCTTTCGAAATCATGTTTTCTATTATAGTTTAAAGATTGCTGTAATTATAAATTTCTTGAGAAATAAAAATATGAGAGATCTTTTCCTGTGGTTTTTTCTTGGTATATTTTTACTAGGTTTTCCATGTAAATATTGTGTTAAATTTGTGCGTAATGTTTTTCTCTATCTATTCATCCGTCACAGATCATCCAAATAATTTCAACACACTGACAAGCAAGTTGGCTTCAGTGAGGGTGAAAATAGAAGAAGAGGATAAGGTGGCAATATTATTATGCTCATTGCCTAAAACTTGGGATCAATTGGTTATGGCTCTTAGTAACTCAACACCAAGTGGGAAATTGGTCTTTGAAGATGTGGTGGCCGTTGTAATTTCTAAAGATTCAAGGTGAAAGACATGAAAGATCTTCTAATGAAGCCCTAATGCAAGAGGCATAACTCATGAAAGAGGAAATATTGAGCATGAGAAAATGAGGTCCAAATCTAAGGGACGAAAAAAGAGTGAAAAGTTGGAACTATGGAAAAAATGGACATGTCAAAAGGGATTACAGGCTGCCAAAATCAAGCAAAGAAAATTGTAGTTCATAGGTATCTAATTCAAACACAACAAAAGTTCAAACACCATTGAAAGACATAGAGGTATTAATTGCTAATTTGAGAGGCTCTTTACTTCATGTTTGGATTCTTGATTCTAATGCCTCCTTTCACATGAATCCACACAGAGTCTAGTTTTCTACTTATGGTTCATGTGATGGAGGTATGGTTTACATGGGAAATGACAACCACTGTGAAGCTATTGGTGAAGGTGACATAAGAATCAAGACGTTTGATGGAATAGTAAGGAATATTCAACATGCTAGACATGTACCGTGATTGAAGAAAAATATGTTGTCACTTGGAGTTTGTGATGAACAAGGTTATCGATTTAGTGGTGAAAATAGCTGTCTCAAGGTAACAAAGGGTGTGTTGGTTGTGCTAAAGGGAGAAAAAGTAGGCAATCTCTACAAGCTGGTTGGGGAAACTAGTAGTGGAGAAGCTGCAGTGGTGTTTGATATAGAAATAGACTTAGTATCAACTTGGCATCAATGTCTAAGCCATATGAGTGAATGTGGTCTCAAGGTACTACTAGATACAAATATTCTCCTAGGTGCCAAATGTAGAGATTTAAATTTTTATAAACATTGTTTGTTTGGAAAACAAAATAGACTGAGTTTTTCTAGAAGTCCTACCAGAAGTAAGGAAGTCTTAGAAGTTATTCATTTAGATACTTGGGAAGCTCCTGTAACATCTATTAGGGGTTTATTGTATTTTGTTTCATTTATAGATGATTATTCTTGTAAGGTGTGGATTTATCTTCTCAAGAAGAAGTCTGAAGCGTTTTCTTATTTTAAAAAGTTTAAATCTCTGGTAGAGAATCAAAAGGGTAAGACTATAAAATGTCCAAGAATACATAACAGAGGAGAATTTTATTCAAGAGAGTTTAACCAGTTTTGTAGTATGATATTGCAAGGCAATTAACGGTTGATAGGACACCACAATAAAATGGTGTTTCTAAACGTATGAATTCTACAATTATGGAGCGAGCCAAATGTATGCTTAGCATTATTAGTTTAGAGAAAAAAATTGGGCTGAGGTTGTTTCTATAACTTGTTTCTTGTTCAATAGATCACCCACTACAACTCTTAATAATAAAATCTCTGAAGTATGAATAGGTAAACTTGTTGATTATTTCTTTCTTTGTGTATTTGGTTCTAATGCATATGTGAGAATAGAAATAAGTTGGATGTGTAGTCCACAAAATGTATTTTTCTTGGCTATGTAGAAGGTACAAAGGGGTACAAATTATGGGATACTGCTGCCCACAAGGTTATAATTAGCAGAGATGTTTATTTTAATGAAAAATCAATGCAAAGAGGTAAAGAACATTACAATACATAAGTTATTCTAGTTGAGGTGGAAATTTATGATGATAATCTATAGGTACCAGATGAAAATCAACAAGATGAACATCAACAAAATGAGCCACATGATGATACATTATCCCTTGTAAGGAGATCCACTAGAGTATCCAAACCACCTAAAAATCTCTCATACTTGTAATTATGCTTATGTATTACTAATTGATGTTGGTGATCCTAGTTCATATTAGGAGGCTTGTGAAGCTCAATGTGCAAGCAAGTGGAGAGTTGCCATTGAAGAGGAGATGGAAGCTCTGTAGAAGAACAAGACATGAGAGCTTGTGCCATTTCCTAAGGGGAAAAAAGCTATTGGGAACAAGTGGGTATTCAAATTGAGAATGGACATAAATGATAATTTAGAGAGGTATAAAGCTCAGTTGGTGGCCAAGGGGTACACACAAAATTATGGTATTGATTTTGATAAAAAAATTCCACCTATTGTACGGTTAATTACTATTAGAGTTGTTTTAGCTCTTGTGCTAGCCTTGATTTGGAGTTAGAAAAGTTAGATGCAAAAATAACCTTCTTGTATGGTGATCTCTTAGAGGAGGTTTATATGCAACAACCAGAAGGTTTTGAGGAAAGAGATAAGGATAATCTTGTTTGTAGATTGAGAAAATTTCTATATGGTTTGAAACAAGCGTCAAGGTGTTGGTACAAGCAATTTGATTCAATCATGATGAGTTTGGGTTTTAGTAGATGTGAGGCTGATCATTGTGCCTATTTTCAAAGGTATGATGATGGAAGTTTTATTACTTTTCTTTTATATGTTAATGATATATTGGTAGAAAGTCCCAACATGTATAAAGTCACCCATTTGAAAGCTCAACTTGCTAGGGAGTTAGAGATGAAGGATTTAAGCAGTGAAAATTAAATTCTTGGTATGAGGATACATAGAGATAAATAATAGGAAAATATGGTTGACACAAAAACTTATATGGAGAAGATTTTACAACTCTTCAATATGCAAAATGCACAACTAGTTAGTACTCCATTTCCTATTCATATTATATTATCTTCAAAACATTACCCTAGCACAAAAGTGGAGAAGACACAAATTTCTCTCATACCGTACACATCAACAGTTGGTAGTCTTATGTTTTCCATGGTGTGCACCAGACTAGACATTGCACAAGAAGTGAGAATAGTTAATTGTTACATGGAAAATCCAGGTATTGAGCATTGGACGACTGTGAAATGGATTCTTAGGTATTTGAGGGGCACATATGATGATTTTATCTATTATAGTAGGATTAGTCTTCAAGTTAATGAGTATGTGGATGCATATTTTGGTGGAGACGGAGATAAGAGAAATTTCACTACAGGTTACATTTTCTCCTTAGTTGGAGGTATTAAAGTTGCAAATAGTGGTGACATTGTCTACTACTGAAGTTGAATATATGGTAGCAACATAGGCTAGCAAGAAGGCAATCTGGCTTCACAAGGTTTTAGGTGAATTATAGGTAAAGGACAACATGGTGTTGCATTGTGATAGCCAAATTGTTTTACATTTAACATGAAACTCAACATATCATGCCAAAACAAAGCATATTAATATTTAATATCACTTTGTACATGAGGTGGTGGAAGGAAGACATATCTTTGGATAAGATATATATTGATATAAACCCAATATATATTTTGACGAAGCCTATTGGTAGAGAGAAGTTCATTTGGTGCAAAACTTCTTTAGGCTTGCATATTACTTGATGATTGTCAGCATTGGCCTCGGTCTTTTATTATGAGGGTTTATTCACAAGAGAGGAATTTGACTTCAAGTGGGATTGTTGAAATATGAAGTCAATTTGATTGTTATTCTAGTAGTGATGAATAGTCAACATAGAGTACCTTGGTAGTGCTTCAGGTATGCTCCCAATGTGGTTAAAGGCCTATTTATTCAAACTAAGGTTGAAATGATGGGGGGTCCCATGGGGGCTATCGTAGCCCCCTTGGATGTAGAAGGCATTTTTGGTGAAGCTGATTTTTTTGGGGACTCACTATTTATGGTAATTTTGACAAATGTTTGACATGTAGTTGCATGAGTCACACTTTCTACTTTTGGAAAGTTTTGTTTGAGAAGGACTCTACAACTTAGATTTATTATACTCTTTTGAAGTCATGTTTTGTGTTATAATTTGAAGAGTTGTAATTACGAATTTATTGAAAAATTAAAATACAAGAAATATTTGCCTATAGTTTTTTCTTGGTATATTTTTACCAAGTTTCCACATAAATACCATGTTAAATTTTTGCTTATTGTTTTTCTCTATCTATTCTACACTGTAAATTTTCTTACAATTAACACCTATTCCCATTGCATCAACTAGTCAACCATCTACTTCTTACACACCTTCATTGAGTTACATGAGATTAAAACTTTGTTGAAATTTTTTGGTAACAAATTAGTGGCCAAAAGAGGCAACAAGCTCAAAACAACATTAAAACAGTCTCAAAATCAAAATTACCAACAAAATAGTTAGCCATATCAAGGGCATAATTAATGGAATTATTGCAAGCCCTTGAATATTGTCAATCTTGCAGCCACAAGCACATCAAAAGCTCTTGTTACAAGTTAGAACAACCTTTCTCAAGAACATGAATGGTGTTACCCATGCAATTAGCCTCATAACGAAAATGCATGTTAAAATGAAGTGTTGTTGCACACTCCACATTCTCATTAGGAGAATGTATGATCTAGGTTTTTTTCTCCAAGTGTTGTACATGTTTTGTTCTGTCATGTTTGAGGCTGACCTGTTTCAATTATTGTTAACCCATTGAATCTACGCCTAATGGATTGTTAAGGCTTCTAGGTACCCATGATTAGAATGCAATCATCTCATAAAAGTCACCAAAACATTAACTAATTTTCCACCCTTGCTTTCCCACTACTAATAACCTATATAAGATATTTTGTGGGTATTTGGGCCAGTTGCACTTTTATGTTATAGTCTTACCTTGAATGTCCCTTAGTCAATTACCCAAATGAAAAATATCCCAAAATTATCTAAGTGTTTGGGTCTTCTAAGCTTTTCATCTTGTAGAGCACCCAAATGGGTATCTCAAGTTAAATTTTGATGAATTTTGGGGAAAAATTGGCTAAGTTATGCTTTTGTGAGTTTTCTCCTTCCAACCAAACAAAGGCATAGTTCAATTGGGTTTCGCCAGAAGATGCAGTTCACTTGGTTTTCCATAAAAATAAAAATAAGTATAAAAATAGTGAAGTATAGGTTTTGTGAGCGAATGGAAGTGAATTTCCTACATAGGCCCAATGGAAGTTGAAGACCTGCAAGCTAAAGGTTTATGAGGATTTTGTGTGCATTTGGTTTTGTGGGAATTCCCAAGTGATTTGACTCGAAGTTAAAAGTTGTAGTTCATATGCATGTTCCCTGCTTGCATGGGCCCAATGCTAGTTAGGTTCTCACATTTATCCCGATGAAGTTGAATTTGACTAAGTACGGATTTTGTGAGTGAATGGAAGTGAACTTCCTACATGTTCAAATGTCAATGAATTTTTTGCATGTGCTTGATAGCGACAAATTTTCATTTTTGTGAGAATCTAATGGCTAAGTGGATTTATAGGGATTTTCAATTGAATTAGACATCATCTAAAGTGAAGTTACTAGCCAAAGTCCCGCATGGTTCCAATGGAGCCTAATTTCCTGCCATATCCTAATCAAGTTTCTTTTGTGGACTTTTCCATTTAAACCCCCTCTTTTCAAATGACTTCATCTAGTATAGTTGGATCCTTTGGCATGCCCAATTCCACTTCATTTATCCACTTCCCCATTTCATGTTGACATCACTGTAGCCTTTGCCAATGACATCCACCTTTGACAATGTCATCATGACATCATCCCATCCAAAGCTATTCCTTCCCATCATAATCATCATCATACTTCATTGCTAATGTCATCATCGAGACTTTCTAATTTAACCAAATCAAAGAAGGAAACATGTAAGTTCCAAATATTGATACTTTTCTTGTATAATCCTGATGGAGACTCTCAGCTTGATGTTGACCATTTCCCCAAAAAGTTACATATCCAAGTAGAGGTCAAAATCCTGCAAGATGAAGGTTTGTGGGGATTTCATGGGTAAGTGGATTTGTAAAAAATCCAAAGTATTTGGATATATCCAGATGTATGGTGCTTTCTCACCACATCCAAATGGAGGCCCAAGTCTCACAAATAATAGAAATAGGGACCAATAAGGCTAAATAAGAAATTGAAGAATGTTGAGGAACCTTGAGAGACAACATGATTTACCCATGCCCAATCATTTTTCCACCTTCTAGCCAATTTTTCCACAAGGTGACATATCTAGATGAGGGTTGATTTTTTGCAATAGGCCATTTTTCAAAGGTAATTCTCAAGGGACACCATTAATTCTGCAACAACCCTCCTAACTACCAAATATTTATCTGTGAAGTCTCCAAAGGGGCTTTTAATCCATTTTCCATAGATTTTTAGGAGGATTAGTGGCACCATTCTACATTTATTGAGTTGTTGATCCTTTATGTTAGGTGGCCATCTATGGGCTATGTTTTTAGTATATTTCATAGGAGTTTATGCACACACAACCTACCATTCATCAATGTAGGTATGGTAGAAGTATTTTGGAAGGATTTCTCACACTGCAAATCAATATTTTTGTGCATATTTATCATATTTTTGTAAAGGGCCACAACTAGGGTTTCTCCTTTACCATGTGCCCTATCTCTTCAATACCCAAAAAAGGAATAAAATGATATTAACCCTCATTGTAAAAGGTTCTTCCATTTTTTCTCTATAGAGACATGCAATTTTGCATCTTTGTTACTGTAATAGGCTCCATGCCTTTGAATCAATAAGTTTTGCATTGTCACCTCTTCTCACCTCTATCATACTGTGCATATTTCCTTGCCTCTATGATTGAATGAATTTTTCCATACTCCTATGTGTTTATGTTGTGTAAAACTTGTTTTCAGGGATTGCCTGTGGATAGCTTCTTCCCTCTCAATGCTTATCAAACCCCTTACCTCCATATCTATCTTCATGAGTTGTGAGATAGATACCTATGTGATGTATTCTAGAAACTTTCATTTATTCCTTGTTTTGTAGTGGGTGGGAAGAAACATATTTTAATCTAGGTGTATCACCACTCTTTCTATTTTATGCATTCCTTCTTCCTCTTTTTGCTAGAGATCAATAGAATATGATTAATTGTAGGTTTATGTAGTGCTAGGTTGGTCCAACAATATTGAATCTAGATTAGAGAAGAAGCGGACTTTCTTTGAAGGTTTGATCTCATCTTCAAGGTCACTCACCTTGAGATCATTTTCATGTTTCAATAGAATGCTAGACAACAGGTTTAAGATGATGTGATTCTAATTGATAACAATTCATAGTGCATTTAAAGGCTTATAAAAATGAACATTTCCTACCTATAGGACTCCTCTTGTTATAATACTTTATTTAATGTCTAGATTTCAAATTTTGGAAAATTCATTATTGGTTCTAATATTAGGTGGAACAAAGTAATAGATTTCAAAGTTAGTTATTTAAGTTTTTTGGGGAAAATAAAGTTAAGTTAAGATTTGATAGGGCGAGGAGGTGGGAAGAAAATTTATTGTTGGTTGAATCTAAGCTTAATATAATCCTTCTAATGAAAAATGAACACAAGGATTGTTGGAACTCAACCCTATAGTATCAAATTTTTCTCGAGTCCCTTCCCTTTTGTGTCTAACCCTAGTTCTGACCCAATATTTATAATTGATCTAAGAAATTTTGTTTGATTCTTGAGTTGTTAAATTTTCTTAAGTGTGGTCTTCTACCATTCTCCACATGCCTATAATAGGTTAAATTTCTAAAAGGTGTATGAATTTTTAGGTTGTAGGTTGAAATATTTAAGTCTATGCAAAGTTTTAGAGTTACCAAAGTTTCCTTACCAATAATGCCTTTATGACCACCTCCACTTCCATTTGTTCCTTTTTGGGATGGAAAACTTCCTCATCCTAGCATGTCATACATTGGATCCTCAATTTCACTTCACTTTTGATTTATATCTGTCAACATGTCAGACTTCCCTCTTTTTGGGTACCTATTATTAGCTAGTATCAAACCTTGACCCTTGACATTTTCCATTACATTTTTCTCATAAAAATTCAATTCCAAAACTTTCCCCTTCTCACATGCCTTAATGGTATGAATTTCTCACCACCTTCAAACTCCAACACTTGAGGGGCATGAACCGCAAGTCATCCTCAACCCATGATAATTTAAAACTCGCGCTATTTTTCAATGACATGCTCACCTACTTCCCTACATGTCCAAAAGAATATTCATTTGACTAGGGATGATGCCATCACTTTCTATTTTAGGGTTTCTCCCACCCAAAAACCATTATTTATCAAAATGAACTAAAAAACACACAATTTATCCAATGGAGCTCTATAACTTCTAGATATAATTCATTGCCAACTAGAAAACACATTTCAACTAGAAGAGCAATGGATCTAAAGGGATGTAAAAGGAACATGCCCTATTTAATGTTGCGTTTATTATTAAAAATCCCAATGACTGGTATGCCATCTCCAAGCCATTATTTTTACAAATTTTGTGGGTGATTTTCTTATCCTTGCATTCAAATCCATAAGACATTAGTGCTTAGAGGTATGGAAAATGTAGAGAATGATTTCATCACTTTCCTAGATATTTGTAGATCCCAAAGGGGAAATTTCTATTCAAATGATTAATGAACACAATGTTTAGGGTGCAAGCAATATTTTTAGTGCTAAATCTACATATTTTCTCTCTCATAACTTGATGACCTAGATTGCATATATATACAAGTTTCTCACCAATTTAAAGGGTTGGTCCTTATGAGTATTCAAAGAAAAAATGTGTAGATCTTCCTATGGTTTCCATAGTTAGTAATCTATCTATTATTAGAGTTATCACTCAAAAATTATACGAAGGTAGGCTCTACAAAAGTAAATTTTTGTAACCATATGTATCCCTAACTAGTTGTAGACATTTTGGAAGGTCTTGAGTAAAAAGGTACTATATATTTCTTTTTGTCTTAAAGGATTGCTTTGCCACATTTTTTGGTGAGATTACAATAGAAATTAGATAAGTGTTGTAGAACTTTAGGTCAATGCAAGATGGTATTTATATCAATCTTCTCTATGTTGCATATAAATGTTTAAGTTTGATGAAAGATAATTAAGTAGATGCATTTACATTATAGCATACCTTTGTTGTAACTCATTTTTTTATTTTAATGGTTGTATATGAATTTGTTACCTAATAAGGCACCAGTTTTGAAGACTTGAACCTTCCCTACATTTCAAATCATCAAAAACTATTTACTCATAGTATAGAAAGTAGGAGTAGATCAATACTTGTTTCTTATGATTCAAATTTTAAACCAAGGATGAATATTAAGTAAAACAAAATATTATATTTTCTATGAATCATTTACAACATGTTCATACTTTTCCAATGCATATGAAGTTATACATGAAACTATCTCAAGGAATTGTAACCTTATCATTATCTATAGATGCAAGTGGAAATTATTTATCAACTATAAAGAGGTTTATTACAGCTAGTCAAGCTTAACCTAGTAACAATTATAGAGATTAAGTTTATATTTGGGTATAGCTACTATGGGTTATATTAAATATTTATTTTTTTTGATTTGAATTCTTATTAAGGCATACCTATATGAACACCATCATGATTTTATGTTGATCTCAAAGATTAGGAGAGATTATGCACTCTCATAGTGACCCTTTAACCATCCTAGGTCTACTCATGAGCCTCTATTTACCTTCTTGCAGACAAATCCCTAGCCTTGGAGACAGAGAAAAGCTCTAGGATTTGGGAGAACAATTTTGGGACCTAACATAATAAAACCATTACTAGGGAGATAAAATCTTGGTTCTCATCCTAAAAACCTTTGCAACTAAAAATAGATAAGTATTATTGTTTGGTATTTAAATTACTAGCTATTGGAAACTGTTTTTTCTCTTCAAATAAAGAGTGACATCTCTATTTTATTCAAACCTAGAAATCAAAAATTAAATCAATAGACTTCAAGATGAAGGGAAGAAGGAAACTTAGGTGAAAGAACAAGGAAATATTTCACCAATGCATGAATACATCCATTGTGGGAAGCTTGGAATAATGGTAAGTTTTGCAAACCTGCCTACCTGATTTCAAAAGTTAGCACTTCAAGTAGAAATATTGTATTTCTTGATTCAAGTGATCAAAACCTATATACTTCTAAAAATTTAAATGAAATTAGAATAATTAGAAAACATAAGAAAATACAATGGTGTAATTATGAAACCAAAAGAGAAGATATGCTTATTGGGAGGAGAAGGGTGTGTAAAATTATTGATTTTTCATATTTGCATAATTGTGACATGCATTATCAAGATGTTCTAACTTTTTTTAATGAACATCATCCCACCTCTCCTAATGTAGTATATAGATATGTGTATGAATATAAAAACCTAATATTTCTCCTTTAAGAGGAAATTTTAGAGCTACTGATAGTAGCCGAGTCCCAACAAGCTCATGTGCAAGGTTATGCTTCACTTAACATTTGATCAATGGTGGAGATTAATTTTCAAGATTAGTGGATAGGAAAATTCAAGATAGGATAAGACCCAAATTTGAATTTGATGGAGGGAAAGTTTAGAAATTTAATTCAAAATGATAGTTGGAGAAATAAATAAATATTTATTTATTTATTTTAGAAGAAAATATGTAATTTAAATAAATTATTTTTAATTTATTTAAAGGAGGAGTGTTAGCTAATTAAATAATTTTTGAAAATGGTCTAATTATAGAGGAAAATATTTAATTTAAATAAATTATTTTTTAATTTATTCAAAAAATGAGTTTAGCTAATTAAATAAGTTTTGAAAATTATTTAATTATAGAGGAAAATATTTAATTTATTCAAAAGAGGAGTGTTAGCTAACTAAATAATCTTTAAAAATTATTTAATTATAGAGGACCAAAGATAAATTAAGTTTTGGGGTGGGGGGCCTAGCTCGATTGGCTAAAGCATCCTGTTGCAAGCAAGAGGTCACAAGGTCTAGTCTCCCCCCAAACTCGTGGTACCATAGGGTGTGTCACGCCAGCACCACCGGTCACGTGAAAAAAGTTTACTAGGCGCACTACAGTTTATACAGTTTATAGGGGGACAAATATCCGACCAATTCCTGCAGTCTAAAAAAAAAAGATAAATTAAGTTTTACTTTTCATTAATGTTGGAGGAAAAATGATAAGTGATGAATTAATTAAATAATTGAAAATTATTTAATTAATATAATATGATAAAAAGATTAAGATAATTAAATCATTAAAAATATTTATTATTATGGATAAAAAGAGGAAAATATTACTTTAATTAAATAATTAAAAATTATTTAATTAATATAAATAAAAGAAATGATGAGGATAATGATGAAATGATAAGATGAAAATGCATTAGTCATTTTTAGGTGTCTACATTTTTTCCATCTTTGAGACAATACATTTTAAAACATTGTTTAAAAAAAAAAATGATGATGCCCCGGTATGCCCTAGTGGACCATGGGATGGAGATATAATCCCCCCCTCGAGAGATTGGCTAGAGAAAATAATTTCTTGATCAAGCTCATGAAAATAATAATTATTTATGATGATGATGATGCATACACATATGTAATGATGTATGTTATGATTTCATGATATATGATTATGATGCACATGTTATGATTATGATACTATGATGCATACTAACAATTGCAAATGAAAAAAAAAAATCTCCACCAAGGATCAAATATCAAAATAAAACTTATAAAGAGAAGATGCAACAAAAAGATGATATGCAAAATGAATGACAACAAAAAATAAACAAGACATTACTACTTTGAAGAGGAACCTTAGCAAGTGGATATCACTTGTCATTTATCCAACTTGCATACACATAACACACATGCAAACATGAAAATAAGGAAACTCATGTCTAAACCCAAGTTGCTCTAAACACATTAAGATATAGACCTTCATCGAGAAAATGGGAGATAAAATAATGTCAAACATGCCAAAGAAGAAACTCATGCTATGACCCAAGCTGATCAAATAATATTAAGATAGGATTTTATCAAGCAAATGGGATAGAAAAGATAAAACCAAGAAATAAAAAGGAAAGTAACTGAGAAACAAAATCAACAATCAACATATCTGTTGCCAAAAGTGTAAGCTCAGTTTGATAGATAAGCATGGTCCATTATAGGAAGGATGAATCCATTAGAACCTTAGATTTGTTTTCATAATTCCCATCGTAAGAAATATATTTTTTAGGACATGAAAAGATGTTTTGATAGTGATGCTGAAAGATAAACAAGCTATGTACAAGCCAAAGATTTAGCTCAACAGTTGAAATTCATTTTGCTCATGATTTTTGTTAAAGCTCAATGTTTTAATTTTCATATGATCTCAAGATACAATAATCTATCCCAAAACCAAGGTCAAGACACAAAGTGCCCCCAACTAGGCAAAGGAAAATTGACGTGGGTAAAAGAAAAAAAATAGATATGAACAACCAAGACATGAAAAACAAGAAAAAAGGACATGCAAATGACTAGAACGAGATGGAAATAGAGAATGAAATGGATTACAATTATAATGATGAGACTAGTATGCACAAACTACTGGGATACATTGAGGTTGAAGCATACAACTTCTTAAGATGAATACTATTAATAGGCTCTTCCAAAGGTTCTCCTTTGGGTGTAGCAAGTTTATAAGCTCTAAAACCATGATTTCCAATAATAATGAAGGGAACCTATTGGGATTATGGTGTTTCAACCTTTGAATCCTAGAATTAACTAATTGATTACTAAGTGCATATTAATTTATCCTAATGTATTAAACTTCCTAAGTTTCCATTCACTTTGTGGTTTCTATTGTTGAGATGCCATTCTACATGGCAGGTGATAACATATGGCAAGAACCCTATTTTTTAGAAAGTTGGCACCCATGTCCTATTTTATGAGGATGATGTCACATGTTTCTATATTGGTGAAAAAATGTTTTGGCAAGTTCCCATATTGACTTGGGAGTCTCAGCTAGCAATTACTATATCAGAATTGAAGAGAAATAAAGTTTTTTTTGGAATTCTCTGGTTTAGGTGTCCAAGATATGGATAGGATATGGTCTAGATATGTATAAGATGCTTTTCTTGGATATAAGCACCCAAGATGAGGATAAGGCTATTTTTCTTTACCATGTTGATTTCAAAGTTCATGCTTTTTGAGCTTTTGTAGTTTTTTGATTTGTAGAAGATAGGGGATGCTTTTTTAGGCATCCATCTTGGTGCTCTATAAATATGAGAGTTTTCTTGAGGAGTTGAGAGGAGAATTTTTCATTGTAGGGTTATGATATTGAATTTCCTCTAGAGAAGAGCAAGATGTAAATATTCATGTTAATGCTTAGAGACTAGAAGTGTATTGTAAAAATAGTGGTTGTAGATTAATACATTGGTTTAATGCTTTTGAGTGTGGGGTTTTTTACCCAAAAGAGTTTTCCCCATGCATATTGGTTTTTCTTCTCTTTTATCTTTTATTCTTCTATTCTTCTTCTTTCATGTTCTCAAAGTGCTAATCTACATGTTGTTATGTTACCGAAATTTACTTAGATCTACAAACTACATTATCTTTCCTCTAAGGGTTAATGTGATAGGAATTCAACTATGTCTGTTTTTGCTTTAATGGTATAGTAGCATGTGTTTGTATCAAGTATTTAAAATCTAGTTTAAAAAGACATTATAAGATACTGAAGGTGCATACTAGTTCTCAGAGGTCTTTCTAGGTCCATCTTTCCCTTTCAGTCCCAACCAATAAGGTTCAAACTTTCATTTCTTGTCTCTAGCTTGTTGATTTTTTATTCTTTTAAGACCATGTCTCCAATCTCAAACTTCTACTTTTGATATTTTTGTTATAACTATGACGAAGGTGGTTTTGATAAGATTGCAAGTGATTTAATGCATTAAGACTCCTTTCATCCAATAACTCAAGCTCATGTAATATATATACTTGATACCCTTCATCAATGACATGATTTAAAGACACCCTTACGGAAGGGAGCTCAACCTCAATAGGCAAAATGAATTTGGTTCCAAAGAATAGGGAATACAGAGTGGCTATTGAAGGTGTGTAGATACTAGTGTGATAGGCTCATAAAGTAGGATTAAGATGTAAATTCCAATCACGACCAACTTTATTGATTATTTTCTTAAGGATTTTTAATAAAGTCTTGTTTGAGGCTTCAACTTGACCATTACCTTGTGGATAATGAGTGGAAAAGCGATGTTGGATATGAAATTGATAACAAAGATCATGAACATCTTGATTTTTAAAAGGTTTTCCATTGTCTATAATGATAACATGAGGGATACTATATCGAAAAATGATACATTTTATAATAAATTTGGCTATATATTATTTTTGGTAATATTGGATAATGGAACAAATTCAACCCACTTTGTAAAGTACTTAGTGGTAGTAACTTTTTATTGTAAGAGTGTTAGGGGAGATTTTTATCATAAAAGTGCTAGTAGTTTGAATGAAATGAAATCTTCTTATTTATATGCATCACTTAACATTTGATTAATGATGGAGATTAATTTGCAAGATCAATGAATAGAAACATTCAAGATAGGATAAAACCCAATTTTGAATTTGATGGAGGGAAAGATTAGAAGAATTAAATAAATAAATTTATTTATTTATTTAATTCAAAATGATATTTGGAGAAATAAATAAATATTAATTTATTTATTTTAGAAGAAAATATGTAGTTTAAATAAATTATTCTTAATTTATTTAAAGGAGTGTTTGTTGGACGAAAAAAGAACAAAAGAAAGAAGTATACAGTGAAAAATAGAATAAAAAATAAGATACACCACACAGAGATAAAAACACACAAAAGTTTAAAGTGGTTCACCAGGATATCTGGCTACATCCACTATCAACAGGGGAAACTCAATTTTATTAATCTCTTGTTTTTTTACACCTTCATACAACAACTCACAGTCGAATACAACTACTGACTTCATGTATTTTCTTCTTACAAAGAAGATACCCATTGCTAGGCCTACACCATGGAAGAAACCAATAGGTTTTAAGAAGCTAGCATTACACTAAGAAAAGAATCTGTAGGCTTACACCAAACAATATTCTCTGTGATATTCTCTAGCCGTTACTTAAGGACTTGGCTTCACACATAGCCAAACAATCTCCCACTTGAAGGAAAGTCATACCGAAAAGAGAGTTGCTCTGAGACATCCCCTACTGCAGGCTTGGTCAAATTGGGACAACACCGAGAGAAGCTCTATAGAACTCAAACTTCTCTCGTGATACAATCTTCATTAATGCATTGGTTGGGTTCATTTTAGTATCAATTTTCTCCACTTGCATCTTACCCTCATCAAGGACATGGCGAATAAAATGATATATGAGCTCAATATGCTTTTTCCGATTGTGAAAGGCATAATTTTTGGCCAAGTGAATAACACTATTGCTATCACAATATAGGATGAAAACTGATTTTGGACACCCATTTCAACCAACAAATGATGTAGCCATATCATCTCCTTTGCTCCTTCAGTGAGAGCAATGTATTCTGCCTCAGTTGATGAGAGAGCACCGACCTATTGCAAGCGTGAAACCCAACCAATGGCAACCCCCGCAAAGGTAAACACATAACCAGTGGTAGACTGAAGTTTATTTAAATCTCCATCCATATCCGAATCAACATATCCTCTTAGCTGAGTGTCCTGACCACCAAAACATTAAAACATAATCTGAGGTACCTTTCAAGTACCGTAAAATCCATTGAACAACCTGCCAATGCAATTTACCTTGATTACTCATAAATCTGCTCACAACTCCCACTGCATGAGCAATATCCAGACAAGTACACACCATAGCATACATTAGACTCCCAATTGCAAATGAATATGGAACCTTTTTCATTTGTGCTTCATCTTCTCAAGTTTTAGGACACATAGCCGAGGATAGATGAAAATGATCAGCCAATGGTGTACTAACGGGCTTAGCATGTGACATATTGAACCTATCCAAAACTTTTAAAATATATTTTTCTTGAGATAATCGGATTTCTCTCTTATTTCAATCCCTGATTATATTCATCCCAAGAATCCTCTTCGCTGCCCCTAAACCTTTCATGGAAAAATGAAGAGCCAAATGTTGCTTTAACTCATGAACAATCCTCACACTAGTGCCATAAACCAATATATCATCAACATAGAGTAAAAGAATGACAAACTCACCATTATCAAGCCTCATATAATAAACGAACGGGTCTGATTCACAACGAGTAAAATGTTGCTAAGTCATGAAGCTATCAAATTTTAAGTACCACTACCTTGGGGCTTGCTTGAGCCCATATAAACTCTGCTTCAATTTGCAAAACAAGTGCTCTTGACATTGTTTAACAAAACCTTTAGGCTGCTCCATGTATAATTCCTCCTCAATATCCCCATGAAGGAACACTATTTTAACGTCAAGCTGCTCTAACTCAAGGTCCCAAACTGCTGCCATGCCCAACACGACATGAATTGTATGCATCTTCACAACTGGTGAAAAAAATTCATTGAAATCGATCCCCTTCTGCTGATCAAAACCCTTCACCACTAATCTGGCCCTGTACCTTTTACTCCCTCCATCTTCGTCTTTCAAATAATAAACCTATTTGTTCTTAAGAGGCTTTTGATTTGGTGAAAGAAGAACCAAATCCCAAGTATTATTTACTCTCAATGACTCCATTTCATCGTTCATAGCTTCCATCCATTTGATTGAATTCTCATCCTTGTAATCTTGTTTAAATGTTGTAGGCTGAGATTGATCTAAAAGCAATAATTCGTAATCATCAAATTTTGATGGTCTCCTCTCCCTAGTGGATCTTCGTAATTGAGAAGATTGTTCATGGTGCAAATTTGAATCTAGATTGATGTCATATTGTAAACTACCTCAGTTCTGTATAGGTGTTTCAATACTTTTCCTCTGTGCTCCAATATTTTGTCTTTGCACATTAAACGTACCCTGTTCTTGTAGAGGTTGACCAACATTTTCCCTCTATTCAACAATTTCCTATGGCAACAAACGACCATGAGAAGGCATACTACTTTGTCCTTGCAAACCACCATGCTCCTGTGTTCTCTCTCCAAACAGGGTATTAGATCCCTCTCCAGGCCATGTTCTCACACGTGAAGGTAGCGTAGGCAGTTGTGAAGGCTGTGCATGAATTAAAGAGGGGAGCGGTGTATTAACTGGCTACGTGCAAAGTATAGGAGGTTGTGTTTGACCATGAGGAGGGAATGATTCACATGGTATAGGCCGCATTGAAGATTGCAAAGGAAGCAAATGAACATTAACAGGTTGCGTATAAATATTTGGAGAAGACACAGTAGGAGGAAATAAAGGAAACGACTAAAATTGTGAGTGCACACTAGTATAAACAGGGGTGCCAGTATTGGAAGGTAGAGAGACTGTATTTGATGGCTGAGTGGAAATTATCAAAGGTTGAGAAAAAGAAATAGAGGTTTTCCTAGCCGTGCCATTTTAAAACAAATCAACATCAATGTATGCAGTTGATGAGGTGCTCTAGTGTTTCTATAAAGTTGGGAAACTTTTCTCATTAAATACAACATTGCGACTATGAATAACTTTCTTGTTAGTGGAATCCCAAAATCTGAACCCAAATTGATCTTCACCATAACCAAGAAAAAACATCGTTTAGATTTTACCTCTAATTTAGTTCTCTACTCTTTTAGAATATGTACAAATGCTTCACAACCTAACACCCGAATATGATTATGAGAAATTGTTTTTCCGAGCCATCTCTCCTCTGGAATGTTGAAATCCAACCGAGACGAAGGAGATTGATTGATCAAATACACCGCTATATTGCAAGCCTCTGCCCAAAACTCTTTTCCCAATCTGACATTCGAGAGCATACACTGAGCTCGCTCAAGAATCGTTCTTTTTAACCTCTTTGCTGCACCATTCTCCTGATGAGTATAAGGAACTACCTTAATCCGAAGAATACCATGATCTACACAAAATGTATCAAACTACGAAGAGCAATATTCTCCACCATTATGTATTAGCAGACATTTAATTTTATGCCCAATCTAATTTTCAACCATAGCCTTGAAAATTTTAAATTTGGAAAACACCTTTGATTTTCTATGCATCGTATAAATCCATACTTTGTGAGTGCAATCATCAAGAAATGTAACAAAATAGTTAGCACCTCCGATAGAAGTTACCTCTATGGGACTGAAAACATCGAAATGAACAAGCTCCAATAGAGTAGTCTTCTTGTCATGGTCCATCCTTATGAAGTTGGTCCGACACTATTTTCTATAAAGGAAATGCTCACATAACTCCAAATCAATCGATGTGAGAACTAGTAGCTGATTTCGTTGAAGCATAACTTGAAGTCCTTTTTGGTTCATATGTCTGAGCCTCTTATGCCAAATTTCTGAGCTACTGTCCATATCCAACAAGGCAGCTCCCACTTCACCATGGAATTCTAAAATATAAAGATTACCCAACTTCTTTCCCTTTGCAAGCACTAAAACCCCTTTGGTTACTTTTTGAGTATCTAAAGAAAATTTAACATTACACCCACGAGCAATAAGCTGGCTGACAGATATTAAATTTCATTTCAACAATGGAACATATCTAACATCTTGCAAGATCCATTTATCTCCATTTTTCAAGTGAAAATTTACGTCACCCTTACCAAGAATTTCACATTCTTTGTTATATCCAAGAAAAACCTTACCGAATGTACCTTCTTGGAAATTTGTAAAATCTTCCCAACATGAGGTAGCATGGAAAGAGGTGTCAGAATTGAAGACCCACAAATTTGCATTTGTGTTACTGGCTAATAAGACCAAAACACCATCAAAGGCAGTGTTTACTTCATTGTTATTACTTACTTTGTCTTGGGCCTTCTTGTAGTTCCAACAATTTTTTCTTTGTGTGACTAGGTTTTCCACAAAACCAACAAGCACCATTTCTGCCCCTAGACTTGGATCATGGAGTAGATTTAGATTTTATGTAGTTATTATTTCTACCTCTTTCTTGACTTCTTCCCCTATTTCCTGTACTTACAGTTGTTAAAGCGTCACCAGAAGAGGGTTCTTGGTTTTTCCACCTCATATCTTCGCTGAGAAGTATGACTGCTACATCATCAAAAACTAATTTACTTTTAGCTGCTACTGAAGTGCTCACAACCATCACAACACCTTCCCAGCTATTGGGTAAAGAACATAACAACAAGATTGCTTTGATTTCATCCTCCAATTTTATTCCCACTAAGATCAATTGAGTGACTAAAGTGTTAAATTCATTTAAATGATTTTACATGATCCCATTTTCTTTCATCTTTAAATTATATAATTTTTTCATAATAAAGACCTTGTTCGATGTCAACGCTATCTCATACATGTTGGAGAGTTTATCCCAAAGCTCTTTCATAGTCTTCTTAGCTGAAACATTAAATAACACATTGCTGGACAATGAGAGAAAAATAGTTTCCCCAACTTTCATATCCATTTTCTCTCAATCTTCATCTGACATAGAAATGTTACCCAATTTTCACCTACAGACTCAATCAGGCAGGATAAATTATGTTTCATATGTTCATAAGGGCCAAATGGGACATTTGCATCGAGGGTTAGGTCATGCATCTGATGACATTTCACAAGGAGCTCAGTTGAAAAGTATGCCTCAATTAGTTTTGGCGCAAAACTCATCAAAGAAGGAAGTCGACAAGACCCTCCTATTGTCTTGCCAACTAGCAGTGCGTTCTACTTAGTTTAATACCCCGTCGCTAGGACATTCGGGTCGCCATGACTCTTTATGTGTCTCTCCGCGTGGGATGTATCGCCGAAGGTAGCTCACAAGGTTGGCGTCGGGGAGATGTTTTTGTTTGCCGTGATGTCTCGGCAACCAAGCACAAGTCTCGGCAAAATGAAATGATCTTAGCAAAAGGTCTCACTGACAGGATGAGGTCTCCCCGAAATGGTCTGAGCTCGCCAAAAGATTGTGACCTCGCTGAGAGGTCTTGCAGATTAATCGCAGTCTGGGCAAAAGGTTTTGGGGGCTTCGTTGTAAGGTCTCACCGTCGGGGTGAGGTCTCACCAAGAGGAAGGGGGCATCGGCGAAAGAAGGGAGTTCGCTGTGATGTCTCGACGACCAAGCAAAAGTCTCAGCGAAAGTTTTGAGCTCGATATGAGGTCTCGCCGACTAGGTAGGGTCTTGCCGAGATAAAGCAAGCTCGCCGAGAAAGTTTGACATCGGTATATCGTCTGGCCGATAGGGCGATGTCTTTCCGAGGAGGTTGCACTCGCTGACCAAGTGATGGTCGGTGTAATGTCTCACCGACCGAAGGTGGTCTTGCCAAAGCGGAATGCCTTCGGCGTGAGGTCTTGCCGACTCGATAGGGTCTCGCCGAAAAGACATTTGGAATCGGTAAGACTCCTGGCCGCGGAGTTGAATTCGGCATGTGGTCTGGCCGACATGAAGCGGTCTCGGCGACAAGATGAGAGCTCAGAAAAAGGAGGTGCTATCGACAGGATGTCTTGCCGATGGTTGTTAGTCATGCCGACATGTTTTGTGCCTTTGGTATAGCGTAAAGAATTCGCCATGATGTCTCCCCGACCAATGGAGGTCTCCCCAATATGAAATGAGCTCGCCCAAAGATCTTGAGCTCGGTGAGAGGTCTTCCCGACCTGATGGGGTCTTGCTGACAGAAGGGTGCCTTCGGTATAAGTTTTGAGCTCGGAGAGAAGTCTCACTGACCCGATTGTCTCACCGACTGTTAAGCATAGGAGGATGGGCTCTCGCCAAAACAAGATGGCTTCGCCAAGATGTCTTGCCGACCCGATGGGGTCTTTCCAAAAGAAAGTGAGCTCGACGAAAAACATAAGGTCCTGCCAAAGGATGAAGGATTTCAATATAGTGTTTTTCCTTCGGCAGAAGGTCTCACCGACACATGGGTGTCTTGCCAACGGAGGAGCACAGCGGTATAATGAAGAAGGCTCACCATGAGGTCTTCCCAAAAGTGAAATGTCTTGCCGATGGTCTAGGTGACAACCACTATGGATGTCGATATGACTTTTGGGCTTGCTATGAACTCTTGCCGACGGTTGTGAGCTATGTCGATAACAGTTGAAGAGCATAATCTCATCGGGGAGACACGATTAGTGTCTCACCGACATGTGATTCTGTTTGAAGGACCTTTGACTGTCTGAAAATCTACGTGGCTTGAGTTCGACCAATCAGAGGGAGCTGAGGACGCACCGTGAGCCGTTTGATTGTTTGACCCCCCCCCCCCCCTTCGAAGAAGATCAACAAAATGAGCGACATGGAGTTGCTCTGAGCTCAGGAGCATTCAAAGCAGCTCGACAGGGAGGTTTGAAGGTGGACACGAGGACCAGAAGTTAATGTGGGCGTTGTAAAAGATCAAGGAGGCCATTCCTGGAGCAACTCTTCACCAACATGGACAACGGGGATGCAACATTAACTTCCTTCAAAAGATCTAAAGGTAGATCCTTCTGGAGGCTAATATTTTTGTAAGCCCTAGGGGCTGACACATTTTAGTATATAGGGAATTTTTTCCTCTTTGTAAAGGAGTTTGAGAGTTCTCCAGATTTCTTTTCTGAATTTTCTGACTTTTGCAGTCCTCTCTCATATTAGAAAACTTCTGTAACTCGTTTTGGAGCATGTTATATAAAATTTACCTTGGTTACCATTGATGGTTCATTTTTTGCCTTCTGGTTCTTGTGAAGTATTGTGCATTTTTAAGTGATTCATCAAGCTACTTAGTGAAATATTTCTTTTCCTTATAGCTTTGTTTCATGTTAGCATGCCTTTCTTTGCAAAAGTAGTATCATGTAGGTTATAAACTGTGTTTACTCAATTGCACATGAGCTTTTAATTTTTGAAAATATGCTTTTCCTTCTTGAAAGTGTGTGCATGTCAAACCTGTTTGTATGCATAATCTACAGAATCTTGTTGTGCAGTCCCATGTCCATCATCAGTATTCAAGTGTAACCTAAATATTCCATTGCTCTTATCAGTTCGGTGTATCACCATAGCGTTAGTTTTATTTTTATGCACTTCTTCTCCCTTTCCCTTTACAGAATCAGTAGTTTAGGTGACACCAAAGGAAGCCAGCCTTCTCTAGAGGTTGACCTCTGTCTATAAGTGACCCACAACTTTAGAGGTCTTCCCATGTTACACTGAGGTGTTGAGCAGCGGGTTCAGCAAGGGTGCAACTTCAGGTGGATAACAAGAACCTTTTCCTTTTGTTTTCCCCAACAATGCGAATGAGAGGTCCTGCTTGATTAGTAGCGACTCCATTTGTAATTTCCACAAGCCAAAGTTCTACCCTGCAAACTTCTCTATCTTCCATTTGTCCGCGTCGTCCATACTTTTAAAAAATCTTCACCGATTTCAATCAACTTCACAAACGAGCTTCTAGACTGAGCTTCTTAACCATAGCTTTGATACCAATTGTTAGGCGAAAATAGAACAAAAGAAAGAAGTATACAGTGAAAAATAGAATAAAAAATAAGATACACCACACAGAGATAAAAACACATAGAATTTTAAATTGGTTCACCAGGATATCTGGCTACATCCACTATCAACAGGGGAAACTCAATTTTATTAATCTCTGGTTCTTTTACACCTTCATACAACAACTCAAAGTTGAATACAACTACTAAATTCATGTATTTTCTTCTTACAAAGAAGATACCCATTGCCAAGCCTACACCGTGGAAGAAACCGACAGTTTTCAAGAAGCTAGTGTTACACTAAGAAAAGAATCTGCAGGCTTGCACCAAACAATATTCTCTGTGATATTCTCCAGCTGTTACTTAAGGACTTGGCTTCACACATAGCCAAACAGTGTTAACTAATTAAATAATTTTTCAAAATTACTTAATTATAGAGGAAAACATTTAATTTAAATTTATTTAAAAGAGGAGTGTTAGCTAATTAAATAATTTTAAAAAAATATTTAATTAAATAGAGAAAATGATTTAATTTAAATAAATTATTTTTAATTTATTTAAAAGAAGAGTGTTAGCTAATTAAATCATTTTTTAAAATTATTTAATTATAGAGTAAAAATTTAATTTAAATGAATTATTTTTAATTTATTTAAAAGAGGAGTGTTAGCTAATTAAATATTTTTTAAAAATTACTTAATTATAGAGAACCAAAGATAAATTGAAATTTTATTTTAATTAATGTTGGAGGGAAAATGATAAGTGATACATTAGTTAAATAATTAAAAATTATTTAATTAATATAGATATGATAAAAAGATTAAGATAATTTTAAATAAAATTAAAATAGATAGGAAAAATGATGAGGATAATGACAAAATAATAACATGAAAATGCATTAGTCATTTTCAGGTGTCTATAGTTGTCATACCTTGCATTTGGAAATTTTCATTTATCAAGTGATTTGAACTTATTGCACTCATTCAATTGCTTTAAAACATCAAAATTCATGCATGCATGTGTCTCATATAAAAAATTTAGGTTATCTTACATTTTTAGAATTCTGTCCAATCTTAGACTTGACCATATACAGTCTAATAACCTTACACACTATATTAATTTTCCATACTTTTAAAACATCCAAAATTCACATTCTCGAACTAGGTTTCCCTCGCCCTTGTCCTGCTATTTTTAGTCTAAAATTCAGTGACAATTCTATCTCTGTAATTCCTATTCATATTTGTCTTCTATTTTTTAATTATCTATTCTACTTTTTTCATCATTATCTTCCTCTCCCTTCATTTCGTAACACTATACATCTTGGCTAATATAATTAATTTATGAGCTTCATGACATGGTGTTGTCTATCAAATACTCCCGTGAGACAAAGTTATAGACTCATGACTTCATTTGCTACAATTACATCTAGTTTTGAGCTTGAGTTTGGTAACTCTTTTACTCAAGGAATCACAAATTTATATAATCAATATTTGATCCTATTCCTACTCCCACTTTTCTAATGTCTTCTTCACCATAGACCATTCATATGGACTTGGAAGTTGTTGTTGCACATGTCCCTAAAGATAAACTATGAAAGTTAGACAAAGACTTGGAAAATATTCAATTGTAATTAAGTACTGAATCCTTGGCTAGAGAAACCATCCCTCTTGTGGATAACCTTAGAAAATTGATCAATTAATTGCAAGGAATAGAAGTGTTATGTAAGCTAGCTCATATAGTCAATTCAAACAACCCTACAAATAGTTACACTCAAATCCTAACTAATGATCAAATTGAAAAACAAGTATCCTCTCCTATGATTATACCTTCTATTCCTACTTTCACTCCTCTAGTCATAACATCCACTACATAATATAGTAATGGTCTTAACACTAGATTGGGGCTTTCTTGTGGAAATCCTTATAATTTTTTTTCACCATCTACAACACTTGCTTTTACTTCTCCAAACATCAATCCTATCATTCTTTTTCAAAAAATAATAATCCATCAATCATTAACAATAGTACTACACATTTTGCAAATTCTCAAAACATGTTACCAATCGATTTAGTCATAAACCAACTTTTACAAAACATGTCCTCTTTACAACAACAAATTTCAAACATGAACCAAACTCAATCTCATTCTAATCATCTAACATACCTTACTCATAGCCCATTATCATTTTCCATCTTAAAATGTGAATCTTGCAAAACATTAAAATACCACACTTTGAGAAGTATACTGGCAAAGGAGATCCTAATAATCATGTATCAAAATTTACTACTTTATGTAGTGATTTCCTTTTTGAGGATGCTCTCTTAGCTAAAATTTTACCTTGATCACTAAAAGACATGGCCTTGGAATGGTTTTTCTTATTGTAATATCATAAAATTGCACACCAATGCAATTTCACATTACATAACCATGACTTTAGCCTTTAATAAAGATGATAATACAAATCCCCCTTTTTTCTCACCTTCAATTTCATCCTCGACCCCATCACTTTCGATCTTTGAAGGAATTTTTGTTGGGGATGTTTCTGCGATGCATAGATGTCTATGTTCCACATGAACGTTTTGACAAGATTCCTGATGCTGTGGCCATTGGGACATTAAAATTTTTCCTGCTTGTGAAGTGTAACACCTCTATGGTCACAAAAGCACCTGAAAATGACCCTCTTGCATGCATTTATTCATTCAAACTCTCATTCTTCCCTCTCATTCAATCTAATTCATTCTCTCACTCATTCTTTTAACTCAATCATTCATTCTCATTCTCCTTCTTGCATCATCACTATTTCAAGCTCTTCTAAACCATTTTTATCAAGCTTCTTGAATGCTCTTGGCTCTTACGTCTTCGTATCGACTCTCTCAAGTGGTGCACTCTCTTTTGACTTTGCAAGCTCATTGAAGGGAGGGTAAACACTCTTTTATTGGAGTTATCATATTTATTTAAGTAGCATATTGATATCTAACGTGTCTACTTTATTTATCTCGTAACTCTCTTTTTTTATTGTCTATTTCTTTATCTCTTTGTCTTCTTGGCTATTCATGGAGTTGAAAACACCAAATTAGGGGGTTTGACTAAGGCAATCCCTGAAACAATCCCAATAATTTTCATTGTTTATGTGTGTGTAGATTGTTCATGTGGAGCTTTGCAGGAGGATTTGTAGTGCTGGAACCCTTGTGAGTCCATTTATTTCATTCATCTCTCATTATTTACTTCATTTGTTTAGAATTTTGCATGTTTAGTATTCTCCTTGTACTATTTTTATCATTTCCAACATTTTGTTAGCTTAGTTAAATTGTCAGATTTCAGTTCTCGAGTTGTCAGTAGGCTCTGTGTGTTTTGGTAGACTCACTCTATTTTCGGTCTATACGAGACCACAACACGCCGTAGGGACGTCTGCGTGCCGCATTGTCATCCTTTGGCTAAGAGCTAGCCAATTTGTCTCTGAGATCTATAAGGCCTACTCTTTTGGCTTCTGAAGTCCTTTTCCTGAACATAGTCATAAAACATAAAACATTGTAGAAAACTCCCCTTTATCCGTCTTTGTCACTTGAGCTTAGCTTTTGAGGTATTTGAGGAAAATTCACTCCTTGTAGACTCTTCTTTATTCTAGAGACTCGTGATTAGTGAATCTCCTCTAGATTTTGGTGAACCATGAACATTTATTTCCTTTTATCTTTGTGTCAAAATTTTTTCTTCTCTCTTGTTAGAACATGTACTGGGTAGCACATTGTGATGCTTTTATGAGCTTCACAACCCAATCTAATACCTTTGAGTACGTAGTCAGAAGGAGCTATCAACATAATTATATGGGGTATAGAAGGTTTAGTCCTCCTTGTCTAGGCCCAAAATTTGAGTACTTTACGAGAATCACTACTAGATTCTCCCCTCCTTGTATTGGAACTGAAACTCATACCCCACTAGCCTCTCCTTCAAACTCATCCTCTTCCATAGCCGAGGAAGCTTCTCTTAGAGTTCCTATTGATAAGACTGAATCTTTGAAAGTAAAGCTTGAAGAGCTCGCAAAGTTCCTAGTGAATGGAAATTCTTATTCTCAAGTAGCTCCTCTTGTCAATGGTTTGAGGAATTTACTAATTACTAATCAAAGAGGTTTGGAGCTACTTCGAGGAATAGAAAATATTATGGAGACCCATGTTTCATATACACTTCTATCTTGGGAAATCCCCAAGATTTTTAGTCACATATCGTTGTTCATCAGCTGCATGTTTCAATGCTTGGAGTGTTTGTCCATATGGTCGACATGGGTACTTCCATCAATATCGCTGCTACTAATACCACCATGACACTTGAGGAGATTCCTATAGTTAGAGTAAACTGATTTCCCTTGGGCCTTGAGATTCCTGCATCTGGGATTCAAAACGTCTCTACCTTTGGTGCTTTAGCTAGTCATACTCTGTCTACAGATCCCATCCTTAATGCTCTATTACAGAACATGGGGAATATGCAATCTCAATTGGTGAATTTGACTAGTTCTTCTTCTCAACCTATGTTCCAACCTTATTATCACGATAGCCCCTTATCGTTTTCTATCATGAATACTCCCATTCCTCAAGCGATGGAGATTCCTAAGTTCAAAAAGTATAGTGGTAGAGGAGATCCACAGATGCATGCCTCATCTTTCAATGCCATGTGTACCGATTTCTTCTATCATGACACTCTGCTGACAAAAATATTCCCATGTTCTCTCAAGGATGCTACCTTGGAATGGTATTTCTCTCCTTGATAATTCTATCTTTTCCTTTGAACAACTTTTGAATGAATTCCTACAACAATTCCAAGATAATATTAGATTGAAGGTTGCTTTTACTAATTTTTTGTTCGATGTAAGTAGGGTGCATATGAGAAAGTGACCAATTTCATCGCTCATTACAAAGCCCTCTTTTCTCAAATCTCATATTCCCTACTATATTTTGACGTGCAATGAGTATTTGTTGGGAAATTTCTACCGAAATTGTGAGATAAATTTCTTCTAATGAAATATCCCTCTTTCACCCATCTATGTACTACTCTACATGAGTACCAATAGATGATTTCTTAGTATGAAGATTCTTCCTCATCCTCCTATCTAAATGGCCGGTTAGCCGTGTCTATCTCTAGAGAGTCAAGGAAAAATAAAGCAATAGAAAACATGGTGTCTATTCCTATCGATAAGAGTTCTATAGGCCGAAATATAATATTTACAAAATTATTTGAATCTTATACAAATGTCTTGTAAAATTTATTAAAAGATGGTGTAATTTCTCTTCTAGAGATCAAAACGCTTTTTGAGCCTTATTGTCAATGGTATGATGCGTAATTTTTTTTCCAATACCACCAAGTATCAAGTCATGATACTGAGCAATACATGTGTGTCTTTTTCATGTTATACAAGACCACATCGACAATGGTACCATTCAACTTGATGATAAAAAGAAAAAATCTAGTAAATATATAGAAAATCCTAATAGCCAATTGTAGATTTACACAAATCCCTTTCCATCCCATTTTTCCAATCTTGTAACCCTTGATTCTTGTTCTTCCAATCTAAATCCATCTGAGTATGTGAATGTGGTTTCATTTACTCATGTTCCTCCTCCAAGCCATGTGGATAATATACCTGATATAATATTTACACCATGTGACTTTCCTCTTAACAAAGAGCCCTCTCTATTGTATATCCCTTGTGTCAATGATAATGTCATAATTGGAATTATGGTTGACCCCATGAGTCAGGTCAATATTATCATGGAGGAGAATATTTTCAAAAATAATTTGCATAAGGAGAAATACGAGGAGTTGTAGACCATGCTCCACACACATTATGGACTTTCTGTTCCTCCCATTGGTTCCATTTCTCTACCAGTCCTAGTTAGACCTAAAACTTTGGAAGTTCCATTTATCGTGATACCAGAGTTCGACCTCTTCAGAGTTAAACTAGGCATCTCATGGCTATTCTCTATGAACATGGTTGCTTTTGTCATCAACAAATGCTTGAAGTTTCCCCATGAGAGTACTATGTACACTATCCAGAACACTAGATGCAAACCACTGGTGTCACATGGGGGTTTCTCCCTATATCACTTTCAACCGCTCTAGTTGGACCTCTACCACCTAGAGGAGACCTATTATACAAGGCTTATTTTAGGTATAATGCTGGGGGATCAGTGCCTAAAAATGGTTTTCCACCTTATGCTCAGGCTATTTCTTTGAAGGATTCTTTACATGCACAATAGTGTGCTTCATCCTTTTCCCTTTCAAAGGGTAGGGACAAGCAAGCTCTTTCCCTTAGGCCTTCTCCTCCTGCTTCATCCTCTCTTGCTGCTTCCCAACCTCTGGTGGTGTCCTCCATTCCTTCTACTGTACCTAGAATAGGAAAAGGAAAGGCACCCAGATTGTGGAAGTCAAGACCTCAAGTCTTCCAATTCTCAATTCTTCCCATAGTCCCCTAACCCACCTTTATGGTAAAGGGAAGCATTCTCGTGGATTTGTTCCTATGTCTCAACCCCTGAGGCTTCCCCCTATTTCTCCACCTACCCCTAAGGAAGACAAAGGAAAGGGGCTTGTCGTCGAGACACTTGTCTCCCTTCTTGTCTCTGTGCCTCCTCTTGTTCCTGCCCAAGAGCCTACCCTTTTGCTAGCAATGGTTATGGAGGATGCTCCTTCGGTGGAACAATAGCCCCCAACATCTTCTCAAGATGCACCTTCTAATGCCCATAGCCATTGTAGCCAACTTTTGCATGAGCGTAAGAACCATTGACACAACTTAGATAAGGAGCGTGAAGTTTCATAGAAGACTGAGGATGAGCCTCCTCTTTCTGCTTCTACTACTTCTATTTCTTCTTATCCTTCTGCTTTAGTTCCCATCGCCTCCATGTTGCTCCCAACTTCGTCAATGAATCTTGATGAACCTCACTGTAAGAGGGTGCAAGTGTTCATTGCTCCTTCTATGGAGTTGCCTCTTCTCACCTCTCTTCACGATCTTCCTCCTTTCCCCTAGCCCATCGACATGCCTTTTATAAAGGTTGTGTCCTTTGTGGCTTCTTCTCATTTTCCCTCTTCCACTTCTACTACAAGGGTCCCATATCCTCTGCTAAAGCATAAGTTGGAGAGTAACCTTGTTTCAAGCAATGGTAAAAAAAAGTTTCTTTCTATTTTCAATCTTGTTCCACCTTGGCTTATACCGTCCTTGTGACGAAGAAAACTCCTCCTTGTGACGAAGACAATGCTTCCTTCCTCAAGGTTTGTTACTTCCCCTCTTCTCGAGGTTGGTAGTGACTCTTAGGTTTATCATCCTTCTCCCATCCAGTCACATCATGTCACTTTAGAGAGGTGCATGTTCGATTCGTTGGAGGACATTCTGAATTTTTTCTTGATCTTTGCTAGATCGATGACATTAGTATTGTATGAGATCATCAAAGGAGACCTTGAGGGAGATTCTTCCTTGGCTCTTGCCTCTAGGGAGTAGGCTATCACCGCTCTAGCTATCCCCTCTTATAGGTTCATCTTCCCTCCCCTTATGATGATCTTGACTGGGAGCAGGATGACCTGTTGGAGGTGTCAGACTAGAGTGAAACCTTTTCTTTATCTTTAGATTAGTTTTGTGTGTTTTTTTGTGTTCCCCCATGCTTGTATATTAATGTTTGTGCTCTTTCATGGAGGATGCTTGCTACCCTTATAGGTGCTTGGATACATGAGATAATTTTTTTTCGTACACTTCTTCTATTTGTATCATCATTCTTCTATATGTTGTACACTTTGATTTTTCACGAATGATGCAAAGCATTGGGGAATTTAGGCCTCTTCTATGTTGACCCAATTTTTTGTTTTCATTTTGTCTTCATGTGATCTTCCTATTTTGATCCATTTGGGAGGGGTGATGAAAATTCATACATATTATATTATATTTATCTATCTATGTCTATGGGAAATTCTGACCCTGAATAATTAGATCCCCCAGTGATCTTGATTTCTTCATCTTTTATTTTCTATTTGTGATGTTGTCGATTCTATATGTTATCCCTCGTGTGACAACATCCCACAAATACATCTCTCTATGTATTTTGTGCCATAACATGTCTTTGTATTGCTCTTCTCCTTAGAATGACATGTGCTCCTTTGTATAACACACATAATTCTAAGGGGGGGCTATCATATCTTCTTAATTTTAAAAAAGGTTTAAAAAATATTTAAATTTATGTCTTGATGTCTTATATCTCATTGTCTAGATTGGAGGAAACCTGACTAGACTTGTCTTGTCTTTTCTGTGACTTTCTTGTGATGCAGTTTGCAACAACCATAGACCTATCTACTTTCCATATGGTCTCTACCCTTGCTAGCCTACCTATAAACACCATATTTTATAAGATCATATTATGTCATGTCATGTCTATGAAATTTTATCATGTCTATTTTTAAATTTTTCACCTAACATGTTTGTGGTGAGATTGCAGTTAGCTTTGCAAGATCGAAGACCCGTGTCTTCTTCATGTCCTAGCTCAACTACTCTATATCACATATACTTGATTGAAGAATCACGTTCTCTTCATCCTAGGTATATTCTCTTCAACCTCTTTCTACTTTAGCTCGCACATGTTTAGAATACATATATGCTTGCTAAAGTGGGGGAAAAATGTAATGTCATAGAATTACACCCCAATGCAATTTCACATTATATAACCCTCGCTTTAGCCTAATAAATATGATAATGTAAATCCCTCTTTTTTCTCACCTTCAATTTCATCCTTGATCCCATCACTTTCGATCTTTGAAGGAATTTTTTCCAGGGATTCTTTTGTGATGCACAGACATTTGTGTATTGCACAAATGTTCTGGCAAGATTCTTGATGATGTGGTTGTTGGGATGTTACACTTCTGCCTACCCATAGAGTGTAATGTCTTTGTGGTCACAAATGTGCCTGAAAAAAACCCTCTTACATGCATTTATTCATTCAAAATCTCATTCTTCCCTCTCATTCAATCTAATTCATTCTCTCACTCATTCTTACAACTCAATATTTAATTCTCATTCTCCTTCTTACATTCTCACTCTTTCAAGATCTTCTACACCATTTTACTCAAGCTTCTTACTTGCTCTTGGCTCCTACATCTTTGTCTTGGCTCTCTCAAGTGTTGCGCTCTCTTTCAACTTTACAAGCTGTTGAAGGGAGGGTAAACACTCTTTTATTGGTATTATTGTATTTGTTTAAGTAGAATATTGATATCTAATGTTTCTACTTTATTTATCTCATTACTCTTTTTTTTTCTATTGTTTATTTCTTTATCTCTTTGTCTTCTTGGCTGTTCATGGAGGTAGAAACACCAAAATGGGGGTTTAACTAAGGCAAGCCCCAAAACGACCCCAACAATTTTCATTGTTTTTGTGTGTGAAAATTGTTTGTGTGGAGCTTTATGGGAGGATTCACAGTGTTGGACCCCACTGTGGGTCTATTTCTTTCTTTCATGTCTCGTTATTTTGCTTCATTAGTTTAGAATTTTCAATGTTTCATATTCTCCTTGTATTCTTTTTATCATTTCCACCATTTTGTTAGCTTAGTTAAATTGTCAGATTTTAGTTCTTGAGTTGTCAGTAGGCTCTATGTGTTTTGGTAGATGCATTCTATTTTTGATCCATACGAGACCACAATGCATTGTGGGGATGTCTAAGTGTCACGTTGTTGTCCTCTGGCTGAGAGCTAGCCAATTTATCTTCAAGACCTCTGAGGCATGATCTTTTGGCTTATGAAGTCCTTTTCCTAAAAATAATCATAAAACATAAAATATTGTAGAAAAACCCCCTTTATCCATATTTTTCACTTGAGCTTAGGCTTTGAAGTAGTTAAGGATAATTCAATCCCTGTAGACTCTTCTCTATCTAGAGACTTGGGAGTAGCGAATCTCCTCCTCTACACTCATTACCTAATTATTCAATCACTTATTTTTCACAACTTATTAATGAATTACTTCAACATTTTCAAGCAAACATTGGACCTCAAGGCATGTTAACTGATTTGGTCTATTGGAAACAAGGACCTAAAGAAAATGTGACTAATTTTATAGGGCGGTACCAAGCCCTTTATTCTCAAATTTTATATTCCCTCTTGGATGTCAATGTACAAGGTGTTTTTATTATAAATTTATAACCTAACATTCAAGATAAGATATTATTAATGAGATATCCTTCATTCACACATTTATGAATGAATCTTCATGATTATCAAATTTTGGTTAGCCAATATGAAGGTTCACCTTCATCAACTCCTAATAGTCAATTTGAAGTTATTCCTCAATCTAATTACCAATCGCTCAATAAAAAAAATCATCAAAATAAACTATCCTCCATCTTCCAATAGCATCCAAACATAAGATATTACTATATCTACAAGACCCTACCAATTCAAACCAAGAGATAGATAAATTTCACAATTGCTTGATTCTCTTCATTCTATTATGTTGTAATTGCTTAATAAGAATATGATTCAACTTCCTCCCATTTTTCCTATTGATACCACCAAACCTTTACCTCCTCATTTTAATACAAAATCCTTTTGTCAATATCACTGTATAGTTGGTTATGATACAAAGAAATGTGTTCATCTTAAGCACCAAGTGCAAGACCTCATTGATTCTAATTTCATCTAGTTAATTGTGTAAATGATAAAGGGAACAAATTATTTGTGCCACCTAATACAAAATAAAAAATGTTTACCAACCCATTACCAAGTCATTCCACTAACCTTGTCAAACAAATTGATGATAAATATGATATTGATAACATACCTAATATAGTCATCATGATTGATGTTCATCCTCTCCAAGAAAAACCTAAGCTCTCACCTAATATCACCTTCACCCATATTGATGCTTCTATACATGAACATTATGGTCCTCTCTACATTACCAATATAATTAATGATAAACCCACACATGGAATACTCATTGATCCAATATGTTTAGTGAATGTGATCACTAAAGAATTTATTTATGTGCATGAATTATATCAAGATAATTATGAACAATTAGAAGTTTCGCTAAAAGATCACAATGGTTATACTCACCCTACAATTGGTTCTTTAACCCTCCCAATTCAAGTTGGACCTAAAAACTTAGATGTTTTATTTACCCGAATGTCAATCTTAGATCAATTTTTTGTGAAGTTAGGTCATACATGGCTTGCTTCCATGAATGCGATTCCCTTGGTTATTCATAAATGTCTTAAATTCCCATTTTAAGGAAAAATACATACTATCTATCATAGCAGGTTTAAACCTTTGTCTCTTCAAGGAAAATTTTACCTCAATTATTTTTGGCCTTAACCAGCCCAACCCACTCAACCTCGTAAATATTTTATATTTTATCATATCAAAAATTTGAATAAAAATGTATTTCTCAATTATACCTTACCAATATCCCATTCGAGGCTCCTTAGTCTCTAGTGGCTATGATGGTTGTTCCCCCTACTTCATGGGCAACGAATGAACCTTGAATTGAACCAAGTATTCTTCATCTAACCTGATCATTTGGCATACATATCATGGTTACCTCTTTGCCATTATAGCTAGGAGCATGAGGAAACAATTTGGTGAAGCCTTCAGGGATTAATTTTGTGCCTCCTAAGATAAAAATTCATTGTGCAAAAACCTCAATCTCTTATTGTTTCCCAAAATTTATTAATTCCTTTAGTTCCTCCTACAAAGGAAGAAAAGGAAACAATATTGGAAAATACACTAATTACCCCTTCACAAGCCGAAGCTCATACAAGACAAAATTGAAATGCCTTTGGAACACAAGAGAAGACATTGTGTTATGGATCATCAGCTTGCTGAAGGTAATAAATCCTCACCTAATGACATCCCATCCATACAACCAAATTCCAATGAGACACATCCCACCTGTCCATCTTCATCATAACCTAATTCCACTCCACCTTTCTTTTTCTAAACTTTACCTTTCACAACCAAGATAAATATTAAAAAGTTTTGCCTCCCATCCCACCACCTAGTCCAAAAGATACTCACATGGTTAATAGTGCTCATGATATCACTGGTAGCACTAGTGTACAACCGATTATGGTATATTATGACATTGATTTCAAAGACAAAATGAATAAACAAAAATAATATCATAATAATTTTCTCTTATGTTTGCAAAATCAATGAATTTAGATGGGACAACTATGATGATCCTCCTCTAGCAAGTGATCCACCACGTCTTGAACCTGGTACCTCTCCTTGTATTGCACTCATTGTAGTCCCTTTAGTATATTTTTTTCATTCTATTTATGATGAGAAAGATTGGGATATAGATGATTTGCTATAGATCGTCTTGCATGTGTAGTACCCCCTTGGCATCTTTGTGTTTTTATTGCACGTAATGTTACCTTGTAATGTGTTACTTGGTGTGTATTTAAATTTTTTAGTTCTCTCAGGATGACCCTTTGTGTTCTTGTTGACACAAGGATACAAAGAGAACAAGTCTATCATGCCATTCCTCTATTTGTATCTTCATTCTTCTTTTTGTCATAAATGCAGTTTAATTTCTTTTGGGAATGATACAAAACATTGAGACATTTAGGTCTCTTCCATGTTGACCCAAAAACATTTATTTTTTTCTTCATGTGCTATTCCTCTCTTGTGTTCATAGTTCCACAAGTATTTGGGGAACAATGATAATTCACTGACTTGTGTTGTCTTATCAAGAGCAACTAGTGAATACCAAACTTCACTAGTTTGTGATTCCTTTTATCTATTCATGGGTCACCTAGCAAATGTAAGACTTTACTACTTTGTGATTTATGGATATCTTGTGATATGGATCATAGTAAGAATATGCAGACATTGCTAGTTCATGATTCCGTACCCTAATGTTTGCATTGTGTTGTATCATGTTTGCATTGTGTTTGCGTAGATTTTTTATATTATGTATGTTTTTTTCTTTGTGTCTTCGTTGTGTATGATTTGTGTTTGATTATCATGTGTCTTTTGCTGCATTGTGTCTTACATGTATGTGCATTATTTTATCTTGAAATTGTTACTTAATCGGATATTGAGTAGGTAGGGGCTAACACATCCCCTAGTTCAGTGTCATCTTATTTCACCAATGTTTTGGTGAGATAACCCTTTCTTGGCTTCTCTTACTTTAGTGTGAGTATGAGCATAAGTTCATAATCTCACTAAAGTAGAGGCTAAATGTAGCATCATAAATTGTCACCCTTGACAATTTCACACTATGTTTGGCTCCCCCTTAAGTGCTTGAACCTAATTATGCTTATAAATTACCTATTTTATGGTCGTCTTCAAAAAATCAAATTAATTTTGTGAAATTAAATTAATTATTTATTTCATGAGCAACTGAAATTCAAAATAGGTCCAAAGTAGGGTTCCATCACCCTTTTCTACCCTATTTTGGCCCAAAATTCAATGTTTTATTGTCAACCTCAATATGTTTATAAATTTAAATTCATTTGTCGGCCTATCAAAAGAATTAATGTGGGAAATGTTGAAACACATACAAATATAAGTCTTTTTCTCCATTTGAATATCTTTTGAGCACACTAAAGAGCAATCAAGGCAATTCAAGATTAGAATAAGCATAATTCTATAATACTTTTATTAGTCAAGATCATGTTTGCAATACATCATAAAATCCATGTTCATGCACAAGGTGTTTCATATTTATGTTTATGATCATTGTGAATACGAACATTTGTAGGACCTTCAAACAACTATCAAGTTCTCCTTGTATGAGATGTGTCAAAATGACTTCAGTCCATCAAGGAATGTAGATTGAATGGTAAGTTACAACATAGTGATTTATCATTCCTTTTTATCCATTTATCTGCCCAACCTAGGGTAAGCACTCTTTATCCAACAACATCATCATCATTTATGGAGGTGGAAACACCAAAAAAATGTTTGACTTAGGCAAGCCTCTATATGACACAACCCTTCCTCTCTTCTCTTTTTTATAGGTTGCATATTTGAAGTAGATTGATGAATATTGAAGACCTGAAGACATCAAATCCTAGATTAAGATCAACTATTCATTGACTAACAAAGTTATGAAGTTTATTCCGACATGGAAGCACCTATAGACTATGATACTCCAATATAGATCCTAAAAGTAAAAAAAAAACCTCATTTATAGACTAAGTCACCCTCACCATTTTCCAATCATTTTGTATCCAGATTTGAATGTTAGGTTCCTTATCCTTTGCATGTTGTTTTTCTGCTATCTATTTAAATGCATCAATTATGTATTTTTTTGAATATGTGATAATTTATTACACTTGCATAGTTTTTCCTAGTTTAAAATCATCAATCACACACATCACATCATTCAATACATCATCCCAAATAAAAATGTGATAAAAAATCTGAACAACCATTCTAACAATTCCTTGTGGATGGTAACCAAGTGGTTTCTTTTGATTATTTTTGTGTCCCTCAAATGTTAGTGGTGGAAAGTTTGATTCAGCTTAGTGATTAACCATAGATCCCATTTTATTATATTTCAAATAGACATAGCATAATTGGATACCTATAAAGTTTTAGTGGCCACATAGACATATTACAACCATACAATAACCAACCTCTTCAAAAATGATCCCTAAAAATTGTTTAGCAAATGTCAGGAGTCAAACCCTAACCCATGACACTATAAAAGTTCTAAATATGTAGCAAAAGAATGCCACCCAAAATAGATGCCTTAGATGAAAAGAGGTCCCCCAAATTGAATTTTGGTAGTTGAGAGACCCCTTGTATTAATGGTAGGCAATTGGTTGGGCAAAACAAGGCACCTAGAACTTTGGTGCCAATATGTGCTTTCAAAAATACACTTTATGTTGATTGGGTTTGGTTAGTTGGTGAGTTCTGAGAGTTACTTCAAACAACAAAGGTCTCCCATGGGTCTCAAGTTTCAAAAGGAACCTAAGACTGAGAACTTGGAATACTAAAGTGCACTAGTAGGTGTCAAGCTCAAGGAGGAAGTTTGAACCTATGCTTGAATTAGTCATAGAGAGGAAATTGGAGTAAAAGGGGTTGTAGGAGTCAAGCTTTGAAAGGGAATGGGATTGTGGAACCTAGGTTCTAGGTTATTTTTAGGCTTGGGACCCAAAAATAAATAAAAGGAGACAAGGTGAGGACCCAAAGGGGGTAGGAACTTTGAACATGGAACTCAAAGTTCTAGGTTCCAAGTCTAACCTGAGACTTCTAGCCCGATAGGTTGGAAAAGAAGCGTAGGTGAGAGACAAAAGGGAGGAAGAACCTAGAACATGGAACCTAAGGTTCCAAGTTCTAAATCTAAACTAGGACTTGTGACCCAATGAAGGAGAAAGGGAATGCAAGTGGGGACTAGAATGTAGGAAAATCCTAGAATATGGCACCTAAGATTCCAGGTTCTAAGTCTAACTCGAGACCCATGAACTGATTATTAGTCACTCAAAGACTCAATCCTCCAAGGTCACCTATAAAAACCAAAAATAACCTTCTACAAGAGGGAAAAAAAAGAACATGAATTTTCAATAATGGATGCAAGATTATGGTCAATATGCAATACTCAAGATTGTAATGGCATTAGATTGGATCAATGGAACATGATATACATATGATGTCTTGCTTATAAAGGAAAATATGTGAGATAAGATTAGACAAGATCTTGACATGTGTCTTAATCCTATATAATGAAACAACTACCTAAATATTATTAAATGACCTAGGACACAAGCATAAATAAAATCCAACTAGATAAGATATGATAAGCTCTTATCTAGATAACTAAGACTTCTAGAAGAAACACCTTGGACCTAAGTGTACTTAACATGTAAATAGGACCTATAAGACAAATAGATAGGTAAAACACCTATTTACACCAACACCCCCATTAAGTGAAACTTAGGGAGTACATTATTATGAAAATGATACAAATAGGGGTCCTAACTATGAGGTAATGTTAGGTACCCATGTACAAATGCAATCTCCCATAAATGGAGAAAAGGAGAAAACCTAGTGGGACAAAACTCCACAAAAGAGAGATGAAAAAAAATTCTCTTATTGATGACTGAGAGGGATAAAATCCCATGCAAGGAAAAGGATCCCCCATAAGAGAGATGAAGATAGACCATGAAACCCCCCTCAATGATGAGTCTCTTGCAATGGTAGAAGCTCAACATTGAATGTTGAAGATGATCCAATATCACCAAACAAAATTCCTCCTCTTAAGAAGGAAAAAAAGTAGGATAGTATGTTGGATGTCTTCCCATTCCTGAAAGGAATATGTAAGAAGAAGGATGATATGTGGTGTCTTTGAACTATGCTCAAGTATCTCCATATTGATGCTAAAAGATGACACACTCCAAACATGCATTCTGGGCCATATTGTAGAAGATGTCAATCTAAAATCTAGTAGATATGAATGCATAACACAATCCAAAGATAAATATACCTCCTCTGAAGATAAAGAAGTGTCCTCCAAATTTTGTTCAAAAGTATCCACACTCATGTCAAATTGTGAAGAATGGTCATGTAGAGAATGAAAAAGAGGGTTAGAGTGTTCCCTTACAATAATTGAAGTAGGATCATCTCCATCAAAGAGAAGATGTACACAATCAATGGGGTCTACCAAATCTAAATTTTGGGACTCAAAAAACAAACCAATAATTTTTGTCAAGTATGTATCCTAAGTAGATGTAGCTAGAAGATGATGTAGATACTACAATAGTGAATCACAATAGGCTAAAATTGTGACAACATGTGCATCATAAAATGAAATAAAATATGGAGGAGATGAAATTAAAGGTTCAAGAATGAGATACAATATGAGAACACCCAAGTTCAAGTAGCCAAAAGTCTCCTCAAAATCATAATCCACACTAGAAGTGTGATCAATAGCCGAATGAACAAATTCATCATCAAAAGAAAAATCTAAATAAGTGTACAACCATGATGAATGATCAACCATCCCAAAAGAAATAATCTCTTTAATCTCCAAGTGTCTAATGATAACTGAATTAAGAGTGAATTCCATAGTCCTCTCATCTCCACCATGTGCAATCTGATAGATGGAAATAAGATTATTCACCAATCAACAATAGATCCCTTCCCAATTACACTCATGTATGTATTGTTTCCCATCAAAATAGGAGACATAGCACAAGGCTCAAAAGAAGAGAATATAGACTATGAAGATGCCATATGATGAGACACTCTTGAATCTAGAAGCTATCTCCTTGATCCTAGACCTAAAAAGGTACAAAGTGCATGTCCTTTTCTTCCTAGTGTAGTAACTGTAAAGGAGGGGATTCACTACTCTCGAGACTCAAGACAAAAAAAGTCTACAAGGAGAAAATATCCCTTGACTACCTCGAGAAATAAAGCTTAGGTGACAAGGTAGAAAATAAAGAGTATTTACACAACTTAATTAAATTAAAGCTAAACTTTTAAGGACAAGAATGATGAAAATATTTAATAAAAAAATTGATAATAAAATTACAACCTATAGATTATGACAACAAAAACCTTAAAACTAAAATATTATGTCCTTAGGAGGATTAAGCCTCGACCATGGATGATAACATGTTGTGGGGACGTTTGCGTCCTGTGTTGTCATCCCTATCAAAATAGGGAGTAAAAAAACATCTAAATCTCTAACAATCAGCTTTTAAAGTCCGTACATCTACACACAAAATAAAGAGGGAAAAATATTGGGGTTGTTTTGGGGCTTGCCTCAGTCAAACCCTCATTTTGGTGTTTCTACCTCCACGGATAGCCAAATAGGTAGAGATAGACAAAATGACATGAAATGTAAAGATGTGTGATAGAAACAAAGCTCAATGTGGAGGAGAGCCCCTATCATGAATGTAATAGATGAGAAAAATAAATGATAGTAAATAGACAAGATAAATAGAAAAGAGAGAATTAACAACAACCCATGGCTCCCCTCTTGGCTTGATAGATGTGACATGCTAGCTTGCAAGAGAGCCTCAACTATTTCTTTGAGAAGTAAATCCGAAAAAGATTCACTACGAAGAGTAAGAGAATAAGAAATTGATGTAGAAGAGAAAAGAGAGTGAGAATGGATGAGAGAGCGTGTAAGAATGAATGAGAATGAGAGTGAAAAGAGGAGTTTTGTGAGGTTGCATGGGCAAGAAGAGTCGTTACATTCATGATCTTTCCACAATGACATGTGTCATAGGCAAGAGACACAAAATATTCTCATTTAAATCTCAGAAAGTTCAAGGATGCTAGTGCATCATGTGGATGTCCACACGTCACATAAGTGTCCTCAAAATTTTGCAAGAATGAGGTATTCAGGTTGCTAATGCTTCATCGTTATCCCTTATGGAGTTGGAATCATGAAATTCCAACTCATAAATTTTTGTCATTAATGCAGTGTGGGGTGGCATAAATGTAGCTAGATGTGGAAGTGTGAAATTTCCATGAAGTGCAATTTTACGACACTACATTTTTCCCCCACTTTAGTGAGCTAAAATTTTGGAGAAAAATCAGCTACACTAAAGTAGTTAGGAAGACATAAATGCCAAAATTGGAATTTTGGAAATTTAATAGATTTTGTGAAAAAGGATATTGTAGAGGCTGCGAAGGTCAACTAGGAAGATAATAATGATGCCCCTAACGTTCGAGCTTAGCAAGAAACTACAATACATGACGTGAAGTTTTGTTCTACAAAACTCAAAATTGGGTCAGTTTTGAAATCAGAAGAAGCTACCATGGTGAGAAGAATGCTTAAGGAAAATTTGGTGAATTAGAAGAAAATTTTTATGAAGAGGTGAGTATATGCCCCCTCCTATTTTTGACCCTAGTTAGGTGGGGTAAAAATAGGAAGGATGGAGGGAACACTTCTCTCATGAAAAATGGGCAAAAATGAGCCTATATATGTCCAAGTGGGCACATAGAAGGGTCATTTTCACTATTCACAATGAGGAATTTGTTGAATTTTTGAGAGATTTTTCAGCAAAATGCCTCACAGTCGAGACTTCATATCTTCATGGATCAACCAACTATATTCTGCTGTGGCGAGGGGCAATCCACCTGACGAGGTATGTAAAATTTTTCACCCAACTTTTCATTTTAGCCATTTTTTTTAACTTTTTAGTTTTCTCAAGCAACCTAGGCATCTAATCGATGCATAAGCATTCGAACATCACACTGTCATCTCAATGACACATTCGCTTCCTTTGAACATGCTGGCGCCTAGCTGACACACTGTCTTCAGATTGCTATTTAACATCAGTTGCTAGCGTGTTGTGCAAACGTCTGCATGATGTGCTATAGTATTAGAGGTAGACATGAAGTTTAGAGATTTTTTTTAAGATGTAGATTTAGAAGATTTTTGTGATGTAGATTTTCTGACATGAGGTTTTATGCTTTTAGAGGATTGGCCTGAGATCTGAGAGCATTTCGGTGGGTCAATTTTGTCATTGCTATGCAACCACAACAATGAGATCACCCCAACTAACACTGACTTGCTATGATGTGTTGGGATTTGGTGGGTGTATACTATGCAAGAGATCCAATTTCACACTCCCATGCTCATGGCCCTGATGGAGTGGTGGGATGCAGATACATCTACATTTCATCTCCCAACCCTAGAGATAACAATGACCTTAGAGGACATTTACCGTATCTTAGGCCTACCCATCCATGGGGATCAGGTGGCCTACAAGGAGGGTGGGATAGCATAGGATGCTTAAGCTGCATAATAATACTGACTTAGATGCATTATCCTAAAGGAGACATCTGGGCATATCTGCATACATTAGCTGGGGTAGGGGCGAGTAATGATACCATTGGTGCAACAGGTGATGAGTGATTGTTGCCCTATAGGTCACGATAGATGGGCGAGGCTCACACCTTCATGGGGGCCTCATCCATTGCATTAGATCTATGAAGGAGCAGGGGACAATATTCTCCTAGGGTCAGAGCATGCTTGCACACCTCTATCCTGACATCAGGTGATATATCCACTATGAGTATCACAACCTTAATGTATATACACTACTTTAAGTAGGAATTTGAACATATTTAGTGCAAGAGGAAAACTAATTATCCCTTGGGATTACCAAATGGGATGCCTTGAGTGCACGAACATCATCTAATATGTAATTGGCGGTATGGTGATCTAGAGTTTTTACGACATTGGATAGATAACTTGTGGGCATTAGATATTAGGTGGCACCCATACAGGTGAATGGGGACCTGACTGTTTGATGAGATGAATTTGTGTAGGATGTAGTGCAATCGACTCCTGTTGGGTAGTCATATCATATCATAGTCCCATACTACTAGCACTTAGTCACCTATTAGTTTGAGTAGGTGCAATTGATCCCCTCGATGGCTCCTATGTACATATGGTCACACAAGAGTGTGACACAAGCAGGAGACCAACCCCATCCTACGATCATCAACATCACACTCAGAAGTAATGATGGATTTGATGAGGAGGACCAACTTGAGGCCCTTGCAACTGATGACATCAATGCCATAGTCAGTTTTTCCAACTAGTGGTCAATAGCAGTTCCCTCCCCAATTTTCCCATCAAGCATCCCAATGGGCGATGATGGTGCTCAAGGGTTAGAAGGCAAGGGTCAATAGAGTGGCGGTAAGGGAAACAAGGCAGATGCATGCATAACACGAGGGATGCCAAGGTGGCAACAACAGTTGGCATCACTAGTATGTGGAGCACCAATCTCATCAACACCACCTAGCATCCATACAATTGTGCCTCCCTTGGTAGTAGTGATAGGGCCGAACATCATGTCTAGTAGTGGTGCTCCCCCTCTGAACCCACATTAGCAAGCTAGGAACCCAAGTACAAGCATGGTGTATGATATTTCACTTCAATTATTTCATTGTAGTTTCTTTCCATTTCAACTTTCTCATATATATACATGTATGATATGGTACTGACATCGTCTAGTTTCTCTGTGGTTGCAATGTTCATACAAGAGTGGCTGGATTTCTTTTGATAGTGCATATCAGAGGCAGTCCCAACCATCCAAATCAAGGGTGTGGTCTTGGATGCCTATAGGCCATTGATAACAAGGAGACATTCCCACTTATTTGAGCTTATACTAGATATCTTAGGATGACTATGGGGAGACTCAAGTGGAGGCGGTCCAACAAATTGTCGAGCTAACTGTAATGACTGAGCAGAGGGAATAGTGGGTTGCGGAGCTCCTTACTACACTATCTAAGTAAGATCAAGCTGTGGAATGGTTTGAGAGTACTTAGGAGACATGTGACACCTTGCAAAGCCAGGTTGATGGCCTTGATAGGAAACTAGAGGCAACAAGGATAATGCCCCCTAGTCCTCAAGATCCTCAAGTGCAACAACTTAGAGATGAGCTATGATAGGCCCAAGAGTGAGAGGATTCTCTATAGGAGCATGTCACATAGTTGTGGGAGGATGTGTAGGGCTATGAGGTGAGATTCAAGGAATATGATCATGGAGCATGTCTGTGTCATGATCTCATCGATCACATTCCTACGCATCAGTATAACACCCTCCTCCACCACTACCAGCACTAGAGGACTCAGTGATCCATACACCCAAGGGCTCAGGAAGCCATGCACCCAAGGGCTGAGAGCCAAATTTTGTATACCATATCATTTTTGATGTATAGATTCATATATAGATATATAGACACCACATTTTGTGATAATGGTGTGATACATGTACATGACATATATATATATATATATATATATATGATATTGACATCATGGTGTTCTTTGTGTGTACTTCTATTTCATGTATGATTATGTGATGGATTTATGTTTATAGATGTATATTTAGATTAGATGCTATCATGATTTAGTAAACACACATTGGATGTACGCTTAATTAAATACAATGATGATCTAATACCTAACCAAAAGAATTAATCAAACATAATGCACATATACATATCATAATAATAAAATAATTGTATATGTAATTTATGATTAAAGAAACTAATTACATACACATGTTCACATTATAACACAAATTAAAGAGATAATGTGTTAATGAAGAAATGTCACAGCATAACAAACAACAATCCCCAAGAAGGAACGAGTGTCATGCACATGCCACATAGACCTTATGCATACTATTGACAAAGATACATTGCATTGACAGGTTCTTTTAGAGGCATACCATCCATAGATGATAGTCCATATGCACCAAAACCATACATGAAGATGATTACGTAAGGACCTAACCAATTAGGGCTAAATTTACCCTTTTGATTAGGTTGTACATTTACATTCCTCCGATTCTCATAGAGAATGAGATCACCTACCTTAAAAGTATGAGAAATAACACATTGATTATAATGTTTAGAAATGGATCTTTGATAAGCTTGGATATGTTTGAATGCTAGAAATCGGTGCACCTCGAGCATCTCAAGTTGGTTTAGACATTCAAAATAGTAAGTCTCATCATCAATTAACCCTTTAAGGGAAACTCATAGAGTCAAAATTTCCAACTCTAAAGGAATAATAGCCTTGACACCATACATGAGGTTGTACAGGGTTGTACTAGTAGACATACCAACGCTTGTATGATAGGCCCACAAGGTGTAAGTCAATTGTGTATTCCAATCTTTACCATGTTTTTTTACTATTTTTTGAAGGATTAGCTCAAGAGTTTTATTAGATGCTTTTGCTTGGCCATTAGATTGAGGATAATATGATGTAGAATTTATTTATGCTAAATATGAATTTTCTCTAGGAATTTCTTCACCTCTTCATTCTTAAATGAAGTGCCATTATTAGAAACAAGGGTAGAAGGAAATCCAAAATGAGCAATGATATTGTTTAGAAGAAAGCTACAAATTGCTTTAGTGTTAGTGGATTAGAGTGGAATGGCTTCGACCCACCTCATAAAGTAATTAGTAGTTGTGATGATGAAGGTATGTCCCTTAGAAGAAGGGGGTGATATTTTAACAATAATATCCAAACTCCATTTTACAAATGGCCAAGGAGAGGTCTGATTTTGAAGCTCTTGTGCAGGAGCTCAAATGAGATTACTATGTTACTAACATTGAGGACACTTCTTGACAAAGGAAAAGGACGTTGAATGAACAAGACAACTGAGAGGGGGGGTTGAATAAGTTGTATCTAATCAAAACATCAAAAACCCTCAAAAGCAATCAGATCCACATGCATTTAATAAAACCTTATTCTGTTAATGTGATTAATCATGAAATGCAAATAACAAAAACTGAAATAACAACACCATACACAAGAGAACACCAGATTTATGTGGAAAACCCAATAAGGAAAAAACCCAAGAGAACACTAGATTTATGTGGAAAACCCAATAAGGGAAAAACCACGGTGAGGATTAGCTCGCAATATAAGTAATTGCAAAACCAGTAACAACACCATACACAAGAGCACCAGATTTGTGTGGAAAACTCAATAAGGGAAAAACCATGGTGAGGATTAGCTCGCAATATAAGTAATTGCAAAACCAGTACAAAAGGGATCATTGCAAGAATAGGACACACTTTCCAAGAAGGCTGCCTGCCACAAAAAGAACAAGAATATAGAAGAGAAATATTACACAAAGAACACTTTCTCAATGCAACAAGGAATCCACCACAATGCTCCAACACTTTTGCAGTCTAGCATAAAAGTTTTTGGACACCTTCAACTCACTGCATTCATGAATCCAATACTTTGAAGTTTACACTGATTTGCTCAAATTTGCATCACACACATCACTTGCATTGATATCACATCTATCTTGCTTCTCTCTTCATTATTTCTCATTCAACTATCAACAAATCTACTCTTATTTATATCAACCTCAACCTTAAGCATCTTCTCCAAGGTTAGCATTCTATTCGTTATATTTACAAATTCAAATTAGGTTGGAACCTAAACATTCTTGCGGTGGATAGGAATGAAGGGGGACCAAAACAACACTTAACCAAGACCCAAAATTAAGTGTCACATGCCACACTATGCATCCATTAATACTTGAACATTTCTGAATTTAGTGTAGACACTAGGTTGGCCGTTACCTGTGAAAACACATTAAACATTAAGTACATGCTTCTGAAACTTTTGATACACCTAAAAATGAATCCCCTTGACACAAACAAGAGAACAACACCATTAACTCTCCTACAAAACCACAAATATTGAAAAGCAACTGCAGAGAAATGTGGAGCAAATATATTTCTCCCTGACATCTCTGTGCAACACTATAAAACTAGTTCACATACTGGTCAACACAACTTCCTTTCACCAATGATCCAAAACCCAAAATACTGAATATAGCAACCTCTAACAACCTCAAACAACATAATAAATCCACACAGGTATAGCATCAATATAGAAGAAATGAGGAGCATGATCCGAAGCACATTCTAAACACTTGCACAACACTATTTTCTTTGCTTATAAAATTTTCTCAAAAGCACTTGGAAATTAAGTACCAGAGACATCATCTCAGCTCATTACTTCATTCCAACTCATATCCAAACACCACAACAAAAGATAGATCCATGTACTCACACCACTTCCTCAATATCTCAACTACACGTGCACAACCCACAACAACCCGTTTTCCTCTTTTCCATAATTTTCTCAATATCCTCTACATTTTCATCATACAACAACTTCCTTAACACATAATTGACATCAATGACAAAACTAGTCAGTAGGCTTCTTGTTGACATCAATGACAACATATTCATCCTTGAAAAAAAGGAGTCTTGCTCCATTGTTTTCCAATAATATCCCATGTGAATTAGTTTACACACTAAGGATTTACCATCGAAATGTCCACCCCTAGAGCTCGAATGGGCTTCTTGAAGGGAAAGGGGTATTTCAACCTTAGTGAACATCAGATAGAATAGTATATCAGATTGAAAGTTTTCATATCCGAGTGCGAGTTTTTCTAGTCGCATCATCAAATTTTTTTCCAATCTTTAGGTAATTATAAATGTGAGATTACCATTCCCCTGAGTCTATGTGAGTGCACACAAGACTATTTGGTTCATGTTGATCTAAGATATCAGGAGAGTAGAGAATATGGATCACAAAGTGGTACTCTTCTACACCATCATTTAAGGTTACAAGGGAGGCCATGCTTACCATTTCATGCATGTGGCAATTTTCCCTCCTAGGGACAATGTCTATCGTGAAAGAGTAGAAATGATCAAGCAAGGATAAAGCCAAATCCTGATATTGCGATAACTTATTTTGCTTGGATTGGTACATTCTTGTTATTTGATTTACAATAAGTTTTGAATCACCATGAATGTGAATAATTTTAATGTTCAATACCATCGTGGCATATAAGCTAGCAATGAGGGCTTCATACTCGGTGATGTTATTGGTACAATGGAATTCTAATTGAAAGGATAGAGGAACCAACTTTCCCTCGGGTGAGATTAATACTAAACTTACATTAGATCTGGTTTGACATCTCAATCCATCAAAATGCATCTCCCACATGGGTTCATGATCCAATGAAAAAATATTTTCATCTAGAAATAAAACTAGATTAGGGAAGGAGTGATATGAGGGAGCCTTTTTCGATTGATCAACAACAACTTGTCCCTTAATTTCCTTCTGAGTTATGGATTTGATATCAAATTTAGAGAGAAACATTACCCATTTCACCAACCTTCCCAAAATATCAATTCTAGTAAATACATGTTTAAGAAGATCACATTTTACAATTACATGGGTTTCGACATGTAGAAGATAATGTTGTAACTTCTATGTTACAAAAATGAGAGTGAGACATTGTTTCTCAATGTAATAATATCAAGTTTCATAATCAACTAGAATATAACTAATCTAATAGATCACTCTTTCTTTACTATCATCATTATGTTGAGCTAATAAAGTTGCTAAGGCATGAGGTGTTGCAGAAATATAAAGTAAAAAGGGTCTATCCTGCATAGCTAACATGAAGGTGTTGCAGAAATATAGAAGAACTCATGACCAGCAGAGCCGCAATGGAATTACTTAGCCAACCGAGCTAGGGCCCCCGCCCTATCCTGCATAGCTAACATCAAGATAGGGGGATTGGCCAAATAACTTTTGATGGAATCAAAAGATTTATTGCACTCATCATCCCATAAAAAATGAACATCTTTCTCCAAAAAATGCATGAATGGAAGGGTACGATCAACCAATTGAGATACAAATCTATGAATCACCTGAATCTTCCCTTGCAAACTATGTAGTTGAGAGATGTTTTTAGGTGGAGGCATATTAAAAATTGTATCAATCTTATTTGTGCTAACTTTGATTCCACAATGAGATATGATAAATCCTTAAATTTTGTCGGCATCCATGCCAAAAACATACTTAAGAGGATTTAATCTCATCTTATAGAGTTGAAGCCTTTCAAAGATAAGACAAATATTTTTGATGTGATCTTGATGAGTCATAGAATTATCTAAGCTATCATCAACGTAATCTTCTAGGATTTTGTGAATGAAATCATGAAATATAAGTCATTGCTTGTTGGTAAGTTGCTCTAGCATTCTTTAACCAAAATGACATGACTTCATAACAAAAGGTACCCCAAGGGGTAGTGAAGGCTATCTTGTACTGATATTCTAGGTTAATACGAATCTAATTATAGCTTGATAAGCCATCCATGAAGGACAGTAAGGCATGGCTTGCAATCAAGTCCACAATCATATCAATATTAGGCCACAAAAAATAATCTTTTAGAGAGGCCTTATTGAGATCACCAAAATCTATACAAATACGAATAAGGCCATTAGGTTTACTAATGATGACTATATTCGATATCCAAAGTGAATAGTCTATAGGATGGATAAAAATGGATTTTAAAATCTTTTCTATCTCAGTCTTGACCAATAAATCAACCTCAGGATTGATTTTATTTATCTTTTGTTTAATTTTTTTTGGAATTTGGACATAGAAGGATATTATGAACCACCAAAAACTCATCAATACCAGGCATGTTGATGCAGAGGGTATGGGAACTTATGGAAAACAACACAATGATTTCAAAAATCTCAACAGTGCACTCTCAAACACCCTTATAGAAATAAGGCTCAATGGCTCACTTACAACTTATATGCTTCCTTATGGACCTAAACCCTAGGAGTACTTTTGATAGACTCAAACAAACTTGTCTTGAATGTTTACAAAGCCCCAACCCTCTGTCTTAAGCAAGACTCTCTTTTTGCTCCTTGACTAGGCTTCTAGCCCAACTAGGCTTCCAACGGTGAATTCTTGAACTTCCACTCAATGTTCCCAAAGGACCCTCCAAACTAATGATTAAACCAGATGTGGTTTGTGATGATACATAAAATAATAGATTCTTGATGGCACTTGTTTTGGAGCACACCAATCAAAATATGATGTTTCCTCCAATTTAGGGCCTGATTAGCCCTCTTTTTCAAAGCAACCCCTCTCTAAACTCAACCCCTGACTATGAAACTTTCAAAAATCCCTTAAAATGTTCCCAAACCAAGGATTTTCAAGCTTTTAGTCTTCTATGACACCCTTAATATGCTCAAACACAAAACCCTCCATAAATTGCCTTAAAACTAGGGCTTTTTAGTTACTCACCTTCCAAACACTTCCAAAAGCCCCTCTTTGACTTTTCACCATTAGATCAACATCATAAATCAATACAAACTCAAAAAAACACCCCTCATTAAGGCAGATCTCCTGCTGCTATACCTTAGCACCCATTTTCATGCACTTTTCCCTTTGACAACTCGGTGTACACCTTGATATTCCTCTTTCCTGCACATTATTTTGTCAAATATATATGATACATGTTAGGAATGATCCATTTCACAGGTCACAGCAGCATTTTACCTTGAAATGGATCAATCATCCATGAAAAATCTGCACTTTCTTGAGGACAGTCAGCAATATAATACAAAGAACTGATTATAAACGTGTATCAGAACATGAAAGGGCTTAAATAAATGTAGATACAAGTCCCTAAACCATACTACTAAACAGATCTTCAATAGAAATCAATAAATCATCAAAAGAGCACAAGAAAAATGCAAGAAATTGCTATTTTTTTGCTTTTTCCTATAGCAGTCCGTACAAAATCCGTACCAGCCACCCAACCTCCATAAAAATGACTTCTATGGCCTTGAATAACCTTTCCCCAACTTCTCAAACCATTTTGGATTGATTAGTTTACATTAAAGTGATTAAAACATCAAAAAACTACTTTCCTGCCCAATGTTGGAATTCAAAAATTTGAATTTCCAATTTACAATTTATTAAACTCTACTATCCAAAAACTATTGGATCCTTACTATCCAATCTTATTTGAAAAAATTAAATCATAATAAACCTATCTAACCTCCTAAAACATTATTTTTCCATTTACAAAGCATTTTGGTCCTAGGGTCCTTATCAGGACCCTTAGGACTTTTGATCTTCCAATTACTCTCATCCATGCCAAATGCCATTATAGGCTTCAAGAAATCATAATTGGTGCTTTGGAATGATGGAAAAACCTTCATGTCTCCTGCACTCTCCTGACTCTTCAACTGACTCCTAATGAGCTTGGGTGCTCCTGCACCACATGTCCTCATATTTCCAAGGAAAAATATCAAGATGAGAATGTAACAGATCAATATATTATTTAGACTCTTCTAAAGAAAGCCATTTTCTAATCTTAATCACTTTTTCAAAAGATTTGGGATCCATGAAAACATCAGAAGTATCCCCTTTAAGGAGAGTACTATGGTCTTCAAGATGAGGTGTAGGAGTACTATCATCCACATTAGATAAAGAGGCCTCCTCATCAACACTCATAATGGATTCTCAAAAATATGCATGTTTGTTCAAGCAATATGGGAATCATCACTTATGGTGATAAGAAGGTAGGTTAGAATAGATACCTAAGAATTCCTCTAGTGCTTCATTCGAGAAGACATCTAGAGATAATTCATTAGAGTCTATTTTACTTTCAATATATTTAGGATGGAATACTTTAAGAGAAGGATGTTCAGTGGAAATCATGTTGACATTCAACTAAGGTTTCACCTTAGACTTCATGTGATAGTATCCAAGTCCGATCTTATACCCACAATAATAAAATTCTATGGGGACTTTAATAACTTGTTTATTATGTCCACAACCTTTTCCTCCATAACCATATTTAGAAAGGATATTGAAACTTGGACCATAACATGTTTACAATTCTTGAGAAGGAGGATGATTGATGTAAAGAGTGTGATTCCAACTATAAGTATCATCTTCCTTTACAGGAACATAATCATCCTTCTCAGTGGGAACATAAACACTATCCTCCTTAATAGAAGTGCAATTATCTTCCTTAGCAAAGGGATGATCATCTTCCTTAACAAGAACATGATCACTTTCCTTAGTATGAGGATAATCATCTTTCTTAATAGAGGTGAAAGAGATCATCGAAATGTCTAGGTGGATAGGGTCTAATTTTTACTCCCTAATATATGACTCGGTAAAGTCCAAGGATCCCCAATCATCACCAAGACATGTGTTTGATTCAGAGGAAGTAGAAGGGATAGCCTTAGGATTCTCTACTTTGGGATGATCTTCCTTAGGGACATTCGTCTCAATAGTAACCTTTGCAAAAAATACTATTGGAGTAGATGTTAACACATTAGAAGATAATGAAGGAATTAGGTTTTTAAGAGTAGGACCAACTGAGGCCTGATAAGAAACTACCATTTCACATAGGTGTATAGCATTAGGGTTAGCCTTGATTGTTATTACTTCATTATTAGCAACAAATTTTATAGAATGATGCAAGGTAGAAGTGATTTCTCCCAAAGCATGAATCCATGGTCTTCCCATGAGAATGTTGTAAGGTAATGTCTTGGCATAACATATACCAGCATGGGTATAGTAACGGGTCCCAACCTCAAAGGTAAGATTATTGTGCCTAGGGATTTTTGAGTGACATTATCAAATCCACAAATGTACAAAGAAGTAGAATAGAAGATGAATCAATTTTAATTTTAGGTAACAAATCAATGCTACATACATTGAGATCCGAATCGGTGTCAATAAGAGCATGTATAATACACATATTATTGATTTTAACTATTATCATTAGGGGATCCACTTGCTTCTATACCTCCAAAGGCAGGAGTTCATGAGGATGGAAAGTAATATTCAATGAATCTGTACAAATATGATCTATCAACTCATTAACATCCATTAGCCTAGTGGAAGAGGGTAAGATGATATTTTGCAAGGCTTCCTAAAACATACCTTGGTAAACTAGAGTAGTCTTAAGCAAATCCCAAAGTGAGATATTTATGGGAGTAATGCGAAGTTTCTCTACAAGATCATACTCACTAGGTGCCTTATTTGTAGGTTTAGGTGCTTGAGGAAGGCTTGGTTGAGAAGGTGGTAGAGAAGTAGGTTGATTTAAATTTTGTTGATTCCTTCTAGTATTGCAAGTGTGGGCTACCACTCTATAATAGGGAGCCTTAGATTGTATGAATCTCATGTAAAGGTCTGATGTGTGATTTGTGACAAGAACCCCATAAATAAAATGAATTATTTTAGGAGGTGGGATAGCTGAAGTCACGTAAATGATTGGTCTCTTAAGCCTTTGAGGGGTGGTGGAGACTACAACCAAATTCACGAAATCTTCAACTTGCAAAGAAGAGGAAGGTTTTGATGAAGAAGTCTGGTTATAAGATCTTCAGATAAAAGGAGACACCTCTGAGAAATAATCTAGGGCATCATCCAACATATCAAAATATTGTTTAGAGAATGCATTGTCAAAGGCATTGAAGTTTTGAAGAAAAAGATTCAACATGATTTTGTTTCATGTCGGGTTCACAAAAATGTAGAGGAGATTCATTACTCTTGAGAATCAAGACAAATAAAGTCTACAAGGAGAGAATAACCCTCAGTTACCTCAAGAAATAATGCTCAAGAGACAAGGTAGAAATAAAGAGTATTTACAAAACTTAATTAAATGAAAGCTAAACTATTAAGGACAAGAGTGATGAAACTATTTAATAAGAAAAAAATGATAATAAAATTAAAAACTATAAATTATGGAAAAAAAAACCTTTAAACTCATAGATTTTGTCCTTAGAAGGATTAAGAATCAACCACAAACAACAATGCGTCGTGGGGACGTCTATGCTTGCACTGTCGTCCCTATCAAAATAGGGAGTAAAACCTGTAAATCTATAAAAATCATATTTTCAAGTCCATACATCTACACACAATATTGAGGGAAAAATGTTGGGTCCATTTTGCAGCTTGTCTCAATCAAACCCCCATTTTGGTGTTTCCACCTCCACAGATAGCTAGATAGATAGAGATAGACAAAATGATATGAAATGCAAATACGTGTGATAGAAACAAAACCCATTGTGAAGGAGAGCCCCTATCATGAATGCAATAGATGAGACAATAGAAAATAGTAAATAAACATGAAAAATAGACAATAGAGAATTACCAATAACTCATGGCTCCCCTCATGGCTTGATAGATATGATGTGCTATCTTACAAGAGAGCCTAAACTATTTCTTTGAGAAGTAAATCTGGTAGAGCTTCACTACAAAGAGCAAGAGAATGAGAAATTGATGTAGAAGGGAAAAGAAAGTGAAAATGGATGAGAGATTGTGTAAGAATGAATGAGAATGAGAGTGAAAAGAGGAGTTTTGTGAGGTTGCATGGGTGGGAAGAGTTGTTACATTCACGTTCTTGCTACAATGACACGTGTCATAGGCAAGGGACATGAAATATTCTCATTTGAATCTCAAAATTTTTGGGGATGCTAGCGCATTGTGCAAGTGTCTTGCTCAAAGTTTTAAAATAATGAGGTATGTAAGCTACTAATGCTTCATAGTTGTCCCTTATGGAGTTAAAATCATGAAATTTCAACTCATAGGTTTTTTGTCATTAATGTGATGGGGTGCTATAAATGCAGTGGGATAGATGTGCAAGTGTGAAATTGTCATGAGGTACAATTTTACGACACTACAATAACCAATGTTAGAACATAATGATATATGGAGAGGGGGGGTGAATCAATATATCCCACAAATTTATCTAATTCAACTTTATCAATCAAACTGCTTACTACCTTAAATAGATAAAGCATCGAATGCAATTCAAAGGAACAAGCACACAACCATAACAATATATTTATGTGGAAAAACCTACAAGGGAAAAAACATGATGAGTAAGCTACTTGGAGCTATTTTCCAAATCCAGACTCACAATTAAAACAAGATTTACAACAGGTTTATGGGCTACAACCAAAAGGAAGCTACAACTAATTGAGACATAGTTTTATGGCTTCAACCAAAGGAAGTCTACAACTCCCTACAAATTACAACACTTACAGAAAGAGGCTACAACCTCAGTAAATCATATTTGATAAGAGATACTGATCAATTTCTACTACAACACACTTCACATTGACATATATCTCCAACACCTCTACTCAATAACCTATTTTTCCTTCGACTTACTACCTTTAGCACACTTCCTCACTCACACATATACTCACACATATATATTTGCAAATTACACACTTACCACATACACTTGGAAACAATCTTGAACTTCCATTTATATCCTTCAAAAGCTTCAAAATTTTTCTCCTTGTCATCCAAGATGAAATACATAATCATGAAACGTGCAACGACCATAATAAGTCAACTTCAAAACATCCATAGTCAGAGGGAATCAAATGCTGTTCAAACTATGAAATAATCATGACCTATTTTACCTTATCACACGCCTCCATGCTAGTGCACAATTCAAAGACTTGGCACAAACAATATAACATTCCAAGTTGGCCCAAAAAACACTTAACCTTCCATGCATTAACTACAAACCACAAGCGACACCCAAGAGACCAGATAACATCATGCAGGTCACTTTACAAGAATTATATGATATTCAAAAAAATTCTCATACACTCCTTTTACCACTTCATGCTACACCATGCTAACACAAAAAAACATACAATAAACCTAACATCATTTTCAAACCTAGAAAACATAGTCTTGTGATAGAACATTGAAAACTAGACTTGTGGTACACCTCAACACCTACAACTTGAAATGAGAGAACATACAAATGATTTGAACCTATCCTTCAAACTACAAGAGAATATATTCAAATGAAAAGAAATGCAGAGCGTTCCTTGAATCCTTCTTGATTGCAACAACACAAAATTAACTCTACTAACTCCAAATTTTTTTGCAATAACTTATATGATTTGAAAATAGGAACATGCATACTTCACATTGGTATTTTTCTAAATTCCAAACTACAAGGCTATATCTTCAAATACAATGAATGTGGAGCATTCTCCTGAGCTTCTTCAGTACAACTTCTTGAGCCATTAACTGCATAAAAACCTTTCATGATTTCTTTCATATCTTATGTAATGCTTTACATCAAGGGACAATGAATACATTTATTCACAACACCATATAAAAAAATTACAACTCTCTTCATCAACATGAAGAAACCAGAACTTCTTTATAACAACACTCACCTATTCATGAGAAAAAGGAGATGCAATACAATTGTGTACAACATGCTCATGAAATTCATCATAATTTCCAACACTTCACAACACTTTTTATCATCACTCTGATTTCATCACATGCAACCTTCCACACTACCACTTTGTTGACACCAATGATAACACATGCAACAATCTCCCCCTTTGGCATTTATGGAAACACTAACCTAATAAGTAATTTCTCCCCCTTTGAAATCAAGGGAAAAGGGCTAGTGGTCTTTATCTGTGCTTGCAACAACATACAAGCTTCCCTTGTATGTACAAACCTTATCATCCTTCTCATATTCTTTCTAATTCCCCCCTGAGAGGTAGCCCTCATCAATCCAAGGATAAAAATATGTCTTGAATTGCTCCCCCTAGATAGATGCACCTTCTATATTGCATCTAGTTAGGAGGGGAAACAACCCGTAACTGCTATCTAAGATATTCAAATGTGTCCTTAGACAATGCCTTTGTAAAGATGTCTGCAACTCGATCCTTTGTAGGTACATATTCCAATTTTACCTCTTGATTTGCAACCTTCTCGCTTAAAAAGTGATACTAGATAGATATATTCTTGGTTCTAGAATGCATCATTGGATTCTTTGAAATATTTATGGCACTTGCATTGTCACACAAAATAGGAATGTGATCATCATACATTACCTTTATATCCTTAAAATTTGGCTTCATCCACAACACTTGAGTGCAACATGATGCTGCAACTATATACTCTACTTATACTATTGATAAAGACATTGAATCTTGCTTCTTACTAAACCATGAGACCAATCCATCTACTTCTATTATTGATAAATAGAAAAGGAAAGCATGAGGCATGGGTTGTATGAGGGAACAAATAAATAAAACCTAAGGTTCTAGGTTCTAGTTGGGCCCTAGGGCCTAACAAAAACTAAGAAGAAAACTCTTGTACTTAGCCAAATTTTGATTTTTTGAATGAGGTATTCGAATAAGACATGAAAGGAGGAAGGGCATGATAAAATAAATAGAGGTACAAAAAAACATGACCCATTTAAACTTTCTTAGATTGGTTATCAATAATGGGTCATAAATGGCTAATATAACACACGGAAAATAGAGGGACTAAAAAAAAAGAGCACCATGGATTTGAGTCCCAATAGTGGCTCTAATTGGGGACATGTGTTTCTTGTAAGCACAATGATAATCTAAAAGATATGAGCAAACCAATGTTTGACATGATAAAGCAAGAGACTAACATAAAGTAGGGAAGATAAAGAACATGGGAACAAAAATTGTAGCCCAATACATGGAAGCAGACACAAAATAGAGTTATGAATGTAAGCATACTTACAAAAAAATATTCAAGTTGGACCCTATATAAATTCCAATGGCATATAGCCACGAGAAAAGTGCTATAACTATTTACCTCTATCAAACACCATTTTGCTGAAGGATCTAAACTCCCTTATTTTTAAGTTGCTTCCCTCACCCAATTGTAATGAATGCATCCTTTTTATCATATGTTGAAACTTGTGATTTCCTCTAAGAGAGTGAAGACTAGCTCCACTATGAATCTTACCATTGTATGGAAACCACTAAACATAAGCCTTTAAACCATACCATGATATATTATTAAAATCCAAAGCAATCAAGAGCGTAATTTAAAAACTTAGGCCAAAACCAAAAGAATCCAGGGAATTATCATACCTACTAATCCCCATAGGTGAATTAAGGAAAAAATAAAATACTTCCAATTCAAACTATAATGAAAAATATTCCTCATCTTTTTGACTTTCCAAAGGAAGCTCATCCTAAAAAATTAAAGCCGAGGCATATAGGAAAATTGAGTAGCCAACTGATCATCAAACTAGAGAATTTATTGGTGCTCAACACTATCAAATTTTTATGTTGGGCTCAAGTGAAGCACTCATACTCGAGTACATTATTATCCGCACTATGAAAAGATACACCTTCATCACAAAGAAAAATCTCATATTCAACTTTGCACACTTTTGGAAGAACAGGCCACCGACATACCCTAATTTCACTTATATTGATGATATCTTCATTAGAAAAATAATTTATAACATGATATACTTCAAGAGAAGAGTCATGCTCTTCAAATCATCTCATTGTTTCATCTTTATCTTGTTAACTTGTTGCGACACATGTCCTACTACAATCAAGCTTGTGGCATACAATTCCTTCCACACACAAATCTACAACAACATTCTCATAGGACCATTTTAAAGTGCACTATGCATGAGGAATACTACATGTTGCACACCAAACAAACAAGTTATCATATTATTATATATGATCACCAACTTTGTACTCTTCAAGTGTAAACTCATCACATTGAACATCATCGATTTTACAAACACTTATCTCTACATTTATCTCTTCATGTACACCTCTGCCTATTCTATCCTCATGCAAACCCTCATTAGAAAATTAAAAATTAGAAAATGGGAAAAATAAAGGAAAGTGACTAAATAAGAAAATATCTTCTTTTCCATTGCATAAATTACCAACATGTGCATGTATTGCATAATCAACTACTAGAGATGATTTGTGTGATGATTATATCACATACACATATTCCTTGATGTCCATACTACTACAATAAACAAGGTCATAATCCTCACTCTCATACTTATCACTATCACTATCCAATGTATTGTTATCACATAATGCATCAACACCTTCTTATACCCACGTGCAAGCACAATCATCACTTGATATTGTGCTTCTACTTGATGCCACCTCCACATAATAGCTTTCTCAACACTAGAAACCTTTATTCTTGAGGATAAATATTTCACAATCATATCCCTTCTTAAATCATTTATGAAATTTATGCACCTATATTTTTGCTACATTTCCACCAAATCGAACTCTTTCTATATTGAACTAAAACCTAGAGTAACAACATAGGCTACAAAAAAAAATCAATACAGGCCAGTGTGTTAAGTTATAAGTCATTTGGAATTTCAAAAAGGGAAACACCATAATTCTGATGGAAATCCATGCTAGAATATCCTTCTTTCTATCTAATTTTTCTAATTCTTCAACAAGAGAAAGAAGGTCCAAATGCAAATAAAATTCTTCTTTAAATACAACCACAAGTTGATTCCACAGAGAAAAAGAGTGCTAGGGAAAATCTAATACCAAATCTTTGCCTTTCCATCTAGTGACCTAAAAAATATCATCCACATGTCCTCATATTCAAAAATATTGTCTTTCATGAGACCTAAAAAATGCATCAACATGTACATCCCCTTCTAATGATCATACCCATCAAACCTAGGTATTAATCAATATATTGAATATTTCATCACTTTACTTTCATAATTGGTGCAAGAAAGGTCAAGCTACTTGTAAATAAGATCAAAAAAGAAAAAAGGGATGGGGAAACCTATTATTTTGTAACAAAAAGGTGTCTTTGTGATCAAAGGGTCTTAATTATTTCATCACACTATGTTTCAAACTCAATGAATACATCCATCCTTAACTTATTTTTCAAGTATGGATTCCTACATTTGTAAAAACTTGATACCTGTATGTAGATGTATAAACCTAATTGATCTATTTGAGCTAAATTAAACAATATTTGCAAAGCTAATGATAAATTAAACATATAAATCTCAATGAAATTGTTTACAGAATTAAATCACCTTTCAAAATATGAAATATCAATTGAAGATCAATTGAAAGCAATAAAAAAGTGTAAACGTTAATCCCATTGGGGGATTATGTCCTTCATGGATGTGGAGTGCTGCAATTTAGAAAAAATCCATGATCATGCCAAGAAAAATGGATGAAATTGAGAACTCAATTGTCACACAAGCTCTCAAATTGATCAAATTGAGGATGCAATTCGAGAGAGTAAGTTTACTCAAAGCTTGTGGATCCTTATTATGAAGAAATGACTCACTATTTATAGATTTTTGAAATTGGAGTTAGTGGTGGAGATAAAATTGGTTAATCAATGGATAGAATTGAATTGGAGTCAACATGGATCAAGGGTGAAACCAACAGTTGCTAATCCATGAGACATGAATCAAAGATCAAATCAAGGGCTCAAGATCCATGAGAGACCCAACTAGTTCCATGATTTTTAGGAAATATGTTGGAGGAATGTTGGAGATATTTCCATTTGGGGGGAATATTTGAATTTTAAAATGGATATTCCCTTGAGATATTCATTGTGCAAGTGGAAAAGTTGGAGGATTTGAAAGAAATTAGCCAATTAAATAATTAATTAAAATTATTTAATTATGAAAATGAATGAGAGAAATGCTTTAATTAAATAATCATGAATTATTTAATCAAACTAAGAAAGGTGAAAATTAATCAAATAATTTGAATTATTTAATCAATTGAGAGTGAAATTTGTGTGAAGAATAGTGATTTTTTATTTTTGGACTACAGGAATGGGGTAGCCCCCTTATAAACTACAATGTGCTTGGTAAAAAAATTTCACGTGACCAACATTGCTAGCACAACACGCCCTCTGGTACCACAGGGATGGGGGGAGACTAGACCTCGTGACCTCTTACCTACAACATGATGCTTTAGCCAATCGAGCTAGGCCCCTTGCCCCGTGAAGAATAGTGAATTAACTAAATAAATTTGATTTATTTAATTAATAGGAGAAAAGAAGAATTTAACTAAATAATTGACATTATTTAACTAAATAGAAGAATTAGGTGAAGTAGACTAGAAAGTGATGTTAGTATGCGAAATCAAGTATGCGATATTATCAGGACAAATTTAGGTGTCTACATTTTTCCCCTCTTTGAAGCAAGGTACCTGCTACATTGGTTAAAAGAATTGATGCTTCTCAAATCAACATTGTTGCTTAGATCAAAAATTTAAAAAATCATGATTTTTCGAATGCCCCACTATGCCCCAATAGAATCAATAACTACTGGTATACTACCCCCTCGAGAGTTCGAGTGAAAAAGATAGATTTTTGATCAAGCTCACAACAAGGATATAAGATCAATTCAACTGCAATGAGGATGCAAAAATAAGCTCTAGGACATTATTAAAACACTTAAAATAGGTTTCCAAGCTCAAAAATGAAGACAAAAGGGTGAAAACCTAGGTTTTCACTACGCTACTAGGTCAAAAACCTTAATTTTCATGCATATATAGGGGCTAGGGGTCATTTTCCAACTCATTTGCACCCTTTGAGTTTGAGAATTTGAGAGATTTGGAGAGAGATCCTACAAAATTCCTGGCACAATGGTGGACCAAGTGCTTCCACTACACCTCGTAGATTGATTCCGTGCGTTCCAGTGGCCAGCCAATGCAAGACCATTGGTACGTACCTCAAAAAATTTTGCTTGTACTTTTTTTAGATAGGTTAATTTTAGGTAAAAAATTGTCTACAAGTGCATCACTATTTCAACGATGCACTTGTTACAGTCGGTGACACACTTGTCTGGCCCAATGACACACTTGTAAACGTGTGACACACTTGTTAAACCCTAGCGCACTTGCTTTCTTCTAGAGTGACACACATGCAAAATTTTAGAGTGACACAGTTGAAAAACCCTAGGTGCACTTGTAATTATGTCGTGCATATGCATTTAGCAACACACTTGTAAAATAGATCAGTGTGATGCACTTGTGAAAATTGGTGCAATTTCTTTTTAGTGATGCACTTGTTCGACCAACGATGCAATTGCAAACTTGACTGTGCAACACACTTGTTTAAAGTGGCATACTTGTTTCCTTAAGATTTTAAACTTAGAGATTTTTTTTTTTTTTTTAGCAAATTTGACATTGTGCACGTTGTTCATGCAAAAGACCTTCCATCCCTTACAGTCACGTGAGAGGAGGTCGAGTATTTTATCATGGTTGAGAAGATTCAAGGATGATGAGTGATTTTTTCCAGGCACCATCGGTTTACACTTTATTACAAATATGTTAGAGATTCACACACATCTTGTGATGATGACTACGCTAGTAGAGTGGTGGCATTTAGAGACATCTTCATTCCACCTCCCTCCTGACGAGGCTATTGTCACACTCGAGGATGTTTGGTGCATACTTTGAGTTCCTATTCATGGTGAGAGAGTCATTTACAACACATACCTCATCCTAGAGGCCATGTTTTGAGTGCTAGATGTCGATGCTTTATATGTGGAGAGTTACTAGATTAACCTGCACATACACCATAGAAACATCAGTGATTTGACCTTGGTTATCATAGGATTGATTATGGGGGTCTTGGTTCTAGATAGACATAGCCTAGGATTCAACATCAACTGGGGTTTAGTCTTGGAGGGTATGGTTGATGACATGATCATGTATGCCTAGGGTCCAGTGATTCTAGCTTCTCTTTATCATGATATGCATCAGGTGGTCTACATGTGTGGATGTGACTTATATGTTGGTGTGAATTTACTACAAATCTTGTCTTGGGATGACATTGTCGTGCTCAGGATTGGAATTACATTGAGAGACATTGATGAGGAGGATCTCATTGCATATAGGTATAGAGCCATGATTACGCTCCACCACACAGGAGTTACTAGGATAACATACTAAAGGAGGATCATGGATGATATGATAGTATTTAGGTGGAGACCTTGGCTCTAGGCATAGCCATGTGTTGACGATTAGGAGAAAATCTTCTATGCTCGATATACATGGTGAATTATGGGATACCGTCATCATATCATTGAGAGGTGTCTTCCATAGAGGGTTTCTAGGCAGTTCGGTGACCAACAGGATGTCATGGAACCAAATTATAGGGCCATCTATGCATGTACTACCAGAGAGACAACCTGGGGAGATCAGGTGGATCTGTAGGTTGTGATTCAAGATTTTACACATCTTGTTCCACTTCCATAGGTGTACATAGGGGTACCCGATGATCTAGGCACCACCCCAGCCTATGGTGCTTGGTTCACTTAGAATGCCCTTGTTAGATTGATAGATTGAACAAGAGGTTATGGTGCAAGATGAGGACAAGGTAGAGGCTAAGGCATAAGGGGTGATTAGATAGATATTGTAGCAACCTTTTTGTGATGATCAGGTTCTGAGACTGGTTTTGAGACAACATGACAAACATGTCTTGCAACAACCTCCTTAGCAACCACCACTTATTCCTTAGTAGCCTCTAGTAGTTTAGCGGGTACTAAATCCAAGAGATCTATGTATATAGCCACTAACATTCGAGAGCGATCGGGCCATATAGGAGAGGAATACAACTATACAAGAGAGAGACACTGCGAGAATTGACCGAGATAGATATAGATAGGAGCATGATAAGGAGCGCTAGCAGAGCCAATAATTAGTGCTCTAACTGGCACAAGAGACAACCTTCAAACAACAACTTGAGGCCACAACATAACTACATGCATAGGTCCAAGGATAGCAACAAGTGTCTGCTACACTTTATGGATGGCCCATGGTAGAGGATTCTTATTATAGGACATTGCACCATCGAGATGTTCCATGACACCGACAACAGTCAGATTTTTCCCATAGGAGTGGGGTTGCACTGTGTGGTTCAGCAGGTGAGCCCTTAGTAGGAGGTCCTTCAAATGGAGGGCATTAGCAGCCCTCTCGATAGGGGATAACTTCATGTATATAGAAACATTTTTGATGTATAGCCTAATTTTTTGATGTACATTCATTCATGGGATTATTTTTTATAACCTTGTGTATATATTTATCACATACTTGACTTGTATACATTTGATTATTTTGATATATATGAGATGAGTTTTGATGTGATCATGATATGATGTTTTATTTTATGCCTATGATGCCATGCTATAGATGTCCTACAATTTTATATGGATGTATTATGGATGATATATGATTATGTATGCAAGTGTATACGATTCGTAGATGAGATGCATATGTTATGGATGATATAGATGCATTTATTTTTGTACTTTTGATATGAAATGTTATGCATATGTAGGATGTATGTTACGCTGATGGTTTATGGATGCAAGATGGATGCACTTATTTTTGTTATGTCATGATACTTGGATGTTAGTAAGAACTAGATAGAATGTGGATAGAATAAGGAGATGGTTCATTGATTAGCCTTTTATTTATGTTGATATTGATTCATAATTCCAGCAAATCCATAATTATTATGAGACTTTATTGGATGTGGTGATGATACAAATGATATTGTTTTGCTTCTAAGACTGTCTTAATTAATCATATCAATTCTAGTTTTTGATGTAGAAAATAGAAACGATGCACCAAGGTATGAAGAACCAAGACAATGTATCTAATGCAATGGACTTTGACTCTGCAAACAAACATGCATATTCTTGTTCATACCTATGTTCATACCTAACATACATAAACCTTGTTTGATCATGTGAAAGAATGATCCATAGAAGTAAGGAGACTAATACACAAAAGGTATGAAGAACTTGATATGTCCTAGCCATTGTTTTACTTGAGACTATCTCATCACATGTAAGATAAGTATTCGCCAAGGTTGTACTACAAGAATATCCAACAAACACTACAAACGAAAGTGTTCAATGCCCCATTTCTTTCTCTCTAAATCATTTTGTTAGAAATCATTGGAAGATTATTGGAATAGACCAACAAGATAAATCATAGGAAAAGATTAAAATGAACAAGCAATCAATGTTATTGATATCTATTGCCAAAGGGATTTTTATGTTCTTAGCTAATATACAAAATGAAGCCCATTGTCGGAAAGATATATCCTAGGACGTTCATTGGATAAGGATGTTGTGTTAAACTAATTAGGTCATTGATATAAATGTAATTAATGTGTTTGAAGATTAACCTTGGCTTCACAACTTGTTTTCCTTAAAGTTTACTTTCTAAAATGCTACACTTGTTTCTACTTGCTTCACCAAAGGATAGGAATGATGATCAATTTATTATGAATGAAGATATTATGGGTGAAAGCGAGATGAGATGGGTGGTTTTGGGCTTTTTTGAATATTTTAATGTTTTTGACATTTTGACATGTTTTGAGGATTTTTAGGTTTTCTGTAATTTGAATGTTTAAAGTTTCTGAGTTATTTAAGGATGTTTTGATTTTTCAAGATATTGCAACTGTTTAGGGTTTTCAAAATTTTCAAATGTTTTTGTGTTTTCCAAGGGTAAGAATAGGATCAAAGAGGGACTAGCCTAGTGCCTCAGGGGCTCATCGATGATGGCCTTGCCTATGTAAGCGCAGAGACAACATAGTTCAACCGACTCTTAACTGTTTATTGATGAGATATGAACAATTTGAAATGTTAGTTTATTATGGTGGACTCCTAAGGACTGACCTAATTCCTTTGGGGCTCATCAATCATGGAATTTCCTACGTACATGCGCAAAGACAATGTAGTTAGACAAGTGTTTTAAACTTTGAGACCCGTTTAGGGGTTTTGAGTGATTTGGATGTTTTTGGAGATTTTCAAGATGATTTGAATGTTTTTGGATTTTGGGATGATTTGGATGGTTTTGGATTTTTGAACTCTACAAATTTTTCAATGTTTTTGGGATTTTGAACTTTACAAATGTTTTGATATTTTTGGGATTTTGGACTTTACAACTTTTTTGAATGCTTTTGGGATTTTTGGTGTTTTCTAATGTTTTTGGTATTTTTGAATATAAAAAATACCTAGATCATGAAATCGATGTCACATTGTGAGATATTAGACATGGAACAAGAATTACTTAAAACCAAGAGTGTAAGAATCTACCCCCAGTGTCTAGCAATGTTTCATAATTCATGTACAAATTAGGGTAGTGAATGAATAAGCATGCAAATATTTCAGTAGAGTTTGTATTGTGCAATAGGACCATTGGGACAATGCTAGAGATAGGCAATGAGTTTGCATGAGATAAAATGGTAAAGAGCATGTCAAGATTTCTGTAATGAGCATGGTTAAAGTGCACACCAAACCTTAGTCAAGACCAAGAGATTTTTGGAATATTTGGATAAAGATGGATGGGATGAATGGAGAGAATGTTGGATTTACCACAAAGGGGTGAGATGCTTCCATTTGAAATGATACACATAGACGTTCGATTCTACTCATGATTCCTATTTGCTATATTTTCACCATAGTACTTGCCCAAAGTGCCACCAAAGTGTTTTTCACTAGAGTACGATTTTAATCTTTACTATTTTCTTGAGACTTTTTTTTTAAAGATTTATGCTCATGTTGAGCCACCTGGTGGTACTGATGTAGATGCAACTGTCATAACGTGCCAATGATATCCTGCTTGAAGAATTTTCTTTGCTAAGATATAGGCGCTTGAATGCAACTTCTGATAATTATGATATGACTTGTCAATACCAGAGTTAATCTTATATAGGTGTATAAATCGCAATAGAGTGCCTTCAAAATCCTTATGATGAAGAGTTACTACCAACACATGGTCAATGTGAGAATTGGATATCATGAATGATGGAGTGGATGGTGATGTGCATTGAGGGATATGAAATAGATTGGTCGACAGTTTGGAACCTTTGACTCTCCAAACTTGGGAAAATGAGAAATGATGGGTGGATATGGAATTTTGAGTGGAATTAGGACCAACCGCTTGATATACTTTGTACGTTTCTTGAGAAGTTTGATTTTGTGGACATATTTGATGGATACATTTCCCTTTTTGATTTTTCCCCATATTTGCTTTGACCAATGGAGTTTGATAGGGATGATTTTCCTTTGTTTTCTTTGGTATCCATTTGTATTTACTTTTTCCATTATGCTTCACTACTTCTTTTGCTTTGATGACTTTCTCCTTACTTTGATTAAAATATTTCTTTTGATGCTGGTCCCAATTTTATTATGGAATGATACGTGTATGTCGATTCATGATATGGCTAGTTGTAGCATTGGCATTGGTTTTATCACAAGGATTCTTCATGCTCCCCATGTTGGTGTTTGCATTAGAAAAAGTTTCCTACGAGTTGTGGAGATATTATTGGCATGCTTTAATTTTTCCAATTTCAAGATGCCATGTTTAACAAGACCTAATCCTTTGCCTTGGTAATGTATCCTCCGATAAACAGCTACTAAATATGGCTTGTCATGGACACATGATATTGCCATTTCTTCCCACTATTCAGGAATGTTAATTGTTTTCTTTGATTCTAAGATACCCTATTTAAGTAAACATATTCTTTTGCTTGGATAATGTTAGATATCTTCATACTCAATGTATTCAACTAGAACTTGGGATGTATCATTTGTTGATGTTGTTTCAAGAGATATCAATGATGCACAATCATTGTAAAAATCAAGACTCCCTACCATTGCTTTCTCTTGTGTGATAATTTCAAGAGTGAAAGATGCTAGTTTTGGATGAAGAACGTCTATATGTCCATCAGAAGGAAACATCTCAAGTGTAGTATCTGGCATATCCTTGAAATTTTGAATGGATTGGAAGATGTTCATCAAATAATGATAGTACTTTGGGGAAGTGAGTTCCTTATATTTAATTATGGTAGAGAAACTATCACTTAAGAATTGGAAAATATTTTGTAAATCGTGATAATGTTGTGAGGATATGAGCTCTTGATCTTCACTTGATTCAGAGCCACTTTCATTGTACTCAAAAGCATTTTCTTGACATGAATCTTGGGTGGATAGTATAGTATTAGTATAAGACTCTTCACAAACATTAGTGGGTATGGGCATAGTAAGGGATGTTTCTTGTTGTCTTGGAGCTTCTTCAATTTTCCCAATCATGAAGTCATATGAAGGAGGGATACTATAATTTGAGACATACTTGATTCCATCTTGATATGAAACATTGCTAGACATTGTTGATGGATTTGGCCTTTGTTTTAAGAAAGTATCTTGATGCATGTATGATTCCTCATGTTGTGATGGTTGAATAACATGAATGTTTCCTACCATGTTATCATGGGTATTGATTACATTGTGTGAACTTGATGCCTTTTTTGAATCTTTTGTTTTTCCATGATCAGGCATAGGATTCTTATATATCTGTAAATTTTGATTCCCTTATTTTTTATCAACATCAATTTCTCCTTTTTCAATAAGATCTTGGATGAGAATTTTTAGTCTAAAAACCATTTTTCATTTTGTGACCTTTATATTGGTGGAATTCACAATGATCTTACCCTCTATAGCAAGGAGGTTTGACTTGTGGTTCTTAATAATTCTTGAATTCTGAGAGTGTGATAATATTTGACTAAATCAACTTATTCAACATTGTTTCCATAGGCTCCCCTAAGGGAGTAAACTATCACCGAGGATAATTGTTTTTCCTTGGTAAGTAATTATTTTGTCTTGGTGGTTGTCCTCATGAAGTGTTGGTATTGTTGACATTTTTGTTGATTATCCTATTGTGTGTTTTGTTGAGTGTTTTGTAGTATGGTTTTTGTGTTTGATGGTGCATTAATCACAACCTTCGCATCTTCCACACCATCATTAGTAAATGTCTTATTTTTAGCCTAAAATTGAGGTTTATCGCTGAAACTAGATAGTTGGTTTTGAGTTTTTGTAGGTCCCCTAGAAATTAGGGCTCGTTCAATGTTGAGACCTTTTGATATAAGTGTTGGAATCAAGCAACACTGAGAGGGGGGTGAATCAATGTTGTGTAATTTTTAACTAAATTAATCTAATCATTAAAGTGTTGATAACATTCAACCAAAATAAAAATGCATGCACATAAGACAAATAACCACAACACCATAACACAGGGATTTTTTTACGTGGAAACCCTGTTAGGGGAAAAACCACGGTGGAGGTTAATCCACAATATTGTTTTGAGTATACTCAAAAGAAAATATTACAAGATGAGAATGCATTTGCATTCAGGCACACTGCCTAGAGCTCACTGCTAAAAAACTGAAAGGCTTACTGCCTTACAAAAGTTTGGAATACTTCCAAAGAGTTTGAACTGATAAATTAGCATCTGTGAATGCCTGATTATAGTTCCAGTTAGGCTCAACAATCGAATTTAGGACCTTTTGACTGATTCTACTCTTCTGCTTCAATTCGCACCAAAAATCCTTAATGCACAAGTGAAATGTGCATAATCGCTCTACTGACCTTCTGAAATTTGTAACATACATCAACTCACATTGAACACACACCAAAATTATATAATCGATCACTTATATATATTCGCCACCAAGAATTCAATCACTACATGTAAACTTCAACAAAATAAGAAAATATTCACAAATAATTGGCTCAAATCATCCATAATATTCAATGTGTATCCACAAGAGTCAACCACAACATAGTGAGGACCCAAACCAAAATGTTCAAACAAAAATACTTAAACAATAACTCCTCAAATATCCACAACACACCATATTCACCAAGTCGGCCTCCAAATACTGATGAACAGAAAATTAGTTCACCGAACCTTCTAACTTCCACCCAAATTGATACGAGGCACCAAGATTTATAGATAACACATATTATCCATCGAAAAATACTCCTTGAGATCCACAACATAAAATAATAACAAAAAATCTACATATGAATCGAAGAAGACAAAGTTATCATATGCTTTGTTATAACTAAACAAATAACTACTGATCTTCAATTTGTCTACCGGTATGAGAAAATTGAAATGCGTGGATCGACTAGCTGACAAGGGTTTCCATCAATGACAACACCAGAAAACATGTGCAATGTCTCTTGCCAACAATCTACCCCTTTGGCATTGATGGCAACACTTAGTGAAAAATGACTGTGTCAGATCAGTACCAAAAAAATACATTGCCACATAAAACTCCAAAAAGATCTTCATCCACAGCTCAAAACTACATCTCCCCCTTAGATGAATATACATTTTTCACTGTTCTATTCTCCCTCTTTGACATCAATGGAAAAGATGGGGAATCCACATACAAAACTCCTATAAACAAATAGAAACTTCAAACTTCATATGTACAAACTTCGTTTCAAAAAACTTACACAAACTTGAAGATATCTGCAAAAATTATCTTTAACAAGTTCAAGCTTGTGTCCCAACACTTCTTGAGACTTTCCAGAATAGTTATGTGACCATAGAGTAAGTAAGATTTCACTTCTACAACTTCAAGGCTCACTGGATCACTAACCGCCATAGCATCTTGTGCTTCTTTCAAAGCATTCAACATGGTTTCCATCTTTGGACCAATTAGCCCTCTAAGTTCACCAGCTCTTTCCACAACTCTGTCATTATCACACTTTAGACTCTTTATTTTGTCAAGTAAGGATATAACTTGACCTTCTTGTTCTCCAACAGAAACAGTTAAAGGATCAAAATTATCATAAATAGCAGCTAACTCTTTCTCATGATCCTTAACCTTCTCATTTTCCTCAATAAGTTTTGACAAAGACAAACACGACTTATAAATCCTTCCACCTTCTGACAATGCACTTTGAACATTTTTCACACAGGTAGCTAACAGATATTTGTCATTTACTATCAATCCTTTCAACCTACTGATCTTCCTAGCATCAAATTCCTTCTGAACTTTGACCGAAGCTAACTTCTCAAGTGACTCAAAATGAGTACTTACCAAATTTATAAGTCTCTTCAGCTCACTAGAGGAAGAACTGGATGGATCCTTAACATAAGTAGGCACAATCCTTTCCAAAATTCTAGACGCTAGATTCAATAACTCACTGTCCTCAATGTGAGACTTCAGAATTTCTTCCCTAGCCTTAGCTTGTGCAAATGATGTGACTTTCATTTTCTGAATTAGGGACAAGGTAGAAAAATGAATAGGAGCATCTCCCAACTCAAGATCAAATTCTTCCTTTTTCTCTTCTAGAAACTTCTTCACTGCCTCTACAGTGTCTCTTGCTTCCACCAGAATTCCCTTGACTTCAACCTTCTTTTCCTCAACTACTGTTTCCATAGCCACAAATTTTTTCTTGTCATTTGGAGCTTCAATTTCTTCAACTGATACAATTTTGGGAGCTTCAATCTCCATAGGTTCTTCTGTAGTATGTACATCAGGAGGAATTTGAGTGTCCTCAATTGTAACCTCTTCATTTACCAGACCAGATGAGATAACTTTCACATGCTCTTCTTTAGAAATAACATCAATTCTATTCTTTAATAGAATTTTCTTCAAAATGCTTTTTGTTTCTTTTTCTACCTCTTTAGTTTTACCCAACATAAGCTTGTTTATTCTTGTTTTGCTTTTGAACTCTCTTTTTGCTTCTTTTAGAATTGCTTTCATTTCTTCAACAGACATTATCAAACTTAAATTTGCAAGAACCCATTCTCTCAACTCCTCTTCTTCATTTCTAGCATTATCTCTCCTCATCTCAAAAATTTCATACAATTCCTTAGGCAACTGTGCCATTATCTCAACAAGAGTCATGTTGAAATTGTTCAAATATTTTATTGTAGCCTCCTCAAGGACTCTTTGACCAACAGTATCAAAGGTACCATACACTTCACATAGGGGGTTAAGATTTTCATCCTTAATTATACCTCTTTCACCTTCCTCTACTGACATACCTAGTTTGTCAGGCTTCATCTTCTTCTTTGCTTTCTCCTCTTCACCGGAGGGCTTGACTATTGTTGCTGCAGGGGTTCTCATATGCTTTATTTCTCTAACTTCTTCATTAGATTTTGTCTCTTCATCATCTGAAACAACTTTATACACTCTTGTGCTCTTATCCTTCTTCCTTTTACCAGATACCTTAACCTGAGCTTTTGTAGGGGCTGACTTCTTTGCATGATTAGATAGGGGTGCTGAGCTCCTTGTTGATCTAGTTCGAGTAGAGGATGCTACCAGACTAGCAAATTCAGTTTTAGCAGGCTCTTTTCCTTTTTCACTTTTAGGTTCTTTTTTCCTTCTTGCTTCTCTTATAGCTTCTACAGGTATGCCCATGCTCTATGCGAAGACTTCCACTTCTTTCCTCACTCTCTGGACTATCATTGGTTTCTTCAATTGCTCATGGACTTGCATATTTTTCTCTGCATATGTTCCAAAACTTTCTTCAGATGAATCCACAAGCTTACTCAATAGATGTTGTGCATATAGCTCCAAAATTCTCTCCTCAACTTCATAACCCATAGGCATAATCCAAACGGTTCTAGGTTCTGCTGCTTCCATCAAGCACTGATCAATATCCACCATAAAAAAAATTGTATCCCTATACTTCTCCACAATAGAAGTGGGAATTATTTCCCTTTCTTGCATTTCATTCTGAAAGTTTTTGAGATATCCCTAGATTGCAGTTTTACTGGCTTGCAAATCACCAAGGCTGAATAACATGTCTCTAATTTGAACAAAAATAGGCTTATCGCTTTGCCAATGCACCTTCCCTACTCTCGAAACTTCACCCATGAAATAAAAGAACAAACATAGCAACAAATTACCCTATTTAAAGGAATTCTTCTTGTCTTTCTTAATCTTACCAAGATTTTCCATAAGCTGACTTCGAAGCAATTCACACAAATCATACTCTGCATTCTCCTTTACCATTTGATAGGCTGCATATATGGCTGTACTGGATACTGAATTTTCTCGGCTGGAGTGCTATATCTTATAACCAATGACCATCAAGGAAAATTTCACACCCACATCAATGATGTTATTAATTATGATCGCTCTTCTATCAAATATAGAACCAGTTGCATCAGTGACTGTTTGATTTTTCATAGACTTTAAAATTGGCAATCCATCGAAGGAATTTAAACCTGTAACAACACTTATAGCCTCTTTCGTAATCTTGAAGGGTTGATTCAACCACATGAATTTAGCATGAACTTGACTTAAGATGTACCAGACCCATTCATTTTCATCAAACACATGAAATTTCACAATCTGCATGAATTTATTTTCCTCTAGGGTTTTGAATTTGAGCTTGACACAAAAATCCTCTCCAACAATGTGTTTGGAATACATATTTAGCAACTACGAGCTTCGTAACTCCTCAATATTGGCATGAATGTATGCCATAATATATTCAATGTGCAAAAAACTGTACGGAACAAACAAAAATGCACCTAAGGTCTCGGTCTCAACAGACTTGAAATGATTCCATTTAAACTTCAGACGAGGTCTATCCTTGACTTCAACTACCAATGGAGTAGCCATTTTCACAAATTTACAACTTTACAAGTTTTCCCAAAAAATACCTTTTAGCTGGATTAGGATTTGAACTTCGAATCGCCTTCACACTTGAATTCTCGCCAAATTTTTCCAAAGTTTGCTTCAGAGCTCTTCAAACTTCTTCTTCTCAAAATGCAAAGTGACAAATGAAGGATATAAATAACCTTTTATCATTCGCACACCTAACCTTTTTTACACAATAAATGCTTTTTCCCTAACACATCCGGATACCCTGTTTCCATATACTGTAAAAGATAACTCTTATGTGAACCTTCACTTCTGCATAAATTTGTTCAATAGAATTTGTAGATCATCAATACAATCGATGAACTCATCCACATCTTGATGTCGATTTACTGCAAGGGGTTTGAAATATTTCTTGACAGTTCCCCCTAGGCCAGAGGCCTTAACCTAATTCCCAAAGGAATTACCAGAAGCTGATTCTAGTGCTGGCTCATTTCCTGCAGTAGAGGGACTCTTCTTTACCCATGTCTTCTTCATTTGCTTCTTGATATGATTTGTAGTGACTTTCCCTTTTCCTTTTTCATCCTTCTGTATGTTTCTTCTCTGATTTACCAGATCTCTTCTGCAGAATCTAGCAATATGACTAGTTTTGTTGCAATTGTAGTACACCATATTTCTTTGTCTAGACCAGTTGTTCCACTGTCTTTCTCTTGATCTGCACTGGTTAGCAATATGGCCAAATATATTGCATGTATAACATCTAACATTCCTATAAAAGTTTTTCATCACATTTCTACATTCATTTAACTTATGACCATACTTGTTACAATTAAAGCACTGACCGGAGAATGATGGACCATTTGAATTCATTCTACTTCTGCATTGAGCTGCCATATGACCAAATTTATTGCAAACATAACTGATACCATTAAACCTTTGAGCATTAGGTTGTCTTACCAGATACCTTCTAGTGTTGTTCATATGATTTCCTTGTCTGAACCTCCTTGTCCAAATTTCCTTTGTCCTTGTCCAGATCCAAAAATTTCTCCTTCTTCATATCCAAGACCTCTCTTGTCACCATCAATCCTCTGAATTTTAATTAGTTCATCAAGCTTGGCTGAGCTAATCTTGAACTTCTCAAATTCATTTGTTGTAGCAAGTTCATCTCTGAGATCAACAATGTGCTTTTCAAGTTCTTCCTCATTATGTTTGGATTGTTCTAACTCAAGTTCCAACTGAATGAATCCATCAGTAATTCGACTGCATTCTTTAGATTTCTCTTTCAAGGATTGGGCAAGCTTTTCTTCATTTTTCTTCCTATCTTCAATTTCCTTAGTCATCCTCATCATAATATATTCCATCTCATGCTTTTGAACTGCATTATCCCTGGCAAGCTTTTCACATTCTTCTGTCTTTTCCTTTAGGGTTTGACTCAGTTGGTCATCTACAATGCGTTTACTGTCTTCCTACTTGATTTGATCACATAGTTCCCTTCTCTTCTCTCTGGAATTATTGATTTTTTTCTTTCAATGACTCAATGAATCTCTCAACATTCATGAGATTTTCTTGTAATTCCTAGACTTCATATTTTTCCTAATCAAGATCATCTACGACCACCATAAGTTGTTGTTGAAGACTCCTTGAATCCATTGAAACACTTCCAAGATCTTCCCCAAGCTTTTAAGCTTCTTCCGAGGAACTGGGCTCTGATACCAATTGTTGGAATCAAGCAACACTGAGAGGGGGGGGTGACTCATTGTTGTGCAATTTTTAACTTTATTAATCTAATCAGTAAAGTGCTGATAACATTCAACCAAAATAAAAATGCATGCACATAAGAAAAATAACCACAACACCATAACACATGGATTTTTTACGTGGAAACCCTATTAGGGGAAAAACCACGGTGGAGGTTAATCCACAATATTGTTCTGAGTATACTCAAAAGAAAAGATTACAAGATGAGAATGCACTTGCATTCAGGCACATTGCCTAGAGCTCACTGCTAAAAAACTGAAAGGCTTACTGCTTTACAAAAGTTTGGAATACTTCTAAAGAGTTTGAACTGATAAAGTAACATCTACCAATGCCTGATTACAATTCCGGTTAGGCTCAACAATCGAATTCAAGACCTTCTGACTGATTCTGCTCTTCTGCTCTATTCTACTTCAATTCGCACCAAAAATACTTAATGCACAAGTGAAACAATGCATAATTTCTCTACTGACCTTCTGACATTTGCAACATACATCAACTCACATCGAACACACAACAAAATGATATAATTGATCACTTATATATATCCGCCACCAAGAATTCAATCGTTACATGTCAACTTCAACAAAATAAGAAAATATTCACAAACAATCGGCTCAAATCATCCATAATATTCAATGCGTATCCACAAGAGTCGGCCACAACATAGTGAGGACCCAAACCAAAATGTTCAAACAAAAATACTTAAACAATAACTCCTCAAATATCCACGACACACCATATTCACCAAGTCAGCCTCCAAATACTGATGAACAAAAAAATAGTTCATCGAACCTTCTAACTTCCACCCAAATTGATACGAGGCACCAAGATTTATAGATACCACATATTATCCATCGAAAAATACTCCCTGAGATCCATAGCATAAAATAATAATAGAAAATCTGCATATGAATCGAAGAACACAAAGTTACCGGATGCTCTGTTCTAACTAAATAGATAACTACTAATCTTCAATCTGTTTGCTGGTATGATCAAATTGCAATGCATGGATCGACTAGCTAACAAGGGTTGCCATCAATGACAACACTAGAAAACATGTGTAGTGTCTCTTGCCAACAATAAGATCCTCAAATGTTGTAACACATTGCATTCATAATTGAAAGGCTGAATCAATTTTCACATTTCCTGCAACAATTTCAACTTGTTATCTCTCAGGAATGGGCCATTTACTTATGTTTTCTTTATGTCTCCATCATTGTAGGAATGATCTAGATGTTTCACCCTTTTTTTGGCTAAGGGTATAGAGTTCTTCCAAGGTTACATTTGCATCAATGTTATATGAGAAATGTGTAATGAATTGGTCTATGATCTCTTGGAATGTCCTAATTCCTTGAGATAAATGAGAAAACCATTCCATGGCTATTCCATCCAAGCTTCTTGGGAAGAGTATCATAAGATATGAATCGTTGTAAGAGACCTCCATACAAGCAACATAAAAGTCCCTTAGGTTTTGTGCAAGAAGTTGAGTCCACTTTTTGGCCAAAAAGTGGGTGTTTTCCTTGATTTTCAGAATTTATCACATTTGAACTTAAAATTTGAAGCACTTAGAGATGGAATCTTGAAAAAAGTCAATAATCATAAAATGTATTACTTGGAGTCTAGTTTCCAAATATGTAATTTATTTCAATACCCAGATGATACAAATTGATTTTCAATAGGCGTTTCTAAAACCCACTATTTAAAAGTCACTTTTTTTTTACCATACCATGCATGTGTACGTCATCCATATTTTGACCTAAATAATCATATTTTTCCAAATCCTTTTGGGAAAATATTTCTAGCTCACTGAAACACATTTTCAATATTTTTTTGTAATTTTTTATTGATTTTTTTTTTTTTTTTATTGGCTATATTTGTTGTTTTGAAAAATCATCGTGTACGTCACACATAAGATGACCTAAACTTATAATTTTTTTATTTTTCTTTCAAATTGAAAAGAATTGTTTGAAGTACGTTTTCGTGTAATTTGTTTTACAAAAAAATATTTTAATAAAAAGTTATTAAAATACTAAAAAACCCTAATATTTCAAGTTTATGGACCAATTTCATCGGAAATTAATTGAAAAGTAGGAAAAATAATCCAATTGTAAAAAAAAATTACATATTTGGAATCTACACTGTCTCATCTATAATGGGTTTTATTTTCATCAAAAAATTCTGCAAAAAAGTTCTTCAAACATATGTCCAAAGTCACTATTTTCTTGTGACATTAACATGACCTTCAAGTTGCAAGTCAAACTAGGTCCCAAGCTTAGGTTTGGGTCCCCAAGCCTTTCCCCGAACGAAAAAAAAAGGCAAAAACCCGACCAAAAATTTATTTTTTAGAAAATGGGATCCCGTTTCATAAAGTTATAAAAAAATATTTTTTTATAAATGGGCCATTTTAAAATAGGATCTCGTTCTAAAATGGGTCGTTAAAAAATGAGATCCTATTTTTTAACGGCCCATTTTAAAACAAGTCGTCAGGTCGTTAAAAAACAGGATCCTATTTTTTAATGGCCCGTTTTAGAACAGGATCCTGTTTTAGGCTCGAGGCCCCGAACCAAAATGAAATCTCGTTTATTAAAAAATGGGATCCCATTTTGTTGAAGCCGATTTCAAGTTTTTTTCTAAGGAAAAAACTTCCATTTCGTGGACTCATCTTCTTGCATTTACCCCTTATGTGTTCCTATGGATTTCCTCTTCCCTTGTATTTGTCAAATTTTTGGATCTCAAAGTTTGGAGGGAAAAGTATCATCATAATGCTCCTATCAAATGGATAGGAGCATAAGCCTTGAAATGCTTATGATTTCTTTACCTTTCCTATTTGAATATCTTGTATTTGTTGGGTCAATGTTTATAATTGTGAGGAAATATCCATGTTTGCGTTAACCAATGGTGGAGCATATGTATGATTTTGGTATGAGGGTGTGTTGTATGAATGCTATTGTGAATTTGATGTTGGTGTTGGAGGTGTTTTATATGCTCTATTATGTTGATGGGTGTATACACCTAAAATTGGTCAAGACATTTAATTAATTAAATACTAGTCATTTAATTAATATTTCATCTACTTATAGATAAATTCTCAATTTATTTATATAGTTCATATCTTCTAATTCTCCAAATCTAAAATCATATTCCTCTAATTTAATTAAATAAACAATTTTCTATAGTTTGTTTTATTTAATTAATTTTCACTAATCCCAAAGTTGGAATTCAAGCACATGTCTACAAATTTTCATGCCACCTCACCAAGGTCACATGAAATTAAATAATTCTAATTTTTAAATTAGAATTATCTTTAACAAAATTTTAACACATGGCTTATTCCTCACACACTTTATTTGTTCATCCATTTGGCATGTTGCCCTTGGTCAAGGGAACATCCTTCTTGATTCTCTCCAACTCCACCGTTCATCCCTCATGTTTGAATCTGGACCGTCAATCGCTGCCACATCACAAGATGCTTTGAAAATCCTATAAACACTACCCTTTGCTATAGTATTTAACATCCCACATTTGAGTAGAGTTATTATGCATGAATAGCTTTGGAGCATTTGGATTTTGAATATTTAGCATTTAGCAAGTTTACATTGTAGTATCATGTTAAAGTAGAATCATGTATTGCTTTATAGTTGCATTTTAGTTTATCATATCAATAGTTTTTTGAGCACATGCAAAATCATTTTAGCTTTTTATGCAACATCATTATCCATTTTTCAATATCACCATTATCATAGTATCATGGATTTTATCACATAGTTTCATGTAGGAACTTAGATTTCTTGCATTTTGAATAGCATCTCATTTCTCAAGTTGTCATTTTAACAATCATAGTGCACACATAAAATCTGAGAGCCAATATGGTTTCATAAATCCTTGAGAATAGAGAACAATGAAATGTTTTTGAAGATTCTTTTAGCTGCACTTAGAGTAGTTCTTTGATTCAAATCTTTAATCTAATGTGTCTCATTGATGTTTGTGTGCTTTAGTATTGATTTTCTAACTCTCCTACATTTCACACACACATAAAATGGTGCCCACCGTGGGGCCCAACCCCATTTTTAACAATATTCTGGAATTTTTTTTGTGAATAGGTTGGACGTGACGTTTTAGCATGACTGTGAGTTCTTTTAGCGCATTTGACAAATCTTTTAGCGCATTCGATTTCTATTTCAGCACATACGACAAATCTTTTAGTGCATTTAGGGTCTGTTACGGTGCATCCGATATTTCTTCCAGCGCATACGTCAACTATTTTAGCGCATACAAGGAGTCTTTCAACGCTTTTAGTCAATACTTTAGCGCATCCATTAGTTCTTTTAACACATTCATTAGTTTTTGTAGCGCATACATGAGTTATTTTAGCACATAGAGTAGCTATTTAGCGCATTGGGATGATATTTCAGTGCATTGGATGACTGTTTTAGCGCATCTATTTAAATTTGCTAAGAATGTCTTTGATGAGTGTATAAAAGTACCTAGTTTGATAAGAATGTCTTTGATGAGTGTATAAAAGTACCTAGTTTGATAAGAATGTCTTTGATGAGTGTATAAATATTGTCCTGCACAGCCTTAAGTTGTACATGTTTGATGTGCTTTACCAATGTGTTTTTAAACAAATTTCAAACAAAACATCACACTTGAAGTGAAAACCTTGCTTCAAAAACCATCCATTTGAGTACTCAATTCCCATCATCCATAAGCTGGAAACCAAACAAAATTCACTGGTCAAAAGATTATATCCTTGGAAACACTCAGATTCACAAATTCAAAGCCAAACAACCAGATAGAGTCGCAAAAGCACTAAATTTTTCCAGATTAGTGCATTCATTCTCTGTTATAGCGCATTTCTGCCATATTTTAGTGCATTCATCCTTTGTTCCAGCACATCCAAGCTTTGTTTTAGCGCATTTGTGCAATCTTTCAACGCATTCATCCTCTATTCCAGCCCATTCAGGTAGTTTTATAATGCATCTGTGCAATCTTCCAGCGCATTTAACCTCTATTGTGGCACATCTGTGCAATCTTCCAATGCATTTACCCTCTATTATAGCACATACACTACATATTTTAGTGCATCGACCCTTTGTTCCAGTGCATTTAGGCAATCTTTTAGCGCATTTGTACAATCATCCAGTGCATCCATCGTCTGTTCTAGCACATCTGTCAAATATTTTAGCACATCTGGAATCTGTTTTAGCGCATCCATTAAATGCAAAACCCGAGAGTTGAATTTATCCCCTGTTTCACAATTTAAACCAAAATTTAGAATCTTTTTCAATCCAAAATCATTCCTCAGGTACAACAGAGTCTAAACTGACCTCTACAAGTGGAATTCTCCAATCTAAACCAAGATCTAACATCTCAAAGTGCCTAAATCATCAAACTTATCATATCCTTGATTGTTAAGCCTACTTTCATCATTAGGATTTATCATCCTCTCATCACGAAACAAAGCGGTATAATCAAATCAAACTTAGTCTCATCAATAGAATTTGTCATTCTATTTTACTTAGTTGTAATCCTTGGCACTCTTCCAAACACAGATCAAAGTTTAGTCAAAGTATAACACTTGTATGCCTGTTCAAACAAGTTTACAAAAGAAGAAACTCAAGGAAAAGGAACTTAAAACAAAAAATATCGAAACACAAAACATTGGAACTCAAAGCATCGAAACTCCAAACATCGAAACTCAAAACATCAAAACTCAAAATAGTGAAACTTGAAACATCATGGCTAAAGCTGAAGAGAATCCTTTCCATGGAATCCACAACTGTGAAGGGGAAGAAATAACTAAGGAAGACATCCAAAATGCTGAACAAGATCCGAATTTCCACAAGTGCTTAGAAAATATTTTTGAAAGAAATGGGGAAAAATACCTCCTAATGTTGACTTAACAAGGTGTCAAATTGCCTGATGACTTTGATGTTAATCAATTGAAAGCACCTCCCAAAAAGCCTGAAAATGATCTAGAACAAGTGGTTTCCCTAACTCATCAAATGAAAAACCTTCAACAACAAATTCTTGACATGAAAAGGGGAACCTCAAAATGATACTTGATCCAAGACATTTGTCCATATCCTTTTGATCAAGATATCCACATAATTCCTTTTCCCAAACATTGCGAATTCCCAAAGTATGACAAATACAATGGTAAAACCGATCCAATAGATCATGTGAGGGAATTTAGAACCATGAGTCTTGAATTTTCTCATGAAGAAACTTATTTGATGAGATTGTTCCCACGAAGTCTAGGTGGACAATGCCTTGAATGGTTTTCCAAACTTGCACCACCAATTAGAACCTTTGGTGAATTGGTTAACAAGTTCATCACCCAATATTTTTATAACATCCAACATGATATAACAATGAAAGACCTTTTCAACTTGAAATAGAAAAAGGGTGAATCGTTCCTCACTTTTCTACAAAAATGGAGAAGGTTATTTGTGAGGTATTCTCGTCCCATGCCTGAAAAAGAAAAGATGGAAATCTTTATTGATAACCTAAATGACGAGATGAGCTACAGATTGGAATTGTAATGTCCACCTACCTTCAAAAAATTGATTAAAAATGGGATTAAAATTGAAGAAGCTTTGGTCAAAAGAGGAGTCATAAAACTTTACAATGAAAACAACACAACAAACTCCTCCAACAATTACAACAACAATGAAAAACCAAAGTTTTGGCAAAGAAACAAGAATGTGGGTAACAATGATGGTGTAGTTGAAACCCAAAATGAAAAACCCTTATTCAACTTAACAACAACTGCCACCAAAACTAATCAGAACAACATTCCACCCAACAACCAAAACAACAATCAAGGTAATGTTGGATCTAGAACACCATCATATCAAACATCCTCCAATCGAAGAAGGTTCACACCTTTGGGACAATCATTAGAATCAACATTAAAGGAACTTCTTGAAGCTAAATTCATAACATTACCAGGGGCAAGAAATTGGGAGCCACAAGTTAAGCCTCCATGGTGGAATGATGCACATTTCTATGAATTTCATTGAAACAAAGGGCATAAAACCAATGACTGCATGCAATTGAAACACTTGATACAAGACTTGATTGACAACAAGACCATATTTGTAAAACTCCAAACAAATAATGATCATGGAGTGTTCAAGAACCCTCTACCAAACTATGAAAAGGGGAAGTCCTCGTCATCAAACACCAAAGGAAAAAATGTGAACTAAGTTTATGACACCACTATTCTCCATATTGAGGTGGTTGATGATCAAACCCATGAAAAATCGGATCTTATTGCAACTGATGACGCAATAAATGACAACATCATTGAACATGAACAAAACATCATTGCAACTAAAAATCATCACCATGATATTGACACCACCTCACATCAAATCCATGACCTTGTGCCAATAGATCTGATCACCAATATTGCTACAAATGACAATCACATTAATGTCATCAAAATCAGAGAGAAACAAGACAATTCACTGATCAATGCAATCACAAGAGGACAAGCCAAGGTAACATTGAAAGGAGCTACCCCTTCCACGTCCAAAGCAACTACTGTTGTCCCTACAACCCAATATAACATAGTTGATCAGTTGCAGAAAATACCCGCCCAAATATCCATATTATAACTTCTCAAGATTTCACCCGCTCACAAGGAAATCTTAGAATAAGCTCTAGTCGCCACCACAGTATCGAACAATTTGGAAGTTTTCCAATTTCAGACTATGGTGGGACATTTGACTGCACCGCACTGCTTATCATTTTTTGAACACAATGATGTATCAATCACCCATCCACATAATGTTGCCCTCCACATTGAGGTCTTAATCCACAAACACCATGTTAAACATTTTCTAATAGATGGTGGAGCTAGCTTAAATATCTGCACTCTAAAAATTGTCCGTGCACTTGGATATTCTAAAAATGCTATTGATCCTAGAAGGAAAATCACAATAAAAGCATATGATGATGAAGAGAGATCCTCCCAAGGATTGATTGTCTTACCAATTCAAGTAGGACTAGTTGTCAAAGATATAGTATGCCAAGTGTTGGATAAAGATTTGACATACAGCATACTCTTGGGACATCCGTGGATTCATGAGATGCAAGTTGTACCATCGACATATCACTAGTGTTTGAAATTTCCTTTTACAAGACAAGAGATCACTATTGCTGCTGATTCCAACAACCCCCAATACTGCAACACACTCAAAACAAGCCAAGACACTTTTGTACCACACAATAGGGAAGCTACAACTCCTAGTTCATCCAACAATGAGAGAAAACTAAATTCCTTGTCAAAGTGGGTGGAGAAAAAAGACCAATCAAAAGATAAGAGTATAAGTGAGTCTACTCCATCGAATCACGAAAGTCAACTCAATGCCTTATCAAAACAGGTTGAAAAGATCCAATTGAAAGACAAAGGCATGGGGGAATATTCATTTGAGCAATCCTCATGTTTATCACAACTTTCATCTTCTCCTAAGTCATATGGACAACCATCAACATGAAGACAACAATCATCACAAACAACAACACTCTTTGATGGAAAGTTTGTAAAAGAAGGCACCTTAGTGGACGAATCAGAAGACAAGGAGGTTTTGAATTGGTTGTACAAGGATGAAGAACAATCACAAGCATCCACTTCAAATGTACTAACAGAGTAGTATGGAAAAGGCAAGACAATCTTGGAAAAGATGGGATATGAGGGAAAAGGTCCTATTGGTAAAAGAAAAGAAGGCATCATAGAACCGATACAACCCATCACAATGAATTCTAAGGTCAAGACGAGACTAGGGTACAGGGAAGAAGAAAAAGAAGAAACCATACAACAAGTTGTTGAGAGAATCCTTCAATTGAGAGATAGTTTCAAAACAGACTCCAATGAATATGAATGGGATTCCCTCTCTGAAGAGTCTTGTCATGATAAGGAAATTGATTTGGTACAAAAGTATACACCAACACGTACAGAGGGATAGAGCTCGGGTTATAGACCACTTGAAATTGGATCACAACATATCGATGACTCAAGTGAAGACAATCATACTTCGAGTGAGATAGATACTTTAGAAGAGAGTAACGTCGTAGACCTCGATATTGCTATCATACACTTTGATGACATTTCCATCATGATGCTTGCCCCTTTTGACCGTATCCAATTTGATAATTCCATGCCATTAATACATCCTGAACTGATTGACTGGGACCAATCTGAGCTGCTTGACATACCCACCTTTCTAAACGATGATGCCATTGTAAACTTCCTCTATTCTGATAACCCCGAAACATGTTCCATCATCAAAACTCATAACAAAGCTTTAGATGAGGGGAGTTCAAAATATTCTAGCTGCAAAATGAATACCAAAAGAAGATCTAATGGTGAAAACCATTTAATGGCACTATTAGATCCAGAAAAAGTAAAAACAAAGAGCGTATCTCAAGGTGAAAACCTCTTCGAGGCATTGAGAGATGGAAGATTTGACACTCTTTCCGATCACTATCGGGAGAGATTGTCAATGTTGATTGAACCTACACAGTCTATCAATGTTGGCACAACTGAAATAGTAAAGACCCTGCATCTAGCGACATCCATGACAGAGTAGGAAAAACCCAGTTTCACTAAATTCTTTGAAGAGAGGCAGATCAATTTTGCTTGGTTTTATGCTGACATGCTAGGCATAGATCCAAAACTCATCATGCATCATTTATCACTACCACCTGGCATAAAACCAGTAAAGCAAAAGTTGAGAAAAATGCACCCTCATATCGCCCTCTTGGTAAAAGCCAAATTAAAGAAGCTACTAGATGTGGGATTTATTAGACCTACTAACTATGCTGAGTGGATATCAAATATTGTGCCATTCTCAAAACAAGATAAAAGCACCAGGATATGCATAGACTTCAGAGATCTTAACAAGGCTTGCCCAAAAGATGATTTTCCTCTACCTAACATTGACATCATCGTAGACTTGATAGCTAGACATGAAATGCTCTCACTTATGGATGGCTTTTCAAGTTACAATCAAATAAAGATAGCACCCAAAGATCAAGGTAAAAAAACCTTCACATGTCCTTGGGGCACATTTTGCTGGAACGTGATGCCTTTTGGGTTGAAAAATGCTGGAGCCACATATCAAGGAGCATTGACCACCATCTTCCATGACATGATGCACACTTTTATGGAAGACTATGTAGATGATTTACTAGAAAAGTCATTCACTAGGGAAGGACATTTGGAAATTTTGGACAAGATCTTCACCAGACTGGAGAAATTCAATGTGAGGTTAAATCCCAAGAAATGTGTATTTGGTGTAACATCAGCTAAGCTTTTGGGATACACTGTGTCAGCCAAAGGCATTGAGGTGGATCCTGTGAAGGTCAAAGCCATCATGGAGATGCCTCCTAAAAATATCAGTCAACTCAAATCATTGCAAGGAAGATTCTAGTCTATTAGAAGGTTCATCACACAACTAGCTTATAAAACTCACCCCTTCAACCACTTATTACACAAGAATGTCTCTTTCAAGTGGGATGAGAAATGTGAAGATACCTTCAATCAACTCAAGCAATATCTGATGTCACCACCAATACTAGTACCACCAACCAAAGGAAAGCCATTGATACTCTATATTGTAACGACTCAGGTATCTTTGGGAGATTTATTGGCACAAGAAGATTATGCAGGAAAGGAAAGGGCAATCTATTATATTTGTAGGACCTTGAATGGTTATGAGATCAACTACACCATTGAAAAAGCTTGTCTGGCGGTAGTATTTGCTACCCGACAACTCAGACATTACATGTTGACTTACACTGTCAACTCATCACTAAAATTGATCCATTAAATTACTTACTCAACAAAGCTACCCTAACAGGAAGACTAGCCAAATGGGTCATGATATTGAGTTAGTTTGACATTTAGTACGTGGACAAAAAATTCATCAAGGGTCAAGCCATAATAGATCAACTAGCTGAAGCACCATTGCAAGACAATCATCCAATGAACATTGAATTTACAGATGTTGATGTCCTTGCAATATCTACACAACAATGGATGTTGTATTTTGATGGTTCTTATACACAACATGGATTGGGCGCAGGAATCTTGTTTATCTTGCCACAAGGACATACCATTTCCAAATCCTACAGACTGATGTTTCCTTGCACCAACAACACAACCGAATATGAAGCATTGATCATTGGAATCAAAGTAGTAGTCAAGTGGAAGATCACAAAGTTACATGTCTATGGTGATTCACAACTAGTCATTAATTAGGTGAACGATGATTACCAAACAAAAGATGACAAATTAATTCCATATAAAAGAATGGTTGATGACTTCAAAAAGTACTTTGTGGAGATAAAATTTAAGTAGATTCCTAGAGGTGATAACAAAGTTTTTGATGCCATGGCTACCATTTCTTCTCTCTTACAAATTCTTGAGAAACGAGCCTGTTATGAGTTCATGGTGGAACAACTATTCAACCCATCCTATGACAACCCCAAAGCCTAAGTCATCTACCATCTAGCCAAGGATGACGCTTCTACATGTGGGAAAATCTACACCTATCTGAAAGACAATACCCTCCCACTCAATTTATCCTAGAACCAAAAACAAAATTCCATCCAACAAGCAGCTCAACACACCCTAATAGCCGATGTGCTTTATTGACGAGGTCTTGATGGTACTCTCCTTCGGTTTCTGGAATGTAATGAAGCTGAAACCACTTTACGCGAGGTCCATGACGATATCTATGGCACACATTCAAGTGGCCTAACTTTAGCTAAAAAAATCATACATTTGGGGTATTATTGGCCAAATATGGAGAAGGAGTCATTTCAATATGTCAAAAGGTGCACAAAATGTCAAATCCATGGAAACTTGATACATGCACCGACACAAGATTTGCAACCTTTTGCATCAACATGGCCTTTTTGTCAGTGGGGATTGGACCTCGTAGGAAAGATCATCCATCTTCATCCAACAGACACAAGTTTATCATCACAACCATGGAATACTTCACAAAGTGGATTGAAGTTGTTCCCCTAACCACCATCACATGAAAGAAAATCTCATCATTCATCCTGAATTATATCATCTGTCGGTATGGCATTCCTTAATCCATTATCACGGACAACGACAAACCCTTCAAGAATCAGGATGTTCAATAACTCTATGAGAGGTTCCATATACAACATCGATTTTCTACACCATATTATCCCCAAGGCAATGGCTAAGTAGAGGCCTCAAATAAAACCATCCTAAAAATATTGAAGAAAATCGTCAATGAGGTTGGACGTGATTGGCATGTTCAACTAAACCCTGCTTTATGGGCTTATAGAACCAGTATCTGCATCTCGACAGGAGCCACACCATATGCTCTAGTCTATGGATCAGAAGCCATTCTACCTATTGAGGTTGAACTACCATCACTCTATGTGTCACTAAAAGGGATCATTTCAGATGAGGATCATAGAGTGTCTAGGTTATAGGAATTAGAACTATTGGATGAGCATCATCAACATGCAATAGATCACTTGAAAGCTTATCAATAGAGGATATGTAGAAGTTACAATCACAGAGTAAAGCCTAGAACATTTCAGGTGGGTGACTTAGTCCTGAAAGAAAATCCCTGTAATCAACAAGATTGAGAGAAGGGGAAATTTGAACCCAACTGGCTAGGTCTCTTTGTCATTGTATTAGTCTTCGGATTAGGAGCATATCAATTGTCCACACTGGAAGGGGATTTGTTTGATGAACCCCTCAACAACTTGCATCTCAAGAAATTCTACACCTGAATCATCCAGTACATCGAAAAAAGTCTTGCAAAAATACAAAAACATCATAAAATGTCCTAAAAAAATGGTTACCTTGATGAAAACTTGGAAAATAGGCATCTTGGTAACAACAAAAAAATTCAGAAAAAGGGAAAAATACAAAAAAAGTGAAAAATACAAAAAATCAAAAAAATCATAAAATCTGAAAAAGTGCAATAAAAACAAGTAGTGAAAACCTGGCAATAGGCGCTATTTGTGATAGGCTAGTTTTTCTATCTATTTGAGCATGTCGACCATTCAATTTCACCATTCGATTTTGCCACCATTCTGCCTATCATCAGAAAGCATCATGTACATATCCTGGCATCGTAGTCGTGCCTCACCCTAGACTGGGGGAAAAATCCTGAACTCACTGGGGGCAATAAACTTTGAGCTTGAACCAATAGAAAAATAGTAGTAGGAAAAATGCAACAAACACAACAATCACAGTGCAACCCAACATTGAACATCAATCACAAATAGTAACACATCAACCATCAAACATTAAATAGCTAAATCAATCCAATAAATAAAAACCTCAAATGGATGATGTTCCTTCTGAATCATGGCTTTATCACTGTGGCATGAATGTTCAACTGTTGTACTTTGGTTTTTGATATCATATCTATGGAGCACCTTGATGACGTATCGAACTAGAGGATCCAGGAAGGAGTATGATTTTTCTTTGTCTGCTATCTATGCGTTGATCATTATTACAGTGCAAATTGTCACAGGAGGTTCTCTACAAAGTATCACTAATGACATTCCTAATTTGCATGGGAAAGCAGCTAAGTCTTATCTGTTTACACAAGCAATACTCAGGTCATCTTGGTTTAATTATACCTAGATGCTTGTGTTAACTTGCAATATCAAAAATCATGGAAGTAGTACTCAGGTCATCATGGTCTACTTATGCCATCGATGCTTGTACTAACTTTCAACATTTTAAAGGCTCAATGATGATAAAAATCATGACAAATCAGCTATTACAAATGACAACATCTGCATATTAGATCTGCATGGTTAAAGTAGATTGCATCCATGGTAGTTTGCATCTGTATCTATGGGATTTCCAAAGCTACAACAATGTCACAATGATGTTATCTTTGGCACTAATGGATTGAGTACACTTGACATTACAGAAAACACAACATTTTCATATAGTTGCACATCATTTGCATACATTAGAAAACATTATCACATCATTCATCCATCCATGCATCACATCATTTGCTTCAAAAAATAAAAAATAAGTACATTCCATCTCACTTGCATGATCCAAATCATTTCATCAATTATTAATGGATTAAGAAATTGGTCCATTAAGATGATTGAAAGACATGTCCAACAGAGTAGGATTTTTGAGCTGAAAAAAATCTCTATTTTAATAGGGGCATAATTGAACTTGATGCATCACTAAAATCATTTACTCCTTTTATAAAATGGATCTTGGATTCACATAAGATGATTGAAAGACATGTCCAACAGAGTAAGATTTCCAAGAAGAAAAAATTGTTGAAGAACATGACTGGTAAAAACATAATGCCATTATTATGAACATCTAAAACCAGTAATGAAGATGAATTTTTTCTTACTCAAATCCAAAACTAAAAAATGAATAAATGGATCATCACATACACATCATACATCATTTTCATAATAAAATCCATCTCACATAGCATAAAACATCATCCATTAAGCATATAGAATAATTAATCATGTATTATCACATAATCATTGCATACTCATCATAATCATCATGATCATGATCATATAAAAATCATAAACATAAATAGAACTATGCACCATCATGTGATCATTTCATACATCATTCATTCATTCATTGAATCATTTATTTGCATTAGAAAAGTATAAAAACATAAAATGAATCACATTTCATTGGCATATTAAAATCCATCACATAGGCGTCATTCATAAAGCATCATAGAATTGTAACACATCAGTTACATCATCATTTGGATTCATAACATATCATCATCATATAGAACATCACATAGCATATATATAATAAAAATTAAATGCATCCATCATAATCATCATGATCATCATCATATAAACATCATATAGACACATAGGTCATAATCATCGCCACATATCATATAACCTCAAAATCATAATGTCAAAGTGTACAAGGATATCCAAAGGTATAAAGAGATACATCAATATAAAAAATGGCAGTGTATCATAATGTCTCAAATCAAGAGGTACATCATCAATGTCTCAAATACATCAGTGTATACACGTCCAAAGTACATCAAAAAATTATAAATCAGAGCTATGTCATGCTCCCCCCAGACGGTGTTGGCATCACAGGACCAATACCTCCTCTACCTGACGGACCTGCACCAGGATCTCTCTGATCTCTAGGAAGCAGTTGCGTAACACACATGCTAGTGGTCTGAGACCGGGACCTCCTTGACCGGGACTGTGCATAACTCTCCCACCACTCGGGAGGAACCGCATCATGATATCAAACCCTATAAAACCCAGCCTCCTTGGTGGTATGATGTATCTCCCTAAAATAGTCTAAAGCACTGCCAACCACTGCATCCCGTTGTAATCTCTCAGAGACACCCTTGACCTACTCCACTTGCTGTCGCAGAGTGTCTCTCTCTGCAAAAAGTGTGGAAACCTCTACTTGCATCTGTCCCCATCCCTAAGCCTGGACCTGGGAGACCTAAGCTTGTACCTGTTGAACCTTCTATCTAGCAGCATCCCTCTCGGATGTCAATACAATAATCTACCCCTAGGCCTACGCTAGTAAAGCCTGAACCTGCTCAAGCTGACCCTGCAGTGTCTCAACCTATACCTGTAATGCATCAATCTGTGTCTGCTACTATGGCAAGGGTAGCTGAATCTCCACACATTGCCTCTTGTGAGGCACTCTCATCTCTCCAACATCGGGACCTAGCCCTCCTCCACCCCTATCACCTCCATCATCACCCCCATCACTATCATCTCCATCTCCATCCCTGTCATCACTGCTCTTTGACTCCTCCTCCCCTCTCTGTCGCCTCTGCCCATGACTTCCTACCCCCTCCTCCTCTAACAATGGTGTTGGCTCATATGGGATGGTAATCCATGGGAATGGATGCAAGAACATGTACTGTGCATACTCCTCTGATATCGGTGCATTGGTGATCTTTGGATGCACCTCCCAAATTATGGCCTGTAACCCCTGGAAGTGCTGCACAGTTGCATCATATGACAAAACCAGTCCCCACTCTATCAAATCCACCTACCATCACGCATAATGGGCCACTCCCTGGGGCATGCCTTGAACCCTGCCATATTGTCTTAGTACCCTCAACAATAAAAATCTCTTGATAATAAACCGGGTCCTCCCAATTAGGTATATCAACTGACACAAAAACGACATCTCGGTGTCATCCTCAGGCTAGTGCTTGCAATCAAGATACAATTGCCATACCACAGACTTGAGATCATCCAGTGTCCTTCTCTAGTACTCCAATTTTTCTAGTCTAAGCTAAGTAAGTCTATCGACATAAATGTGTACATATGGATTCATGGCGAGACGTTGTCTCTCTCTGATTGGCCGTGCGACTGCTATATGCTCCCAGGCACAGACCTGAAGTAATGTGACCCTAGTCGATAAACTAGCCTCGCGAAGATAGACCACCTGTTGTAGGTCATGGTACAGATGAGCAAGCATACAACATCCCCATGCATATTGAGTGCCCTGAGCAATCATGCTCTCCAGAATCCGCCCCCATCCAACTGAAAGTCCCTTTGACCTGCGGTTAGGAAAAAGGAACCCTCCAATGAATCTGACAAGGACAGAAGGAAATGTGGCATAAGCATCGACCATATCCCTCTAGGGAATCTCGTAACCACATATCTGATCATCCTCGAAAACTCTGCGCAGTGCATCAATCCCGCCCTGCTCCTGAGAATCATATAACACCAGCTCCCCCACAATAGGAATCCGTAGAATCTGATATACGTCTTCTGGAGTAACTGTGATCTCAATAGTATGCAAATAAAAGGTGTTATGCTCGTTGTGCCACCTCTCTGCTAAAGCTTTCAACAAACCCCTATTGATCTTAATCTGGGGCATATCAATCAAGGACAACAAACCGCATCGTGCAATCATGGCTACATTAGGTGGCGTCACGTGTGGAATAAAATCCCACGTCCTAGAAAAACACTCTCTAATCTGTAGACTCATCAAAGGCTCCTATCATCACAAAATATCACAAATCAGGTAATCAATTAATTGACAATGATCAGTAAACCAATCAATCAAAGCCAATCAGCTTATCAATCTAATCAACTCTGTTGAGACTTTGATCAAATCTCCTGAGCATCAATTTATCATTCAACCTTTCCTATCATGAGGTTCATCAATCAATTTAACCTCACCTATCATGAGGTTCATCAATCAATTCAACCTCGCCTATCATGAGGTTTATCAATCAATTCAACCTCTCCTATCATGAGGTTCATCAATTAGTGCACATTGCCTATCATGAGGTCACTTAATCAATTAAACTATCATTGATCCTCGCCTATCATGAGGTCAATTATCAGTATCAATCATTGAATCTCACCTATCAACATCATCAATCATCATCAAATCAAAGGCTGACACAATCAAGCCATAGATGACTCTTTTCCTAATGAGCATCTATTCTCCATCAGTGTACAAACACCCTAGTATGTTGACATAGCTAACTATTTGGTCACAGGTAGAGTTCCACCTCACTTCTCTCTAAAAGACAGAAGGGTACTCATTGAAAAATATTTTCCTTTCTCATGGATTGTTGGATGTTTGTTTTATACTGGACCAGACCATGTCATGAGGAGATGTGTGAGAGAAGATGAGACATATGACATTTTTCATGCATGCCGCAACGAACCATGTGGAGGAAATTTTGTAGCCAAGAGGACAACAATGAAGATTTTGAACACAGGATATTACTGACCAACACTCAACAAGGATGCAGGAAGGTATACCAAAAAATATGATAGATTTCAAAGAATGGGAAGACCAACCAGATCTGATGAGATGCCACTTCTCCCTCAGGTAGTAATCACTCCCTTTGACAAGTGGGGATTGGATTTTGTAGGACCCATTGACCCTTCATCAAATTGTAAGTCTTATATTCTGATATGCACTGATTATGCAACTAAATGGGTAGAAGTTAAGGCCATGAAGCATGCAAGAGATAACAAGGTTGCAAATTTTATTTATGAAGATATTTTCACAAGGCATGGAGTTTCAAGAGAGATAGTGACTGATCAAGGGACTCAATTCACATCAACCCTTGTTGCAGCACTAGTTAATGAGTACAACATAAGACATAGGAAGTCTACTCCTTATCACCCACAGGCCAATGGTCAAGTTGAGGTGACCAATAGAGAAATTGAAGCTATTCTGACCAAAACAACAACTATCCAAAGAAAGGACTGGGCAAACAGATTACCAAAAGTTGTTTGGGCCCATTGAATTTGAACATAAGACTCTTAGGACTACAGTAGATTTGGGGATGGATATCTCTGAGGCACAAAGAGAAAGAATCTTGCAGTTGAATGCTTTGGACGAGATGAGGAGAGCAACCTTGCATCACACTGAGGTAGTGTAGAATCAGAGAATCAGGTGGCATGATAAATTTATCAAGGACAAGAAATTCCAACTAGGAGACTGGGCATTGCTTTATGATTCCAGATATCAGGACAATGCTAGAAAATTGTAGACAAGGTGGCTAGGACCATATGAGGTTGCTGAAGTATTCCCTAATGGTGCTATTCAACTCACTACTATTGACCCAGTCAGATTTAAGTTACTTGTCAATGGTCATCGCCTTAGATTATATCACAAGTCAGATTCCAAGGAGGAGTTTCTGCAACAATTCACTCAACATGTTGCACCCGAGCTTCTTGCAGCCGAAGGAAGTGGACCTAGTTTCCCTCCTAGCTAATTAAGGTATGTACTTGTCATAATAAAGATTTCCACTTCCGTGGGAGTCCATTTCTTTGCCCATCCACCCATCCACCCATCCATTTCCACCTTTCTCTCTCTTCCATCACATCACTTCATTCCACTCCACCTCATTCCACCTCATTTTCATTAATTGCTCAACTTATTTCCTAAAAAAGTGAATGATACTTTCTCCACAATCTTTGCAACGAATCTTCCACACATTCAGGTATGTGCGCATTAATTGCTATATCTTAATTGTCTTTTAGTGCATTCATTTAATTGTTGTACGTTAATATGGAAGTTCACCATAACATGCCATTATTCCCTACCCCTAGAAAATCATCATTCTGCATGTGAGGACACATGCCCAAATTTAGGTTGGGGGGAGGAAAAAGATGGGAATATTTTGCCCATGTGTCAGTCCATGTTGGTCTATGTCAACCAAATTTAAATTGAGCCAATTTGAAATCTGAGTGAGAGGACGAATTGCATGTGTGAAGTGACACCAACTTCTGCCACCATTTCTCCCCATCATAGCTTTCCTTTATTACTCCTTTTCTATTATTAACCCTGTAACAATCTCAAGCTGCAAACAAAAGGTAAAAGGGGAAAATTCAGTCGACATTGGCATTTTAAATTTATCAAGTGTTGTAGGAAGGTGAATTTGGTTTTTAGACAAGAATTGCAGGAAGGAAACCACATAGTGATTATTTGATTGCAGACAATGGGAGGTGGGTTAATTCAAAATGAACCCACGGTGCACGATGTATTACTGCAGGATGCACCCTGCCTAGCTGAATTCAGAAACTGTGGCTGGTAAGATTATTTCATGAAGCTGGAGGGTTTTGATGAAGGCATTGCACTAGAATTCACCCAAACATTGTTTGAAGGGAAAGCCATGGTCAAAGGGTTGGAAGTATTGGCTACCAAAGAAAGAATTGTGAAAGTTACAGGGTTACCTGCCGATGGTGAAGATTACCCTGTTTCCAGAGACACTAGGTTAGCTAGGGCTGAATTTATAGAACCAAGCTACCCTCCATTGAGCATAGATAAACAAGGGGTGAAGAGAATGTCTCTTCCCAAGCCATGGAAGCAAATAGTTGTTTATGTCATAAAATATATCACCTGTGAAGGTCGCTAGTTGAATCTGCATTTCGTGCACTTCAAGCTTTTGAATCACATGAGGCACAGGGGGAGGATGAATGTGTTGAATGTGCTATGCAACCTTCTTTCAATCATGGTGGTCGAGACTCAGAAAGGTAGGGACAATTCCGTTTCCCACCATTGTTTGATTAAATTGCTGGTTGAGAAGTCTCTGCATGATGTATCTGGAATGACCTAGGAATAATTCATAAAAATTGATAAAATTAGACCTGAGCACTTGCAACCTAGGGTTTTACCTCAACCCCATAGGTCTAGTAGGAGATTGAGCATAGCTGAAGCCACTCTTGGTGCTTCAACCTCTGGCGCAGGCCCTAGTGTAATCCCTCCTGCAACAGAAGAAACCATAGAAATTAGCTCTTCTGGGATGGAGCACTCAGACAAAGAAAGTTCTCCCCCATATTATGATGATATATTGCACTTGGCATCCTAATGAAAACTAGGGCACAAAAAAGAGAGGCAAAACTAAGAAAAGGAAAATCCAAGAAGCAATTGATAGAAAAAGAAATACGAAGCTCTAGGAAGCGGAAGGCTAATATTGTTCATCCCCCAGCCAAAGAAAAACATGAGAGCCCTCTCATAAAATTAAGACCTATCAGGCCAGCCTTTAGTACACCTTCGCAGGAAAGCCCTAAGTCTAGAGAAATATCACAGGAGGACACAAAAGCTCCAATGGGGCAAGTGAATGTCAAGGAAGAGGATGTATTTAAGACGACAACAAACATAACTTTGGCAGACCTTGCTAACATTGCAAAACAAGTGGAGAATCAAGGGTATAAGGAAAATTAGGATTTCCTATAGCAAGAGATCTTGTATCAAGAGTTCCTGTAGCAAAAACAAAAACAAGAACAATTAGTACCCCTGTAGCCTGAATTAATGGGACAACCCGAATCCTTGCAGTTAGTACTATATGGAGAGCAAGCATCAGTGCCAGGAAAAATACTGGTAGGAATGCATAAACCCCCTGATTTCTCAATGCACATGGTAGCTATACATTTAATGAAGGAAATGAAAATAAGAGAAGAAGAATGGAAGGAGGACAAGCACAGATTGAAGAAGGAAATTCAAAAGAAAGATGAGGAGATTAAAGACAAGGATGCAAAAATTGCCACATTGAAGAAAAACGTGGATGATATGGCAACCTTAGTACCATAGATTTTAGAGTGTAGGGCCCCTCCAAGGGTCTATGCTCTGTACTTGAAGGAGAAATATCTTTCTTTTAAGTTGGGAAGAATTGTCTCAAGTTTGAACCCTTCAATTGAGACCCCTGTTGAATTTTTCAATGCTTATCAAATTGCTTCCCTTGAAATGAAGAATTTGTTGTGCGAGTTTTATTTGCATAATTATGCTGTGACTCAAGACCATGATTGGAACCCACTACTGTATGTTGGAGATGTCCAATTAAGGGCATTTATGTCTTGGGTACAAAATGAGATTAGTTGGGGACAACAACATGGAGCTTATAAGTAATTGGAGTCCAATATCCCTTTGCCCATTAGGGCTGAATCAAGGAACCTGAGGGACAATTACAGGGAATGGCATAGAATGCTTTTCAGACCTAGCTATGGTAATAGGATTATGCCTTGGATAGAAGCATTCTACAGTGAGTATGAGGTAAAGGAAAAAGCAAAAGAGGAAACCATGAAGAGACACCTCTCACAAAGATGCACTAACTCATTTGACTCCACTTTCCGATGAATGTTTGTTGAACTGTCAACAAACTATTGTCAAAATTCCAATGAATCTCTTGAAAAATATTTGTCGTTGAAATTTTGTCGGTATACTAACGAGCTTCAAAACGTTGAATTCACGACTGAACTTCGTCGATTGCCACCACAAAAAAGGGACCTCGTGTTCGTCGGAATATTGACGAACATTGCATTGATCTAGCGACGAACAATAGCCATAACACATGTGGCATGCCTCTACCAAATCGTCAGAAAAACATGAGATGTTTGTTGAAATTGCGAACAAGTTTCATGGAAATTCCAACAAATATTTTTCGTTTGTTTGACGATCTCGTCATCAGAATGAGATCAAAATTGCGTCGGAGCTATAGCTATATCGGGAGGACTGACTTGTGGTCTCATTGATGAGTACAAGGAAGTATATCGGTGAGACTTATACCATCTGGGTAAGTTCTGAATGTTTACCCGACCCACTATGTCTCTTTGATATATTCCTAGTGCTCCTGTCGGTGAAATAAATGACGGTCTCACCGATGAAACTTCATCGGTGAGAATTAAACATTCAGGCCAACATATATTTTTCATGCCGAGATGACTTGTCTTGCCGATAGATTCTCTTCATCGATGAGACCATAAGCTAGTCTCCCTGATATTCTGACAAACATTTGTCGTTGTTCGACGATCTCGCCATTGGAATGAGATCAAAATTGTGTCGGAGCTATAGCAACCTCGTTGCACTTTTTTTTGTTCGTCGGACTGTGTCAAAATTCTGACGAAACATTGCATTTTTTTTTTTTTAATATTTTTCAAGAGGACTGACTTGTGGTCTCATCGACAGAGCACGAGGAAGTATATTGGCAAGACTTATACCATCGAGGTAAGTTTTGAATGTTTACCCGACCCGCTATGTCTCGTCGATATATTCCCAGTGCTCCTATTGGTGAAAGAAATGATGGTCTCGCCAATGAAACTTCATCGGTGAGACTTAAACGTTCGGGCCAACATATATTTTTCATGCCGAGATGACTTGTCTTGCCGATATATTATCTTCATCAATCAGACCATAAGCCAATCTCCCTGATATGTCTTCTTTAGTAATCCTGATCACTACAACAATTTTGATGTCTCATTGATGTGCTAAAAAGTGCTTGTAACCCATAATAGGTCGGGAAGACCCATACCAACATCATAACAAACACCAACAAAAACATCATTACATCAGGGAATTCCAATCCCAAATAAATCAGGAGAAGATCAAATTATAATTTCATCAAAAATCTACTTTTCATTCAACCAAAATCCATCCATCTTCACAAGGCTATCAACAGCCAACTCACCATCTCATTTTATCTTTGTCAGTAACAAACAACAAAATATGTTTAGCAAACCTTGAACCAAAAAACCAAGACCATAACACTCATCACTTCAACTTACCTCATATCTTTATCAGGTCTAAATACAACTCAACCACCATCAGTACGACAGAAACAAACCATAACCAACTCTTGAACACTGAACCATTCCATTCTTTATTGATTCACCAAGTAATCTTCATTGCCATTTTACATGCTACAAGGGAAAACAACCTCATTCTTGCATTCATGCTAAAAACTCCTATCTCAAATATCCAAGGCATTGCAACTAACATATTTTGAAAGAAAGAATGAATCATCCATTTCACAACTTTTATCCATTTTTCAGCTTTACTGTCTTTTTTTTGTAGTCAAGACACTATCATGCACACATGACCAAGCCTCCATACTATCATAACCTACCTTCACAATAGTTTCCAAGCATAGACATAACTGTAATAACATCAATAAGAAAAGATTCAAACATTTACATTCACTCTTTCCACTGTTCCATCAGATTTCTACTTTTAGTGAAGTCAAAGCACTATTTACCAATTAGGTTTCCATGCCTCAATCGAGTGAAAATCCTCAAACTCAACTTGTTTCCCCTGAACCAAATACACTTTTAGAAGCCCATTATTGTCAAAATCAACATAACAAAAGCTTGTAGTCATTAGTTCTAAAGAAATCACCAGATCCTTAGACTGTACGCTTAAAAGGCTACAAATTTAGGCCTATTTTACAAAGGGAGTCACCTTTACACCACCCCAAATCACTTGCCAACCTCAAACAGTCATTTTCCATATCTCCAAACTCAAGATTATTCAGTTCTTAAAGATAGAAAGGCTTGAAAACTTACTATTTAATTAAACCCTTGTTTATAAGATGAAATAAACACAAAACAGGGAGGGTTTCTTGAATAACTCATTTTCAAACCTCCAATACTCCATCCAATGGTTGAATCATGTCTAAATACATCTAAAAAAGCATTTGAAGTCATCTCTAAACCCCTGTACACATTGTTTCTTCAAAAACCTGCTTAAAACCACCATTTTCAAGAGGAGCAACTCATATTTTTGTCTTCTACCAACAACTTAACCTCAAATTGAGAAATTTACATGAGTAAAACATTATATTTTGTAGGGCCAGTTCACATAAACTACTTAGAACTAGGGAAATTCAGAATCAATGATACCTCAATTGTTGAACCAATCATTTGAATGATACGATAAAAAACACTTGATCTTTCAACTTCAAATGAACGCCATTGGAGAAGTGACTTATAGATTATACATGCAGCTATAGGTATTCCATTATTAAAGCCAACATCTTCTGTGATACACTTGATCAATGCATCTTGATTTTCTTGAAACCAAAATAACAAAAAAATGTAGTGTAAGGGAAGAAAAAAATCGTGAGAGCTTTATAATATAATGTGCCTAAGCAAAAAAGTGATATAACTGGAAATACAAATAGAAGAGATAGATACTCCTCCAGAAGGTCAAAATCATATACTTGTTTCATGTCAGTGAGAGTATTTTGTGGCCTCTACTCTCCATCAGTGAGCTCTTTCAAGGCAGACATAGGAGTCTGTGAATTCTGCCAGACACATCTATTGGTTAAAATATTATTGAAAAATAATATTACTTATTTAAAATCGAGAGGAGATAACTAAAATTATACATAAAAGATATAATTTGTTTATATTGGACAACCATGAGTGTATGATCATGATAGCATTTACCATTTTGAGGCACAAAAATGGACAATGCATAATGACAAGTGGAAACTTAACCTCCTTGAGTTAACAACACAAGCCAAACTAGCTTTGGTCTCTACTAAACAATGTTGCAAGATTATTTCCCACACACAAAAATTTGTGCTTCTGATAGTCCACAAATGCACCTACAAAAGCAAGTACACACTGTGAACTGGAAAAAATACTTGTTAGAAAATGAGCAGAAAATAAAAGAGTGCAAACAACAACTATGAACACCGTACACCTCAAGATTGGCCTAGTTGGATTCAAAAACAAAGCAAAGATAACAAATAGAGTGGATTCACCTTGTTTTGAATCGATCCTTTGGTTGGCCCTTCGATCTTTGATGTTTTATGCTCATTTGGTGGCAAAAGATGCAAGCTATGAGATGAGATGAGGATGGAAAATGAGTGAAAATGGATGCAAGTATGAGAATTTGGCTAAATATGGCTCAAGAGAAAATTTTGCAAGAGTTTGGCTAGCATAAAATGACCTCCTCCAAAATGAGAGAAAAGAGGGGGAATTTATAGAGAATTTTTAATTCTCTAGAGAAATGGATGGTTGGGATTAAACCAACATGGCCAAGATGAAGGGCTAAAGTGAGTTGAGAACTCACAAGCCCTCACATCTTGACATGTGGCATGTGAAGTGGCTTGAAAAGGATGATGTGTAAATGAGTTGGAAGGAGTACATGACATGGAGGTAGTACATAGTACCTTGGTATTGGGACAAGATCTCCTCATAAAGGAGGTCCTTGTCCCCATGCGGGTGAGAGAACATGTGAGGAATTAAAAATTCCTCAAATATCCACATGGGAATGAGAGAAGGAATTTAAAATTCCTTGAAATGCATTGGGGGATTAAATGTGAATTAAAAATTCACATGGAGAATGGAGTTCCTTCTCCAAAAGGAGAAAGACTTTAATAAGGTTGACTTAGGACACATGATATGGAGATTAGGTTGACCTAATTAAGTTATTAAGGTTGTGCAAGTACCTGATTAAACAAATTAATGACACACTAGAGGCAACTGGGAGATTGGGAAGAGTTCACATGTGACTTGATGTGACAAGTCAAAGATCACACAAAGAAGAGAAAAAAGGAATTTAATATTCCTTGGAAGGATAAAAGGAATTAAAAATTCCTTGAGAGGTTGATTAGGCTAGTTAATGAAGGATTAGAAGAGGGTTAGGTGGCTAAGAGATATTAGAGGCCAACTTGCAAAATTTGGAGGATGTGACAAATCCTAATCAAGGATTAGGCATGTGCACATCCCTAATGATGAGGTTAGAAGATGAATTAGGATTAGATAAAAATGATGGAGGATGTGACATATGAGGAATTAAATAAATGTCATATTTATTTAATTCATTTGATGAAAAGGAGGACTCAAGAGATAAGGTATTTATTTATTAATTAAATACCTTAGAGATTTGGCAGAATTAAGGATATTAATTAAATAATAGCGGTATTACTTAATTAATGAAAATAAGAGGATGCTTAGAGGAAAGGGAATAAATTTGGATAAATTAAGTGTCCAAATTTAGGTGTCTACACACACAATAATAGTGCTCACAAATATACCAACCCCATTGTAGCAAGAAAGGTTCAACAAGATATTGCAGCAATACAAAGACATCTTTCTATCCCTCTCAGTCCTCTCTCTATCTCTTTCTATCCATATATTTCAAACATAGTCCAAATAGATGAAACAAGTGATGCCTTGTAATCTTGAAAACAATGCAGCAACAATCAAAATTAAAACATTACCCTCTTTTATTCTCCTCTTAAGGTTTGGGAGGTCAGGTGGGCGCTTCCCCTCTTCTTCAAGCTCCTGAAAATCAGTACAAAACATATGAACAAAATTTCATGGTTAAGTGGAAGCCTCCCATCAACAACAAGATCCAAATATCCGTGTATCTATCTCAATCAAGCCTCTAAACCCTTCAGAGATGTCAATTTTTCCACTAACCTGTTATGCACAAAAGTCAAATTTTAGAGTTATGTCACCACTAAAAACAAAAGAAACAGATTTTTGAAACCAAATCCGCACACAACACAATGTGGTATTCATAGAAAGCCATACAAACAAACTAAAATCAGAACATTGGAATGAAAACAAATTCAAATTATGATACAAAGCATGGATTCACTTTACTCAGCTGGAGGCACATTTCACAATAATGGGTTCTTCATCTAAAACATCTATACGAGGTTCAAATAGTAAACAGATTGATGAAACATAGAGGAATTAAAAAGATACTTGGGTGTAGTTGGATTGAAGGCTGTAAAATGGTACATATTTTTTGTGTAGGAGTCATATCACATCCACAGACATGGTAGAGCTATGCAAAGAAGGAGAAATTGGCTTGGAAAATGAAGGCATTAGGGTACAAAGAATCATTTTTCTACCACCATAGTGAAAATTTAGCACTTTCTTTCATCTTTGCATATTGGTTTGATGCTTCAAATAATGCATTTATTATATTCAAAAATTCATTACCTTATTGAGCTTCTCTTTGTTTCGAGAATAGTTTAATATTCTCTACTTAACAGGGCCAACCACGTGACGGTGGAAGCTCATTTGGCCCCTCCCTCACATCACTCTCAATTCCCCATACCGATCATATAACATTAATCATTCATTCATCCATTAATAACATATAACATTCATTCATTAACATATAACATTCATTCATTGGCATATTCACATTCATTCATAATATGATTACAATCACTTTTTTTCTTTTTTCTTTTTTGAAGCTAAAAAAAGTTGAAGTGGAGTATCGTTTTCTAAATCATCTGTCCCCCCTTTAGTTGTTTTCCCCTTTTCTCATGATCTTAATGTATGCCTAGTCATGGTCTCATGACATGGATGCCGCTGCAAGGGGGGTCTACTGCAATAACAAAGAAATGTCAAATTAATATTTTTTATTATTATTGTTACAAATATTTCATTAATTAAAAGAACATTAGAGTGGTTCTCTTTACCTGATGGGGCCACATCATGTTCCTGATCTTCTCTTATAGCCTCATGCTCAACATGCTGAACACCCTCTAAATTGTGATATGGAGTTGAAACACAAAAGGTTACATTAATTAATACACCAATTGTAATTAAATATGTTTAAAAGAACATTAGAGTGATCCTCTTTACCTGATGGGGCCACATCATGTTCCTGATCTTCTCTATCCTGATCGTGCTCAACATGTTGATCATGCTCTACATGCTCTAAAGTTGAAACATGAAAGGTTACATTAATTAATACACCAATTGCAATTAAAGATGTTTAATTGTATTAATCCATACTGCGTTTTGTATAGCACACGAATACATCCAGTACCAGGATGCACACCATGACCTTCATCTGCAGGTTGTGCTCCACCCTCACTAGGCTACATTCCAATGTCATATGCAATATTATCATTGCTTGTCTGTTTAAAACAAATAGGAACATAATTACTTTATGGTGGAAATTAATATTGAATAGATTGCACAAGTATTCAATTTTAAATAAACTTTATTGAGTTTATTTACCTATGTGTCGGATATAGTGGAAGATTGTGTTTGTCCAGTCAAGACTCTTAGGCGTTCATCCACGACTTCATAGCCTTGATGGAAGGCAATCTTCAGGTCCTCTTTTGTGGGCACTCTGTTGAATTTAGAGCCCTGCATTTTTGCATAAGATCATGAATTTTGCTTCTATGGTGTGATAAAAACAAAATTGTTTGCAATTTATTATTTGGATGCAATATTTCATTTATTGATACTTACAATTCATGCGGCTAATTTCATATAACCACCAGAGCCAAGTTTGTGCTGCCTATGTTTTTCTAGTCTTGCCTTTGTTGCCTTTGATTTGTCGGGCAGCCTATGAAAAGTTTGAAATACGTTAGATTATGTAAAAAGAAAGAGTAATCAGTATATAATTACATTGTTGATAGTATCACATACCTTCCTTGGCCTGGTGGTGTCTTTCCTTTTTTCTTTTCAGCCTTCTCCTTTCCATCCGACACCAGGTCCTTCCACTCCCTCTTTGGAATCATGGGGGGACGCTTGTACTTTTTGTTCTTCTCTAAATGTAACCTATATTGGTCCCTCACATACTTTAGATAGGTACCAACTTTCTTAAGGACCTTCGTTTGGTTGAATGTTTTATCATCGAACAACACAACTAAATGGTTAATGAGATCATCTTTTAAATCTTCATTTTGGGCATTCCACCATGTACGTATGGTGGGCCAAAAGAGCTCCAATGTAATATCACTTAGATGTTTATAAAAAAACATCATTTCCTGCAAAATGATCATGGGATCATTAGTCTAAAAAGAGTGATTAATAAGTAAATTTCAATTGGATTATATATAATAATAATTAAAACATTTTAAAGTACCTGGGACCTTCTCTATCTTTATGGGAATGAAATCCTCGGTCGCCACAAATGTGACCGGAAATGTTCTTGTACTAGTAATACAAGAAGATCTAGGAAATGCTGCTAAAACATCACCAGTACTAGCTATGGCCTCTGCATCCCTAGGTACATGTCCTAACACATGTTCTGGCATGTGTTCGCTGCAAGAGGGTGCACTACTCGACACCTGCATGCTATGTGTTGCCAACATTTGAGATGGCAGTATAGGCATGAATGATGGGGTTGGATGATGTGATGTATGCACAGGAAGATCAGGATTGACACTTTTACCAACCCCTACTCCTCGGGCAACACCTGCAATACCCTAATCATGGCCAGTAGTATCATGAGACACAAATAATCCTATAAAAACAACACATATTTTAGTTCATGACATAAAATAGTACAAAATATAAAACCATGAATGAACTTATGTTATAATTAAAGACCTCATGACAACTTACTTGCAAGTTTTGTGCTCTCTCAGTCAATATTTTAACCCTATCTCTTATCTCATCTGTTTGAGGCACTATGAATATAAACTTAAGGATTTCTTCATTGCATTTTTTTGGGGTCTTCCTTAACATATCGAGAGGGCTTGCTGAATATGCGATATCATCATCACATAATATTGACTGCACCTCCCTATGGATGTTCTCATGTACTATTGGTTCCTTTCCCCGATCAACTGACTGCATCAAGAATATTAAAAACATTATCGAAATTAACCCCAAGGAACTTATAAAAAAAACATAAAAATAAAACATTTTGCTCGTATCTAATTTGTACAATTACAATGAGGTAAACATGTTGGGTAGAAGTGGCTGAAGATGCATCGCGATCTGTGCTCTAGGCTGAATCCTTCCCCATATGATCAATGTTCTGCTGTGACAAAAATTAAATATACAAAAATCATTACCGAAATGAAACCAATAGACTTACGAAAAAAAACATAAGAATAAAATGGTATATTGGAGTCATTAATTGGAGGTTGGGTAAAATGGTACATAGTATGTACCACCCCCATAGTAACTGTGTTTGTAACTAAGCGATTCAAATTGTAATCGATTAGCAACTCTTCCCTACAATTATTGATTTTATCGCACATACAAATATACGGTTTTCGCGCGCTCGAATATGCAATTGGGTTGCTTATTTGTTGACCCAAATCATGTACTGTTTATAAACCCTACAATATTCCATGATGCTTTTGGCCTTCCGTCAATGTACATAGCCACTCCTTTATTTTGATCCTTATCTTTTAGCTGTATATAATTTGTTGACAGTGCATACCTACGCATAGTTCGTGTATATCGAACCAGCTACATCCAATCTTTGTAACTATAATAGGGTCTGACATACTCCATCAATTTAGTAACTTTGTTGTAACATACCTTTATGCCATCCATGCAAAATAAGCCCAAACCATGTAATGACGATGGTGCTATGCGATATATCCTCTCGTTGACACAAAAATCAGTGTTTATTGGAGGAAGTTCCTTGGGTACCCATTGTTTCCGTAGATGTTTGTACCTCAAGGGAACCTCGATGTCGCCTATGCTTGATCATCATAAGAACATGACCCCCTTCAGCAAGAAAAAATTCCATGCGTTTACAAAATTTTCTTCTAATCTTTTGACCTCTAGTTGATCTCACTCTTTTAGACCTACTACATGTCTCGCTTTCCTCTTCTCTTCCTGAATATCCCTCGCTCGAGGAAGACAGATTTAAAAAATACCTATTTGGTGGTACCTGCACTCATATGGATGTTGGATGGAGTTCTTTCATGGTGATGTGATCCCAAGGTGACATTATGATAAATCTATCATTTCATTGCTAGAATTTGATAGGTTATAAGGTAATCAAGTCTTGATAGATTGCAAGTTATTGTTACTACCATCCAAATGTGTCCATCACAAATAAAATCTACTTAACATTTTAACTCCCAAAATTTGTAACAAGTGTTAAATGTGACTATGGTCCACTAGTTACACAACCAAGGCCTCAAATGTATTTTGTAATTGTAATCAAAGGATTTTTTCTCTTCATTCAAGTAAATAAACTTGAAGGGAAACACCACCAAGTGGTTTATTGGACACCTACATGACTAAAAATAGCAGCAAATTTACATTTAATTTCCATATGTCTAAGTGGTTAATGGGGAGGGAGTGTGTACTAGGGATGGTTAAGTCATCATAAGTTTATGCTTTGGCAATAAAAATTGTTTAAGTCATCTGAAATATTCCTATGTCTAATTGCTAGGAGATTTTGGTATGTTTTAAGGTAGGATGAGTGGTTGCATCAATGTTCTAGTTCTCTATGACAAGGTTTCAACATCTTCAAATAGTGAAGGTTAGTGCTCATAGTAATTTGAAACAACAACATTTTCATTATGTATGATGGTAGGATTTGATAACTTAAAACAATTGGCTACCCAACAAACTTAAAGTTAAAAGAAAATTTTTCAGTTTAAGGGGTTAGCACTTTCTTTCAGCTTTGCATAATGGTTTGATGCTTCAAACGATGCATTTCTTATCCCACTTCTATCATATTGTTTTCCCATCCCATTGTAATTGTTGATACCAAAATTTCATATCAAATACCACGTTCTTGAAGCAATTTTTTGTGTTTTTACTATTTTTCTAAAGTTCTTTTGTGTTGTATGGATCCGTACAAGCTTGAAATTCTCTAAGATCATTGGTGTAGATAAATATATGTGTTTGTACAAGCTTGATATGCTCTAAGATCACTATTTTATGTTAGAAAACAATCAAATACAAGGACTGCCCTGTTTTGCCTGTGTAAGGGTTTGAGGGCTAAATAGAAATGACATCCACCAATCCACCCACCGTCTTGGAACTACAACTTGGTGGATTGGTGTGCAACATGGAATGATAGAGGTTCATTTCATTTAGGGGTCTGTTAAAGCAAGGAACTTGGAATTGAATTGATGCCCTAGGGCTGACAGGGGCAATTTTCTTGTGAATTTGTGGTTGTTAAGTCAGGGTTTGTCAATTTGATGGATATATTGGTAGTCATAGTGACACTATTTGATGGTCCAATCTCTACTTCGAAACAAAAATATCTCTAACAACTCTAAGAGCTATAATGGGATGGCCACCATCCTAGGAAAGATTCTTCATTCTCACTTTTAGGTGTTAAAATTTAGCAATACCTTGATTGATGAAAGAGCCCAAAGAGCCTTTATCCATAGTATCCAAGTACAAATAGCATCGGTCTTCTCTTATACGGTTGAACATGATTTAAAGAACTTAGGTAGGAATTATTCATTTAACCTAAGTTTTTCTCATAATGCCATCATTGGAAAAGTATGATCAAATTCTTCTATTATGAAGAATTGGTCTATGTGCCTCTAGTAATCACTATAAATGTTTGTAAGGATAAAATGACTAATTACATCAGGTAGGAGAGAATCAACTTTGAGTTCTTCAAAGATTATATTCCTCTATTCATAATTTTTAAGGGTTGTGTGTGGAGGAGGTTATCACTACCAAGAAGGGAGGAGACCTTTCCTTGCATATGTTTGTGGTGGAGGTATTAAAGAAGAATTGTACTCCTCTATTTCCATTCATTAGATCTAGCTTAGCCTAGCATATAATTGGACTAAGTCTACTATTGCTTCAGAATCATGTGATGAAGGCTATGTGTGATGAAATCCTAGACCTTTGGGGGTGCCAATGTATGAGAAGATCTTTGGAAACTAGGCATGAAAATTGTAGGTTAAAGAGAATGGGGGTGCCAAACTTACAGTACTCATTGTCCCTTGGTCATCAATTTTCCTTGAGTTCCCTCAACCTCATCCCTCGGCGTTGGTATTGACCTTGTTTTCACTCCTTTGCTCTTTGTCGGCACTGGTATTGACCTTGTTTTAACTCCAAACTATTCCTCGGTGCTGGTATTGACCTTTTTTTCACTCCTTCAAACTCTTCCTCAATGCTAGGATTGACCTTTCACTTCTCCAATTTGATGAGCTACAACCTGGATTCGTTAGGTTTTACAGTATGTTAATTAAATTGAAAATTATGGCGCCATTTAGCTAGGTTTTAATATTCCATACTATAGTTAAGTATATATTAGTTAAATATATATTAGCTATATTAGATTTATATTTTGTAGCTCATTCTTGTAGATTAATAATAGACATTCATGTTCTTTCTTCATGAAAGTATATATTCTATATTTTCCTTGGTGTTATCCCAATGCAAAATATAATTAATATAATATATATTTAATATAATAGTAATATTAGATTAAATTATATATAATATAATTATATTTATTATTATATAATAGTATATATAAGCTTTTACCTGATATTTTAGAGGATTTTACCATTACACTACAGCTGGTTTACCATTAAATGGCAATTGAAACTTGTTTTCCAATGACACAATAGTGGTTTCTAGGCATGAGATTTGTTTCAAGCTCAAATCTCACAATATATGTAGCCTATTAGCTAATAGAAAGAGATATAGAAACTAAAAAGATAGAGAATGAGAGAAAGAGATGAACTTAGATAGATAGAGAGAGAGAGAGAGAGAGAGCATGAGAGAGAGAAATATAAGAGATACAAAGGAAAAGAGAGAGGGAAAAGAGAAACTAAATTTTGATTGGTTGTTTTATGTCAACAATCCAAGGATGGCATGTGTCCTTGGGGAGTTATGCTCAAGGTAGCATGCCATTTGATTAAAGATATGATAATTCTCCTTTAAGACCTCTTCAATGTACCTATTGCACACTTAAGGAGACAAAGATAAATATAGGGAAGAAAATATAGAGAGAGAGGGAGATAATGACAAACATACAAATAGAAAGGGAGACAAAGAGATAGAGAGGGGTAGAGAGATAAAGAGATAAGGATGAATAGATAGAGATATAGGGAGTGTGATTGATATATCTCTCCCTGTTGCTCTCTATATCCCTAAACCCTAAACCCTAAACCATCTTCTCTATCTCTCCCCCTCTTCTCTATCTCTCCTCCTCTACCTATCTATATCCCTTTCTCCCCTCCCCCTCTCTATCTCCCCCTCTCTATCTCTCACCATCTCTAGTCCCTCCCTATCCCCCCTATCCATCAACTCTCTATCTCCACCTCTCTTCCTTTCTCTTCCCATATATCTCCATCTCTCTTTCTCTTCCCATATATCTCTATCTCTATCTCTTTATATCTCCCACTATCTATGTCACACCATCTTCCCCCCTCTATCTATTGAGCTATCTCTCCCTCTCCCCACTTTCTCTGTTATTCACTCCATCTCTCCCTAGCTCCATCTCTCTTACTCTATATCTCTATCTCTATTTCTCTTTTTATCTCCCTCTCAGTCCTCTCTCTATCTCTTTCTATCCATATATTTCTCTACCTCTATCACGATCTCTCTATCTCTTTCACCATCCCCCTCTATCTCTCTATATCACCCTCTTCTCTATCTCTCCTCCTCTACCTATCTATATCCCTTTATCTCCCTCCCCCTCTCTATCTCTCACCATCTCTCCCTCCCTATCCCCCCTATCCATCGACTCTCTATCTCCACCTCTCTTCCTTTCTTCGATGATTTCACTATATTAGCAAGGGATGGATATGATATGGTTCTCAACAAATTATTGCAATACAACATGAAGAAGGGTCTATTGGAACTATAATTTTTTTTCAAAATTTTATAATGATTTACTCATGTAAATTTCTCAATAATAATTAACTACATTTTGAGTCAGAAAAGGATGTAATTGGCCCTACAAAATATAATTACCCACGATCACCTTGTTCTACTCCTGAAAATCCTTCTGATCAAAGATATTGTGGCAAACAAATCACATCGACATGAGCTGGTATGGGTCTTCCCGACCTATTATGGGTTACAAGAACTTTTTAGCACATAGATGAGACATCAAAACTGTTGTAGCGATCAGGATTACTAAAGAAGACATATCGGGGAGATTGGCTTATGGTCTCATCGATGAAGATAATCTATCGGCAAGACAAGTCATCTTAGTATGAAAAACATATGCTGGCCTGAACATTTAAGTCTCATCGATGAAGTTTCATCAGCGAGACCATCATTTCTTTCATCGACAGGAGCACTGGGAATATATCAGCGAGACATGTGCAATCGGTGTAAATCCTGAATGTTCACTCAACTTGCTAAGTTACACCGACAGGAGGATATCGACATGAGTTCTGGCGACATATTTAAGACCAAAAGAAAAGATATCAGTGAGACTTATAACATCGGAGGAACCATTGAATGTGTTAGCAATACTAAAAGTTAGGCCGATGAAGAAACAAATGAACCAAAATGATTGTCGGGGTGACTCTTGGTGATGTATACAGGAAAAATGTTAACATCAGTCAGATGTGTAGAGTGTTACCTCGATCAGCAGAGTATTCAGTGAATGTTGGTTGCGGCCTAATGTATAGATCACCCAAAGTTTGAAGGTGTCTTGCCGACCAGTTCATTTGATGTGTTATCGGCAAGACTTATAACATTGGAGGAACCATTGAATGTGTTAGTGATACTAAAAGTCAAGTGGATGAAGAAACAAATGAGCCAAAATTATTGTCAGGGTGACTCTTGGCGATGTATACAGGACAAATGTTAACATCGGTCAGATGTGTAGAGTGTTACCCCAATCAATAGAGTATTTAGTGAACGTTGGTTGGGACCCAATCTATAGATCGCCCAAATTTTGAAGGTTTCTTGCTGACCAGTTCATTTGATGTGTTATCGGTGAGACTTATAACATTAGAGGAACCACTGAATGTGTTAGCGATACTAAAAGTTAGGCCGATGAAGAAACAAATGAACCAAAATTATTGTCAGGGTGACTCTTGCCGATGTATACAAGACAAATGTTAACATTGGTCAAATGTGTAGAGTGTTACCCCGATCAACAGAGTATTCAGTGAACGTTGGTTGGGGCCTAATGTATAGATCTCCCAAAGTTTGAAGGTGTCTTGCCGACCAGTTCATTTGATGTGTTATCGACGGGACTTATAACATCAGAGGAACCACTGAATGTGTTAGTGATACTTAAATTCAGGCCGATGAAGAAACAAATGAACCAAAATGATTGTTGGGGTGAATCTTGGCGATGTATACGAGACAAATGTTAACATCAGTCAGATGTGTAGAGTGTTACCCCGATCAACAGATTCAATGAACGTTGGTTGGGGCCTAAAGTATAGATCGCCCAAAGTTTGAAGGTGTCTTGCCGACCAGTTCATTTGATGTGACAATAAGGAATTCAAAAATTTGTTACATTCGTGCCTGGAGTTAAAACATTAATGGCGCCACGAAGCACAGGTAATTTCATAAATTGAAAGGAAATCATTGCAAAATGAACATTGTTGCGAATTGGTTGCGAAGGAAACGAGGAGACAAACAAAGGGCCAGAGAATTGTTTTAGTTGAAAGACCTCAATCAAAACCAGTAAGTCCTTTGCATTTTAACTTTTTCATTTTTGCAATTTTAAGCGAGTAATATGGAAGCCACCAGCTCGGGGAAGTTGAAAGGTAGAAAACAAAGTGAGAGCAGTCACCCTAAGAGTAAGAAGCAGAAAGTTGAGTCTAGAATTGAGCCAGAGGATGTTGAACAAAAGTTGAATTAGGATTTAATTGACCAATTGCCTGGCTCTGGGCCTAGAGGTAGGCGCTCTGCGCAACTGAGGGCGGAAGTGGAAAAATTGGATGAAAAATGCAAGCACATAGGAGACATTTGGGCCCCAATAAGAGGCTATGAATTGTTTAGAGTCCACTTTCATTGAAGAGATTGTTTTGAGCTAGTTTGTAATCCGTGGCGTCTAAATTTGGGAAAGATGGTTTTCCCTAATGTGTTTGTCAATACAGAGTTGGTAAAATTGTTGGCCACCCAATATTACTCAAAACTTAAGGCCATATGCAGACCATCTGGGAAACCCTTCATATACATATTAGAGGCTTCAATAAGTGAGGTTTTTAAGTTGGAAGGGTGGAGTAATGAGAAAATTGTGAATGAAGAGTTGGAAAAGGATTTTTGGAGAATGGACACCACTTACAAGGGTTGGAGGTTGCCCTTACATAGAATTAAAGAAGATGGTAAAACTGCCCCACTTGACGATGGAGATGGGCATCCATTCCATGTGGACTTATTCGAGCCCTATATGAGATATACCTATTTCTTGGTAGGACAAGTGTTGGGTATGGAAGTTCCTAAGTATATATCCATTGTTCCCATGGTAATTGCAGTTGACATTCAATGTCATAATTCTAGGTTTTTCGACTATGCTTCATTTGTCTCCAAGGAACTCGACTTAGCATTGACGGAAATCAAGAATAAATCCCTTGTTTTGCACGTTAGGCATTATTCTCTTTTAATGCATCTAGTATTGTACTTCGGACAAGAGTTAGGGATTTGGCTAGAAAATTTGAAGGTTTCATAGTTTGATAAAGAGGGAAAATTGTTACCCATTCAATTGTGGACTACCATTTGGGACAATAGGTTTGCTAATTCCAATTACCTATATTTTGAAGAATATTTTGTAAAGCTAGTATATGAATTATATAGTCATCCTTGTGCGCACTCATTGTCTGATGAAATAAAATGCTTCCTCAGACCTAAGGACTTTAATGGACCAATTGATCACAACTGGGGAGACTGGTATTGCTTGGAAGATGCTACTATTGTAAGGGTGTTTGGTTTTGAGGATTCTCCATTCATTTTTCCTAAAACAGTCCTAGATAGGATTGCATATTTGGAAATTGGAAGACAAATGGATTTTTCTAGTTTCATGAATTTTGGTTCATTCGGGAAACATGCATTTATGCCTAGTACTCTGTGTTTTGGTGATTTTACTGTGCTTGCAAAGGAAGGATATGATTTGATCCTTGAAAAATTAATGCAATATAATATGAATAAGGGTCCACTAAGAAAAGGTTTTGATCCAGAGGGATATATCAATTTTTCCAGAAAAAGGATAAACTTTGGAGGATATGATCATGTGCCTTATCAGTTTGATGAAATGATTAGAAATTTGGAGGCAGAGAAAGTAGAGAGAGTGGTGGAGGAATACAACCAAGGGTTGTTAGATATAGGGTTCCATTTTTCTGGAGATGAGGAATCTAGAGAAGATATGCCACGAGACCTACCCAGTAGGATTTCTAGATTAAAAACTCAAGATTACAACTGCCCTCCTAGAGAACCAAGTGTTGAAGAGAGCCAAGATACACTAGAGAGATGGCATATAGGTCATTTGTAGCAGACAATGAATTTGTGAATTCTTTAGAATTAAGATCTTTCTTATATAAAAAAAAGGGCAAGGAGATAAGGGAGATAGTTGATAATATTACACCAAGAAATGAGGAGCAGCTACTAAATAATTTGAAATTAACTGTGGATAGAGAAATGGCTAATATGACCCTCGATAAAGGAAGGAAAATGTTAGAGGATGCTGGAGTTATGATCTTTCTAGGGCTGGATTTGAATTCTGCATTGGTCTTTGATAGCTTCTTAAAGGATAATAGTGCCACACACAAGCTTAGTCCAGAGGGGGTGACATAAATATATGTTGGATCCAAATATAACCCAGATGAAGGATCACTCATGATATGGGCCTTGTATCCACCTCATAGAAAGTCAATGGTGATTGATACTGAGAAAGAATTTGGACATGTCATGACTCTGAAGGTTGGAGAGGTAGATCCTATGGCGATTGCAGACATTGGGATTAATGTGGCAAAACTGAATAAAGCCCAAATACAAATGTTGATCAAAGAAAAGGAAATGTACAAAATGAGTAATGAAAGGATCATGAGAGAAAATGATCATTTGAAGGACATGCTAGGAGTCACAATGGGGCCTCCTAAATTAATAACACATGGTGAAAGCTCACAGGTAAAAGATCATTGGGATGAGTCAACTACATATTCACAAGGTAAATATGATACACTCACTGCAATAATCAGAAAAAGGCAGGCCAACTTAATGATTTGGTTGAATAAGTTATGGGGAGCATATTCAAAGAACCATGTTACAGGGTAGGAACACAAGAGAATTGATGGAAGGATTCAAGAAAAGCTCCGAGAATTAAATGAAAGAGATGTTCCTGACAGTGTGGTCATTGGTATGGGTGACCAAATTATAAAGAAACATAAGGACCTTTATGAGGAACTGCGAGAAGATGCAAATGGGTTGGTTGATGTTATGAATATGGGACTTCCTACACTATTTGAGGATGGAGAAAAGTTGAAAGAGAAATCCAAGTGGATCAAAGAATGTGAATTGATGTTGTAGAGAATTCTAGAAAATGCTATAGGGAAGGATTCAACATTGGACGAGAGCTGTGAGTAGAACGAAAGGATGATAAAGGTGGAAATATTGGCCAGGAACGCATTAGGAGATGTCGATACTCATCAATGGCAGGATTATCTACATCATTTATCAAATGTTCATCTATGGCTAAATAGAGCCTAATCTCTTGTTTTAATTAGTTAAGTAAAATAAAACATTTGTGAAGGACGTGTCCCTTCCAAGTTTTGATGTATTTATATCTTTCCATAATGTCAACAAATATAGAAGCGTTAGGAGATATTGATAGATAGCTTTCTAGCAAAAATGCTTTCCTCTCCCAAGGAACTGAGATGCATATATTTTGATAGGGTAAATGAGGCCTATCTAAATTAGTGATTGAGATTTATTGTCAGTGTTTTACATTAGAAATTTATCTAGGTTATTTGATTAACCTCCATTTGATGCTTTCTCTATTGTTTTAAATTGATATAACAAGTTTATACTATGTTTATCATTGTACATTTGCTATATATGTGTGATCTAGTTATTTGGTTCTCTCAAGTATGGATTAAAAAAATTTAATCAATCACAACAATTGGTAAGTGTTAGTTGGATTAATCAGAAGAATCACATAACTAGAATTGCCATTCTATCTCAAGAAGAGTTTGTCAATTATTCACTTGCACGTTTACACAAGTTGTAAGCAATTTCGCTAATACTTTGTGAGTTTAGATGTATCATTATTAGTGATCCAGGATACATGTACATTCTTGTTTCATTTATTCTCATGTAGTTTATAGTTTGGTCGATTTCATATTATATGTGTTGAAGACTTTAGAATTTCAATTACATTAATTTTATGAGATATGTTGTATCCTATAACACTACTGAAGCCATATGCTCAAGACTTACACTTGCACGTCATTTTATATACATAGATATGAATCCTGCTTTAATGATATGTTGCATTTATTATTGTTCGAGCATCTAGTAATTGCATTTTACATTTACATTTTTCAAATACATATACATTCATACATACATATATGCATATATATATATGTGTGTGTGTGTGTGTATCATTTAGTAAGTGTTCAACTAGCCATTAAATTACGCATGGATAAAAATTCATAAAATCGGATCTCCCATAAGTCAAATATAATTCTATCAAGCAATTAATATCAAATAGCTAATATAATTGCATAACTCATACATATGTCAATGTAAACATCATGAATTAATTATGTAGCCACATAAGTCAAATATAATTCTATCAAGAAACTAATATCAAATAGATAATATAATCACATAACTCATACATTTCAATGTCATTGATCTTCTTCATTAACTGTATATTCTGATCAGTTTGACATGTAAGGATTAGTGTATGCATCATCATCGTCATTGATATAGGTTCGATGTGTCATCATCCACCGCAGTCCTGTCATGAACATTAACTCCTACATCATCATGATCCTAGTTCCTCCTCTTTGACATCTTCTTCGCCGGGCACATCATCCAACTAATTGTGTGAAGTCGATCATCATCTACATCATCTTCTAGTTCTTGAGTATCTTCTTCTTACCACCACATTATACTTTACTCGGCCTTCCTCTTGGATCATGTCAACAACAAAATGACCAACCGGTTTACGAAGCGAGTAAAATATCTGCTCACATTGGCTTGAAGAACATAGGGCTCATTTCCAGCTCACTCGATCAACCTTGTATTAACCATGGTAAATCCATTATCATGTTCAATAACAGTTCTCTCAGGATCATTTTCATTCAATCGTAGCATGTACTATAGGACAAAAAACATAACTAATTTGAAGGACTTAAAGTCACACTCAAGTATATCATCCAAAATCCCATAGTATCAATTTTTGAGACTTATGGATGTATAGTAGCTTCTAGATGAAACATTAGTCACCTAAAAGACTACAATTATACAGAATCACAAGTTTTCTTCATGTCATCCAACTTTTGATTCAAAATTTATGACCATTGCACCACATAGCCTTGTGGTGTTTCACCTGCAATATGTCAAACATGTAAAAATTATTGCAATATCGTCAGTTGATAAACATATTTATTCTTGGCTGAATGTATGCAAAGAAAAAAATCTCAACATATATATTGGTGCAGGAGCACCTAGATCTTGTAAATTCCTTCAAAAGGCTAATATGTTAAATTTACATGTTCAAGTCTAAATTTGTGTGTCAAGGCCATGAAAAGGCTAATTTGAATGTAATCAAATCATAAAAGAAGTCACTAGGAGGTGAAAATGCAAAAAAATGCAAATAATGCAATATTATGTAAACAAAAAGGAATAAATCAAGAATATTAGGAGATAAGAGGTAGTTTGAATCGATGAGAAGTTAGAAAAGGCAGTTATTAAGAGGGAAAAAGTTATAAAAAGCATGGCAAGGCGTGGAAGAGTAGAATCTTGAAATTCTTATAACAAAATCTTGAATAAAAGCCCTATTTTTCTTAGTTATCAAGCATTCTTTCTATTTCTCCTAACTTGTATTGCTAATTTGGTAACATCCAAGAGTTAGTTCTTGTGTAATATCATTTGAGAAAGAGTAATTTTCATTTTCAAAGAGTCTGAAAGTTAGTTTTAAGCAGCAAAAGAATCAAAGACAATCCTGTGTCTCGGGCAGAGTTAGTTTCACTGTGATTTTGAGAGTCCCTAAAGAAGTATAAGGCCCATCCCACCGATGTAAGCCTAGTAGAAATGGTGGGATGGGATAAGTAGGGTGTCCTTTATGTTATTTTGTTTTGTGTGAGTGCAAGGTATCAAGAATATGGTACTGTGTTGCTGATTTAAAGTTAATTTTCTAAGTTTTCCTCTTGAAAATGAAGGTTTCCAACAGGGTATTGGAGAAATAACGTATGCATGTCCAAGGATATGTTTCTAAAGTAATTTTTAGACATAATGGAGCATGTTTCATGTTTCAATGGTTGGCTGAAGTATTGGAGGCTTGTAAGGGTGATAATCACAAAACCCTCACTGTTTTGGGTGTTTCCAGCCTAAAATTAAGGGTTTGTTAATACACTTTCTAAATGGGTCTTTCAATCTTTGAAAGTGGATAAATCTGGTGTTTTGTGACCTTTAATTTGAATTTTTGAGGTTTTCTAACAATTTGGAGTTGGAAAAAAGGTGGATGCTTTGTAAAATAGCCCTATTCTAGTAGCCTTTCTTGGGCGTACAGTCTGAAATCTTGGTTTTGAACCTAGTGTGAGTGGTTCACCCGATCTAGGGTATGGAGGTCTATTGCTAATTAATGTTTATATTTCATGGATAGTGGAAATCTGTGTGTATAGGGAAGTGAGTGACCTTAAATACTTGAACCTTGTCATTTGGATGGAGTTATAGTAAAATTTATGCTTGAATAAGGTTGTAAAGGCAGTGCATATTGTTTTGAGAATGATGATTCTATTGTGTGTCTTGGTATCTTTACAGAGCAGGAAAATCTGATATTTATACACTGATGTATTGAATTGATTTCTCTCAAAACATGATGAATCTTGTGTCTTGAAGGACTGATTAACTAGTTGATAGCAAGAAGGATTGGTCTTTACTAGTTTTCCTTGTAAGGAAAATGAATTGGTGCTATTTGAGAAGTTTAGACTGTTTTCAATGATTGAAGTTTGGTTATTGACATTTTGGAATCTGATTTAGAATAAGTGTTTTGTTGCCTTGAGGATATGATGTATACATGAATTTGAAGGATTGGTAATTGGTTGTGTAACAAGTGAGCATAATGTGTTGCCTTATGAAAGGCTGAGAGAATGTATAGATGTTGATATGGTGGTTGATAATGATGTGAATCTAATTGATTGAGTCAAAGTTTTCTAATATGGTTTTTGCTTTGAATGAGTCAATTGGAATACTGATAATGACATATGGTTTGTTGAAATTAGAGTGCTAACTTGTTGCCTTGAAGCCTTGTAGAATTGAAGAATCAAAAGAAGTTGTAAGAGTTTTGAGGAAAAAGAAAGTAAATTAAGAATTTGATCTTCTCCTTATTCTAATTGGGTTTGATTTACCCTCATGAAATGATGTTGTTGGTGTTGTTTTTGGATCCTATGCATCATATATACATCAATATAATTGAAAATAATTAAATAATATGGGTGATTAATATATTTATACGTACCTGTTTATCTCCTAAACCATATGCTAAATCAATTTCCCTTTGTGTAACATTGGAATCTCCATTACGATGAGCTTCTTTAACCAATGAAGCCACACCTTCCCATGTTAATACCAAATTGTTGACATCGCTCAATCCATACCATCATCCAATCAAGATTGTTTGCGAAAATGTAGTGCATCCCACTCTTGACCAACTGTATCAAAAAAAAATGGAATTCACAAACGACGTATAATTAGTTAATTACCACAATATACGACCTTAATTTATAATTGATGTATATTGAAGATTAATAATTAAATAGGTACAATATACATAAAAACCATATGTAAAATGTATTCTAATTAATCTCTATGACCATCTTATAATTACCTCTCACTTTCCTCAATCTACCTTTCCCCATCAAGTACTCCCCTTCAATTTTGTTAATGGAGTTGGGATCCCAAATGCGATCTACATGGATCTTTGCTACAAACTTAGGAAAATATTCACTAATGTACACCATGGTCTGGTATACCATATATCCCTCCACCATAGAACCCTCAGGATGTGCCCTTTGTCTAACAAAAGTTTTCAAAATTTTCAAGTTCCTCTCAACCATCCACATTGACCTTGTGTGTACAGGTCCACACAATTCAATCTCCTCAACTTGGTGTATGAGGTAGTGTTCTTGTGCATTGAAAAATGTCGAAGGTAGACACTTTTTCATTTCACACATTAGATGAAGAATCTTTCTCTTCCAATAATTTATATCTTCTTTATGGATTTCTTTAGATGACAACCATCTACAAGTGATTCAAGGTGCAAATATATTAACAAGATTTAACAAAAATATACAATATATTACATAACAAGTAAAAAAAATGGAAATTATAAGATCTATACAATGAATTGAACAAATATCGCTACTTACCTCATGTATTTTCTAGGATCATATATAACTTGCTTGACATTGTTGTCGAAGTTGTCTAGGAGAGATAGAGGTAGAAGGTACTGCAACAATTATAAAATGATCTTTTCATTATTTTTCCAAAAGTAGTAAACATAATATACTGAAAAGTACGTGTAGTATACAAGTGTATATAATATACTAGAATAATTACCTTAATGAAGGTATGCAAATCATGCATTTTCATCCCTGACCCAAATTCACCTTTCTTTGTTATGATATTGTTTATGTTTGCAGCAAATCATGTGGGAAATTAAATTTTTCGTATGACTTCTTTTATAGCATTGCTTTGCTGCTCCGTTAATAACCAAGGAAGGGCACTTATATTAATTTGGTCTCCATCGCTATTCAATTGAATGACATTTTTCATTGCATGATTGGCTTCCTGAATGTCACTAGACAATTTTTTCTTTGTCATGCCTTCCATCCAATATTTTCCATAACATTTTTTGTTATATTCTTTCCGATATGCATTGTATCAAACAAATGCACAATTTGTAGCTGCTCATAGTAGGGAAACCTACTAAATTGTCTAGGATAACTTTTCACTCCCTATGGAAGCTGACCATTAATGCCTTGACGACCTTCATAAAGCATATAAGTTAAACAAATTAACAACGACAATCATTGTCAATTACAACATGAGTAAACACAACACAATATCAAAATATAAATTCCAAACATATCATATATGATAGATAAATAATTTTGATCTAATGTATAACCTTACGATTAATTCTATTATATTCCAAACTCCATAGGCGAGGTGTCATTCGTGGTTTTGATGTAGTCTCTTCTTTCCCATTGAAAAGATGTTTTTCAATAGTTCGATACTTATGATTTATGTGGAGGAAGTGCCTATACTCATCAAACACCTACTTCCTAAACTTGTTGAATGACGAGATTTCATCTTTGGACCACAAATTGACATGCAAATTTTCCCTTTGTTTGAAGACCTACAAGATCATATATAATTGGATTAAATATGTCAATTTTATAATTATATATAATGAATAGATTATTTTAAAAATGCTTGATATCTACTCATAAAATTAAATATCGGAAAGTGCAATTTAACTATAACATACCACAAAATGTGTTAGCCCTAGGGCATCATGAATTGTCCATACGCATTGATGGAATTGAAATTGTCTTTGTCCTATTGGTCTAGAGACATCATACATAGTGACACCATTCCATAACTTTAGTAACTCATCGATAAGAGGCTCGATATATACATTCATATCTTTAACTTGGTACTTACCTAGTTGAATGAACATAAACATTACATAATTATTATAACCATTTTACTACAATATATATAAATTAATGTACATGACTATTGAATGAAAAAAATATGTCATTATGCAACAAATAAGACAAATGAGATGCTACTACGTTAAAGAAAATTGATGTAAACAAATACCTGGAACAATCATTGACAACATTATGTGCTCCCTCTTTATTGACATCCATGGAGGAATGTTATTGTTGATAACAAAAACATGCCACACTGAGTAAATAGATCTCAACTCTCCAAATGGATTGACACCGTCCGCTCCCAATGAAATCCTGAGATTACGAGGTTCTTCTTTAAAGTGTGGCCATTTTTCCTCCATGTCCCTAAATGTAGAACCATCTCAGACATTCAAGAATTTCATCTCCACTTCTATTATGTGTAATCCATAAATTGCTCTAAGCTTTCACACCTAAATAATCATTGCATACGTGGAATAATGGGAATATAACTAAGAACCTTGCGAGTCACCTTTTTGTTAGTTGATCTGTTCGATATCTACTGATATGACATTCCGGGCATTCTGTTGCAAATTCCTGTTGTTTATGATATATAATATGATCATTGAGACATGCATCTATTGCTTGATACTCCATTCCGATATCTTTCATAATGCTAGATAAATCTCGATATGAGCGAGGTAAAATATTTGATGTGGTAACAAAAATTCACCAATCAATCTACAACAAAAAATAATTTGTTAATATAAAGAATATTAATGGTACATATTTCATCCTTTATTTACTAGTGATGAACTAACAACAATTAAAATAGATGAAAAAATATGACATATATGACATACCTTAACATCTATGAGATTGCTATGTTGATAAACCATTCATAACCTTCAAGTTCACAACAACAATACAAAAGAAAGAAGAGTTGTTTGGGAGCCTTCATAAAGGCTCAGATGCCTTCTCAAGTACAGTGTAAATCATGAACATCATCAAAGTCATCTCGATCATCATGATTAGCTCTGCCACTAAATGTGGCATGGATCAATGTATTTGTACCATCATCTTCAAATGTGTTTTCTGGCGCATGATCATCTTCTTCCATAGGATCATTAACTTCATCTTCGATATTCACAGCTCCATGTTCCTCGCTTGCAAAACCACATTCTTCGGGCGTGATAATCCATATCATCTGCCCTAGGGCGCCCCACCTTTATAATAATGATAGACACAAATAAACCATGATCATGATCAAGTGATTTATATATATATATAAAATGTTAAAATGATATAAACATTTACAAATTCAATCAATATAAACACATATAATGAACAACTTACCAATGGATGATAATCATGCCCCCCTTCAACGTGACCATGCTGCCTACAATGTTTCTCAGCTATTGTGATTAAAAGTCTTCTCATCTTTAAGCCCTTGCAATTATTGCAAGGACAATAACATTTCCCATCAACCTTTCTTTTCAATCTAGCCCACATTCTAGCAACTGTCTCTTCATTTTGTTCTGGACTAATATTATCTAACATGATTTTTCTTTACCAAGCTTGAATATTTAGATCTTCAAAAAATATCAAACTCACACTCAAATAATGTTTAATCATAGACAGGTAACAAAATCTAATTATTCTGATACTTTACACCCAAAAAAATTGAAATGCAACCACCCCTACAAAAAAGAAGATAGCCTGAAGTTAATGACCCCAAAAAACACTTTAAAATGGTAATTCCAGAACTTATTAAATTTTTATTTTACTATGATTTCCAACCATTAGACTCCTAAAATCAGAATATTGAACTTCACAACAAAATATGGAAATGAAATTCTCAAAATGCACAAGTCTAAAAATGAAACCTAATGAGATGTTGCTTTAAAATATGATTTTCAAACCTGGAAGTACAAATTTGACTTCACAAATGAATTCTGGAAAAAGACAATGACCACCCTCAACCTGGTGATATCTTCTTGAATTTTTTTCTGATTTTTCCCAAGAAAACCGTCCTTAGTTCTCCACAAACTGTCGCAAGTAGAGAAAATTCGCAAGTATAGCAAAACACTGTCGCAATAAATAGGCGAACTCACTTTTATTTATGTCGACCACAAATTCATTTTTTTTCTAATTTTGAATGTTCATCGAAATTTCGACAAGACTGTGCATCAAAATTTTGACGAAACCCAAGTTTGTCAAAATTTCGACAAACGTTAGGGATAAAATTTAAAAAAAATTGAAAATTACACATCAAATCCCGACAATACATCAAATTATACATCTTTTGTTGGAAATTTTCATCGGATTTTGCAGTCAAATGAGTTAGTGATGGAACAACCTAACTGATGAGCTAAAACAGGTTGAGCCTCATTCCATCTAGAACTATGCTGCAACACTTAAGAGAATTGACAGATATGTACAGGTTGGAAGAACAAAGGGACGATTTTGGCTTCCCCTAAATTTTTAGCCACCTCTTCTAATGTGGCTCATACCAAACTTCAGATTTTACAACTATGATATTGTTGCAAAGAGACAAAGATGGAGCAAATTGGATAGATTGGGAGGATTCTATTGCGACCCTAATTCATGAACAACAAACACTGATGTAGGGTAGTTATCAGTTGAAAATTTTAGAGCATTGACCAAGTAGAAGAACAAACCTTCCCTTGCTGGAGAACCAACAAGACCTTAGGTTGGGGGGAGTGATGAGCCTAGTTTATGGTCTAGTTTTGGGTAGAATTTATGGTTTATTTACTAAAGATATCATGGACCTTGATGTTAAGTGTTGATATTTTTTATGATATTTCCTCAGAACTATTAACGTTGGGATTAATCTTGTTTCTATAAATCTTTAATGACATTGGTATGTTATATGGACTATCTATATTAATTTTGCATGTAGTCAATGAATGTTCTTTAAGGTAGTTATAGATGTGCAATTATTGTGTGTGCTAACATTGCCATGCAAATATAATTTGAAGATACTAAATTGAGAAAGACACTGTCAACTGGGCATGCACCATAACGTCTAGCAAGGGAATCGTTCAAAGGTCAAAGGAGGTCGATGACATGAGATTCACCATGCAAATCGAATGTAACCGCCTTGTAGTGGACTTTAATGTTGTTGAGCAATATTGGCATTACTGTTGTGCTAAATCTGCGGACACATCTGACCAGATTCCATGCATGCGTAACCGCCCCTCCATTTTCTTTGCTTTCCCTAAATTGGAATCCTCCCAGTTTGTGGAGTTAACTGCCTTGCTTAGATGGTAGTATAAATAAGGATCAGATGCTCCTTTTCAAGAGGTTGCGTGATCTAATATTGTACTTGCATTCTTATTTTTCAGTGATATAGTTATGCTACTCTTTTGTACTCATGTTTCCTGATGAATAAAATAAAGTTCTGAGTTCGAGCATCTGAGTTTTCATTAGTAGTAGAGGATACTCATCCAAGGGGGCCCACTTGGTGAGAAATCCTTCCTTTATCTTAGTTTAGCCTAGTTGTTACTTTCTATTTAGTAATTAGTTTAAAATATGGCGCTGACTATTCTTGTAGCCACTAGAATTCCATTATGTGACTATTCCTACAACCAAAGTAGACAGAGTAGTTTTCTGTTTGTTGTTCAGATTTTCATTTTTCATGCATTTCAAGCTTAGTATGGTTGTTGGTTGATGTTCAACATTTATGTTATTCCTTTCCAAGCAATTTTCTTTCAGCATTGCATCTTTCTTAGCTATAGAATGAAAATGGCTACTTTGAGTTCCTAGTGCACATACTGTGCTGACCCATTTCAAGTTCACATCCCTGGATTGACAAGTTAAATGCACCTTCATGATGATTGAATGGCTATTCAGTTTAGATGTCCAATCTCTGAATCACATCTATAAGAGCTTAGTTGTTAAATCATTGTAGGAGGCCAACAACAAGTATTGATATCACATAAAATAAATAATAATAAGTTAATAATAGCCAAACCCTACTTGTTGTCTTGACCCTAAATATTGTCACTAAGATAAGAACAATTGGTTTCCTCAAAACCCCTATATAGTTGATATGACTGTGAAAGCATAACCCACATGAGATATATTCATTTAACATTCTCTTAATGATATATCTCTGGTTACGATAGGAGGTTATAGATGCAAAAAACTAGTCTTAGTTCTGCACTATTGATTTGTGTTTTTTATTTTGAAGTGTGAGGTTAGTAAAATGGTTTCAAACCAGTTCCTATTCATGGGAAACATAGTCATATATAAGAGGAAGATAAACAATAGTAGGTAGGATCTAAGCACATGTGTCATAAAACTACAAACATCATACATCAAACATACTTAATGATCTAGAATCAAACTACATATATGCATATGAACCAAACAAATTATTATTACAATACTTGAAATATTTAAAAATGTTATCACATTTTCAAATGCTTGATACAATCAAGTTAGCAAATGTGACATGAAGAAACCCTTACATAAAATAATATTTCCCTAGAGAGATTCAAACAATTTGGAGACATTCTCTAGATGATAGGTCCGTAACATTTTACTTTGCAACTAGTTCATCACTACATTTCCTTTCTAAAATTGGATATGGCATGATTGGAGCCCTAGAAATTCTTGGTGTCCAGATATATGTTTTCCAACCATACAACAACCAATCTTTTCAAAAATGATCCCCAATTTTTTTTAACAATTATTGGGAGTCAAACCCTAACCCATGACACTTTAGCAGTGCCAAATTCACATCCAAGGAATTCCACCCTAAATGGATGCCTTATTTTGAAAGAGGGTACCCATTTGATGTCTTGTACTTGAGTGACCCCTTGCATTAATAACATGTAGCTTCTCTAGTCAAGAGAAATCAAACACTTAGAACTTTGGTGTCAAATCGTATTTTCAAAATATGGTTTATATTGATTGGGTTCTAGTTGGATGGTGGGTTCTAGGAGGAACTTGGAACCTCTAAGGTTCCCCATAAGTCTTAAGTTCTAGGTTGAACCTAGGAGTGAGCACTTGGAATGTTGAAGTGCACTGGTGGGCATTGCTCCAAAGGAGGAAGTTGGAACTTGCACGAGTGTTGGGCCTAAAGAGGAAATTGGAAAAAAGGGGTTGCAAGAACTGTTAGGAAAATAGTGTCTCAACCTTAATACTACATGAGGTTACTATTTATAATTTTACATTTGAGCACAGATTGATGTTGAATTTTCTCGAAAGCTTTAAATTGGCTAAATAAGCATGCTTGTAAAGTTTCGTTGCAAGATCATGTTTGAATTTGAAGATATTAAAGTTTTTATTTTTGAAAGTTTAAAGTCCATTTTTAAGGCCTTAGAGGAATTTTTTGGGCTTGAAAGTGGTTGTAATCGGCATGCTTGATAGAGCACTTCATAAGATATTCAATGGTTCAAATGGTTCATCAATTGAACACCCAGATCAAAAGTTATGACCTCCAAAAGTTGTGTCTCCTGAAATGGGAGATGTAAAAATGTGTAAGACACATAAATGATATGTAAAGGGGGAGTTACATGTTGTGTTGTGTGTTTAGACACATCATAGGCATCTGTTATTGGAGATAAGGATGGGTGCCACTTTTTAGGTGGTTTTAGCTCATGGTTTTGTAATGTTGTTTGACAGTTTCATGTATTGTATCTCCTATATATTAGGTGCATGATATGGAGGTTGTGTGTAAGAGTCTAATAATTGTTGAGTTTCCTTTGAATCTTTGGTTGGTGATACACTTGTGAGAAATATTACTCTGTAAGTATATTGCAATCTTGTTGATTTCTAAATAATATACTGGGAAACTTTTGGAGTGTGGGGCTTTTCTCTTGAAAGGGTTTTCCCTACGTAAATCACTATTTTGTGGTATGAATATTATTTATGTTTAAGTTTCTATAATTTTTTAGATCTATTTTTTCTTTTTGAATAACCCTCCTCTCAATATTAGTTTAGGAAGTTGTTTTTCTACCTTAGCTTCTATACAAGAACTAGTCACCAAAAGGGAATGAGAATCTACAACCTAGGTTCTAGGTTTTTGTTAGGGCGCAAGGCCCGATTTGAACTAAAAGGAGATAAGGTGAGGATCGAAAGGTGAGATAAACTTGGAATATGGAACCTAATGTTCCAAGTTACAAGTTTGAATTAATACCTATGACTCGACGGGTCAAAAATAAACACAAGAGAGGACCAAAAGGTTGGAATAAATTGGAACATAAAACAAAAGTTCTAAGTTCCAAATTTGACCTTGGACCCACAATATGATGAAGAAGAAGGGGAATGAAAGATGGAATCAAAAGGTGAGAAGAACTCAAAACATGGAACCTAAGGTTCCTAAGATCTACAACTTGATAGGTCAAAAAAGAAATGTAGGCAAGGATTGAAAGGAAAGAACCTAGAACATGGAACCTAAGTTCCAGGTTAAAAGTTTGAAGTGAGACCTACGACCCACCAAAGGAGAATGAAAAAGAGTGTATCAAGAATTAGACACTAGGAGATAATTGGGAACTAGAAACCTTAGGTTTCAATTTCTTGTCAGAACCCAAGGCCCAATAGGGAACTAGAAGTGGATGTCAAAAGGAAGCAAACAATTGGAGCCAAAGGATTCTAGGTTTCAATCAAGGCACAAAGCTTGAGAGGGAATTGAAAAGGAAATAATAAATGTAAGCATGGGGCATGAGCCACAGGAGGGAACAAAGACTTGAAACCTAAGGTTTCTAGTTCTAGTTGAGACTTGAGGCCAAAAAAAGGCAAGCAAAAAACCCTCATGCCAGGGGTATTTGACTAAGACATGAAAGGGAAAGGAAATGATACATGAACCAAAGGTACAAGAAAAAGAAACATGACCCATTCAAAATTTCTTAGATCGGTTATTAATAATGAGTCACAAAAGGCCAAGAAAACACATGGAAAATAAAGAGACTCAAGAAAAAGGGCACCATGGACTTGAGTCTGAATAAGGCCCAAGAAGATTTTCCTTGAGGTGTTTCCTAAGGCATGTCTTTTAAAACACCCCTTGACATGGTTCTCCCCATTCTTGAATTTGACAATGCATGTCATTGGTTAAAAACCTTACTTCAATAAGATATTTTGTGGGAAAGGTCACCATAAAATCATGCTCAAAGATTGGGTCACTAAGACCTAGGTATCATATGGGATTTGTCTTGATGTGATGCGAAACCTTACCAAATATTTTCTTTTTCATTTTGTTGAATAAACCTTACCAAATATTTTCTTTTTCATTTTGTTGAATTCATCCCTTTTCAAACCATCCCTAAACGTGGCCCTTGGTTTGTCCATTCCTCTTTGCTTATTTTATGACCCTAAATTAGAGATTTAGTTGTCTCTAGTGAAAAATATCAATATTTCCCATATTGGTGGAGTTTCTAGGTTTACTCTTTCTATGTTTGGAACTTTTTGACACAAATAACAACCTCTTTGGACTCTATTGTGTGTATCAAACCAAAAAGGTGTTTCTCAACTCAACCCCAAAAGATAGCCTCTATAAAAGTGGATTTCTCCAAGGATTTTAAGGAGATAGTTGATATCCAAATTTGTTAAATGAGATACAAACAAAAATATTTCTATTTGACTTTGCTCAACACTTGTTATAGATGGTAATCTTCTGAGTATAAGATCTAGGATTTTCCTTTGGAAGCTCCCCATTCTAATTCTAGTACTCAACCCTCTTCTAAATCTCTAAAATCTTTCATAAAAATAAGTGGGGTGGTCTACAATGATGAATTACAAAGCAAAGTGTCCTAGTAATAATGTCCCATTAACCAAACCACCCTCAATATCTAAGGGCTAGTCCTTGAAATATCAAAATATTGTTTTAAAACTTATAGACATAGGAAAATGTGTTGACTCCCCTTACGTGAGAAATTTGGAAAAGAAAAATTCTCTTGAGTGTCACTAGTTGCTTCATATTTTGATTCTAAAAATCCACTATTTCTTGATGTACTTACCCACCCTAACTATGCAATGTAGGTCCAACAACTTGCTAGGGTAGATGGAGGAAGAAGAATATGTAATAGAGAAAAGATACCCTATATAACATTCCATCCATATAATCATCTTTAATTTAGAGGAAGCCATTATTTATAATAATAACATAACTCTAAATGAACTAGATCATGAGATGATGCTTGAAACCCATTCATGAATTGTGTCTCTTGGAATATTCATCATTTTACAATATTACATTCATGACACTTGACAATATTTTCTAGGTGTCAGTATTGTCTATTTACAAAAGGTTAGAGTTTATAGTTTTTTATTTCTATACAATGTCGTGTTATTTCGCCTTCTAGTCATTTTTTGTGTAACAATGTCATGGTGGCATTATCACCTTTCTGTTGAACACACCCAGATACTGAGAGGGGGGTGAATCAGTATCTATCAAAACTTAAACCCTCCAGATCTTAAACCCTTCAACAATATACAAATTCAAACTTTTAATAGGATCGACAACTCATAAATAGATCATCAACACTTAATCAAATCCACAACAATAAAAGATAATATAATGAAGAGACATGCACAAGATAACACTTAAACCATGGAGAAATCTCTCAATATAGGAAGCTCACTGCTTACAAATTATTTTTAAGGCACACTACCTATGGAATTGTAGACTAAGGAACACAACCTTAGGGAATGATACAAAGGAATTGCACTATTGAGGTGAAAAACCCCATGGTAAGATAAAAATTACAAGGACTTACTAAGGAGACTCACTATTTGATAGTAGGATACATGAAGATATATAATTTACAACATATATCAACAATACACTCTACTGACTGAGGTGTTAAAGTTCATATGATCTTTTTTTTACAACTCCCTTCACCAATACATACTCACACACCACCACACTCACTCACTCAACTTGCAAATAATTTGTTCTTCCATTTATATCCTTCATAAGATCACTAAACACCAATTACGTCAGCCAGGATAAAAGATAAACTATAACCTCAAGAAGTCGGCCACCAAACATAATGTGGTCTTATCTAGGGGATAGAGAGGAACCAATACAATATTATTACAAATACCAATGTGATCCCAAAAAGCTCACACATTGGTGCACATCAACTCAAGTTGGCAACAAGGAAACATGTAGATGAAAATGTGTAGCACATACTAGTCAGCCCAAAAACATACAGTTAACTAAATTTACTCAATGTGGTTCTCAACAAGATAGGTCAAGGCTCAAATACATCTTATCACTACCTCAAATGCTAGTGCAGACCCTTAAGCACATAGTGCAAGTAAGAAAACAATCCCTACCGACCATACAACCAAAAATTTCCTAGAAAACTAATTCAACACAGTATGCGACACCAAAGATATCAACCACTGATATGTGAACCACAAAGAGATGTTCCATGAACATCCAACAACACTTCCAGACACTTATTTCACATTGTCATGCCACAAACAACCACCACAAACTAACCAGACATAGAACACTTCATTCTAGATGCACATAATACACAACCATGGGATAAAGCATTAACAAACTAACTTGCGGTAAACACCAACACATGAAAACTAAACTGGGACACTACACAAACATTGAGAGCACATTCACCAAGCTGCAAGAGTAGAAATATCAATACAGAGAAATGCAGAGGATTTTTAGACCAATCCAAACAATCAACAACAAATACTTCCTCGACAACACTGGTCACTTGAAAAGATAGGAGTGCAACATCCATAGAGCATAAAAAATGAATCCCAAACCGCAAGACCAAATCTTCAATGGTGAAGGAATACAAAGAATTCTCCCAAAAATTCTTAAGAAAAATTTCCTAGGATAGAACCTTTCATCAACATGTGGAGACCAAAACATCCTTGTAGTAACACATACTTCCTTAGGAACAACATAAGAGAGCATACAACATACTAGAGACTGTCAACAAAATCTCTCCAACATCAACATTACTCCTAACTGTCATCTTAATGCTTCTAATCCTCATCACAATATATCATCATGATATCAACGCTTTTGACAACAACCATACTCAATACATCTTTGATTTTCATTAAAAAAGGCATGACATCCAACCATGAACATAAAAAACTCATCTAAACAAGGCATGAATAAATCAAAGCATGAATGTCAACAACTCATCCCAACAAGGCATTACTACATCCAACCATAAATATCCACGAACATCAACAATTCCACTCACAACATCAATGACAACCCTAATTGAGTGTTGACATCAATGACACCCAATGACAACCACATGTGCAACAATCTTCCCAAGTTTTGACATCAATGACAACCAATGCCAACAATATGTGCAACAATCTTCCCAAGTGTTGAAATCAATGACAACCAATGCCAACAATCTCCCCCTTTGGCATTGATGGTAACACACACTTGCACATTCTCCCCCTTTGACATCAAGGAAAAAGGGAAAAAAAGATCTTGATTTAAATCAACACATTCTCCCCTTTGACCAACAACACTTCTTCTTCAAACAACTATACATGCTCCCCCTATCAGCAACAACCAACCAACTACCTACTTCCCCAAAGAGGTAGCACACATCAATCCGGGAGAAAATGATATGACATGAATTTCTCCCCCTAGATATATGCACCATCTATGCATCTAGTTAGAAAAAGAGGGGCAATAATCCCTAACTTCTGTCGAGAAACTCAAAATTATCCTTTGAAAGCACCTTAGTGAAGATTTCTAAAATTTGATCCTTAGTAGGCACATATTCCAATCTGACTTCTTGCTTTATAGTCTTCTCCCTTAGAAAGTGATATTAGATAAAAATATGTTTGGTCCTTGAGTGCATCACCAGATTCTTGGAATTTTTTTTTTTTGCTTCGTAAGAGGGATTATATTATATTAATAAACAAAATTACAAGCGTCTGTGCATGCAAGGAAACCAGAGGGGCACAAAAACTACAACCATATTCATCGACACAAAACTACCATCCACTCACCCAACCACCAAGACCAAAACAACCTGCCCAACTAACCAAACAAAATGCCCAACAACGTCGAACCATCAAAAAGAGTGGAAAAAGTAGTGCTAGCTACCAGAAACCCTAATTGACCACCTACCAACCAAGGAACAAATACCAACACAAAGGGAAGATGACATCAAAATTCATCAGAACCCATTATTTATAGAAAACCATTTTCCTTCACAAAGGCATCAAACTCCTGGACCCAATCCATGTTGCTGATCTCGACCAAACAAAAAAATTTCTTGAGAAAATTGACTGCAACTGCCACAATCATCCTATGGCGAATGAGGGTCGTCCCCTTTAAGTTCAAGAGAAAGGGAAAGATATTAATTACCTCTCCCGGGACCTTGACAAACTCCAAGTTGCATAGGTGCAAAGCTCCCTTATTGAGAATAGAAAATTTTAACGCCTCCTCCAAGCCACCCAAAAGTTCCTTCTTAAATAATTTCATCATCAGTATCTTAGCTTTCGCCTTGGGGACCCAATTGTCTAGTATTGAAGCGAGGAACCACGATGCCACCTATGAGTTTTCTTGGAAGTACTCCTTATGTTCCAGATGCCCCTTGCTGAGCACCATCTTCACTGCCACAATTGTTAATGGGTCAATATTGAGAAAAAATTGTTTCAGTCGCTGGCCCGTAACCTCCCTAAAAGAATTTTGGCAGTCTTTGCACTCAAGGTCAAGAGGAGTGTTGGACCCAAAGAAGAAGATCGAGTCCACTAAAATTTTCAGCATAAACTTGGAGCTTTTTGCGATCAGAACACAAAACCCATAGAAGCCAAGCCAAAAGACAATCGCGTAGAATAGAAGAGGATTCCTTCACCACCTTGACCCAAGAATGAAAAATATCACCAAAAAGGTCTCCTATATTATTCTACACAATGCCTACAAACCAACCATGCAAATGATTGAAAAAAATGTGGCCACCTTCATACGAGTGAATGAGTACTCGAGAATGAGAAGAGTTGTCATATCCAACGATTGGAAAATTTAACCACATCCTCTCCAGCCACCGCTTGTATCTTAGAATGATGGTGCCATAAACGCGCACTGCCAAATGACGAGATTTTGTGAAGTGATGTAACTCGTCCACCTTGGATCGCACAGCTGGCCAAAAACAAGTTGCCACTCCACCCAATAGTCAACACAAACAAATGGGATCACCTTGTCGAGTCAGCAGGAACACTGAATTCAACGATAACATGATGATAGCCGCGGTCTCTCCACATCCTCATTATGGAGAGACACCCACCCTACCACCTGCCATATTCTTGGAAATATTAATTGTACTGGTATTATCACATAATATTGGAATGCGTTCATCATATACCACCTTTATATCCTTTAGAGTCTGCTTCATCCAAAGCACCTAGGTGCAACAATATGTTGCATCAATATATTCAAATTCTTCTGTGGATAAAGACATTGAGTCTTGCTTCTTACTGAACCAGAGACCAATCTCTCTCCTAAGAAAAATGCACTTCCACTGGCACTTCTTTGGTCATCCACACATCCTGACCAATCAACATCAGTATAAGCAATCAAAGAAAAGTTATCATCCTTCTTATACCACAAGCCATAATTCGGAGTTCCCTTCAAATATTTGAATATTCTTTTTACTACCTTCTCATGAGTTTTCTTAGGATTTTGTTGATATCTAGCAACCAAACATACTACATGCATAATATCAAGTCTAGAAGCAATCAACTTCAAAAACCCTCCAATCATAGACCTATAAAGAGTCTGATCAACCTTGGGTGACTCGTCATTCTTGCTCAAGTGACAAGCAGTGACCATAGGAGTACTTACTAGTTTGGAATCCTCCATGCAAAACTTCTTCAACATCTCTTTAACATACTTAGCTTGAGAAATAAAGATACCATCATCTAGTTGCACAATTTGAAGCCCAAGGAATAAAGAAAACTCACCAATCATAGACATCTCAAACTCTTTTTGCACCTCTTTTGCAAACAACTTACACATATCATCATCTCCACCAATATGATGTCATCAACATATACAACCACAATCAAAATCTTGCCTTCTTGTACCTTAATAGAAAGTTCACTATCTGCAATACCTTTCTTGAAACCTTGCTAAAGTAAGTACTTGTCCAACCAATAATACCAAGCTCTAGGAGCTTGTTTGAGTCCATACAAAGCTTTCTTGAGTCTGCACACCATCTCCAAATCTTCTAATAACTAGAAACCATTTGGTTGCTCAATATATACCTCTTCCTCTAAATCATCATTCAAGAAGGTTGAATTGAAATTCATCTGATAAACTTTGAAATTCTTGGAGCAACAAAGGCAAGAAACATCCTTATTACCTCCATTTTGGCTACCAGAGAAAAAGTCTCCTCAAAATCAATACCTTCAACTTGTGAATAACCTTTACATACCAATCTTGCTTTGTTCCTCACAACTTCACCATCTTCATTCAGCTTATTCTGGAACACCCACTTTGTTCTTATAACATTCTTATCAGTTGGTTTGGGAACCAATTCCCATGTCTTATTCTATTATATTTGATCCAATTCCTCTTCCATTTCCTTTATCCAACCATCATCTTTGCTAGCATCAACAAAGTTCTTGGGATCTACCTTTGACTGTAAACACAAATTTACTTGATCACTTGCTTTTGCAAGCCTTAGATCCAAGTCAATACTCCTTCATTCTTATCTCCATTGATCTGATCTGTAGAATGGTTCTTTTGTACATACTTTGTTGGAGTCTTAGAAAACTTTTTCTAATTCTTGTTTCTTCTCTTCATTCTCTTCTTCTTCTTCTTCAATGTAGGGAGGTATTTCAGATCCACAAACGTATAGTTCTTGTGAGATCTGACACACATATTCATCTACCTTAACATTTGTGCTTTCAATCATCTTTCCCAATCTCTTGTTGTAGCATCTGTAGTCCTTGCTCCTGGTTGAGTAACTGAGAAAGATCCCTTCATCACACCTTGAGTCAAAATTTCCAAGGTCTTCTTCATCTCTTTTGATGTAGCATTTCCTACCAAAGATCTTAAGTATCTAATAGTAGGAGGCTTGCCATACCATAGCTCATAAGGGGTCTTAGTGCTATTTACCCTCAACTATACTATGTTAAGAAAATAGACATCAATGTGAACTGCTTCCATTACATATCAAGAAAATCATCATCTTTCAACATAACCCTAGCCATCTCTTTCATAGTCTTGTTCTTCCTCTCCACTACCCCATTCTATTGAGGGGTTCTAGGAGCATAAAGATGTCTCCTAATACCATGATCTTCACAAAAAATTTCAAATTCATTTGAATTAAATTCACCTCCTATATCAATTCTTAAGCATTTTATCTTATCATCCATTTCATTCTCAACTTTTTCTTTGAAAATCTTAAACTTAGTAAAGGCTTTTGATTTTCCTCTTAAAAATGTAACACAAATCATTCTATAGTAGTCATCAATAAGAAACATGAAATACCTTTCACCTTGTTGACTCTTTGTTCTTGTAGGTCCACATAGGTTAGTGTGAATTAGCTCCAATGGCATTGTAGAGGAACAATCCTTGCTCTTGAGATTTGTCTTTGTTTGCTTCCCCATTTGACACTCCTTGCATAATGTGTTTGCAGACTTAGTTATCTTTGACATATCTCTCGTTGCATGAGTAGAGATGATCTTTACCATATTGTCAAAATTGATGTGTCCCATTCTCTTGTGCCACAACCAATACATATCAGATTGAGCCAATAAGTAGATTCTTTAATTTACCTCCTTCAGATGATAGACATTTCCATTTATCCTTGTAACTTCTGCAACCAATATTCTGGACCATGCCTTCCTAATCTCACAACCATTGGCATGGAATGTAAGATTGTATCCTTTTTTGCACATCTAATTGACATTGAGAAGATTATGCTTAAGTCCTTTGACATAGAGGACATCCTCAATCTCATTCTTTCTATCAATTGTTATAGCACCCTTTCCACAAATTTGTGCTGACTCATCACCACCAAACTTGATAGCTCCACCATTACACTACTTAAGACTGATGAACCTTCCCTTCTCACCAATCATGTGGCTAGATCAACCACTATCAATCACCCAAGAATTTTCTTCTTCCTTTCCATGAATGGCATTCCACACAACCGTAGATATTTCATTATTTTTGTCAGCCTGCAAGGTACCAGACCTCTTACATTTTTGAATAACCTTTTTTGTCTTTCAGATCCATGAATAGTGTTTCATCACTTGAATCATTATCCTAATCTTCTGAGGAACAATTTCTCTCCTTGGAATAGAAACTCATTTTGAACTTATCTCTTTTGTTATTATCATATGATTCTTTATAAGGACATTTAGATGCAAAATGACAAATCCAGCTCCCACAATTGAAACACTTGAAAGGTAACTTACCTTTGTATTTTTTGATGAATTTATTTAATTTTCTCACAAATTTTGCTTCAACCTCATCAAACTCATCATTCTGATTAGTTGCTTCATCTTCTATCTTTTTACTGGTTTTGAATGTTTCTTCCTTCTTTGGAACATCTTTGTCAAATTCTTTCATTTCAAAGGCTGTGAGAGCACCAAATATCTCATCCACTGAATATTTATCCAAGTCCTTAGACTCCTCAATAGAAGATACCTTGTTACTATAAGATTTTGGGAGAGATCTCAAAACCTTATTCACAATCTCATCTTCTTTCACTTCTCTGCCAAGACCTTTGATGCCATTAACTACCTCATCCACCTAAAGCATATAACCAACAATGTCTTCATCCTCTGTCATCCCCAATGTATCAAATCTACTCTTGAATATTTACATCTTGGCTTGCTTCACTTTATTATCTCCTTCATAAATGCTTCTCGGCTTTTCCCATACATCCTTAGTAGAGATGCAACTCATCACCTTCAAAAGTTTTGAATCAACTAACCCACACAAGATATCATTATTTTCCTTGGCATTATTCCCATACAACCTAATCTTAGTTTCATTTGTTGGAGGACCAACGGGAGTAGTGTAACCATCCTTGACAGATTGTCAAACACCAAACCCTAGAGAGTTTAGATGGCTTTCCATTCTCAACTTCCAAAAGGTATAATTTGTCGCATCAAACCTACGACCTTAGTAACCTCCATCATGTACCATACCAAATCTTTCCTAAAGTGGTTAAGCTTATTCAAAGGAACTTGGATCTGATACCATTTGTTGAACACACCCAAATATTGAGAGGGGGGTGAATTAGTATCTATCAAAACTTAAACCCTCTAGATTTTAAACCCTTCAACAATATGCAAACTCAAAATTTTAACAAGATCAACAACTCATAAAAATCTCATCAACACATAATCAAATCCACAACAATGAAAGATAAGACAATGAACACACATGCACAAGATAACACTAGATTTGCGTGGAAAACCCAAGAAGGGAAAAACCACATAGAGAAATATCTTAATATAGGAAGCTCACTGCTTACAAATTATTTTTAAGGCACACTACCTATGGACTTGTAGGCTAAGGTGTACAACCTTAGGGAAAGATATAAAAGACTTGCAGTATTGAGGCACACAACCCCAAGGGAAGATACAAATTACAAGGAACAGTTGAGGAGACTCACTGCTTGATAGCAAGATACATGAAGATATAGAATTTGAAACATATGCCAACAATACACTTTACTAAATGAGGCGTTAAATCTCATTTGATCTTTCTTTTTCACAACTCACTTCACCAATCCATACTCGCACACCACCACACTCACTCACTCAACTTGGAATTTATTTTTTCTTCCATTTATATCCTCCACAAGATCACAAAACACCAATTAGGTTAGACATGGCATGAGATAAACAATAACCTCAACAAGTTGGCCACCAAACATAATGTGGTCCTATCCAAGAGATAGAGAGGACCCAAAACAATCTTATTACAACTTCCAATGTGATCCCAAACAACTCACATGTTGGCGCACATCAACTCAAGTCGTCAATAAGGAAATGTGTAGATGAAAATGTGTAGCACATTACCAGTCGACCCAAAAACATACACTCAACTTAATTTACATAATGTGGTTTTCAACATGATAGGTCAAGACCCAAATACATCTTATCACAACTTGAAATGCTAGCACAAACCCCCAAGAACATAGCGCAAGCAAACAAACAAGCCCTATTGACTAGACATCCACAAATTTCCTAGGAAACCAATTCAACACAATATGTGACACCAAAGAGATCAACCACTGATGTGTGGACCACAAAGAGATGTTCCATGAACATCCAACAACACTTCCAGACACTTCTTTCACATTTTCATGCCACCAATAGCCACCATAAACTAACTAGACATAGAACACTTCATTACAAATGTACAAAATACACAACCATGAGTAGAGCATTAACAAACCAACTTGCGGTAAACAAAAACACATGAAAATTGAAATGAGACACTGCACAAATACTGAGAGCATGTTCACCAAGCCACATGAGTAGAAACATCAATGTGGATAAATGCAGAGCATTTTCCGAACCAGTCTAGATAACAAACAACAAATACTTCCTCGGTGTTACACTAGTGACTTGTAAAGATAGGAATGCAAAATGAATAGAGCATAAGCACTTAATCCCAAACTACAAGGCCAAATATTCAATGGTGGAGAAATGCAGAGCATTCTCCCAAACAATCTTCAAAGCAACTTCCTGGGACAAAACCTTTCATCAACATGCAGAGACCAGAACATCCTTTTAGCAACACATACTTCCTTAAGAACAACATGAGAGAGCATACAACATACTAGAGACCATCAACAACACCTCTCCAACATCAACATTACTCCAAGAATCCTCATCTTAATATATCATCATGATATCAATGCTTCTGACAACAACCATACTCAATACATCTTTAATTGTCATTAAACAAGGCATGAGATCCAACCATGAACATCAACAACTCATCTAAACAAGGCATGACTGCATCCAACCATGAATATCAAAAATTCATCGAAACAAGGCATGACTACATCCAACTATGAACATCCACGAATATCAACAATTCCACTCACAACATCAATGACAACCCTAACTGAGTGTTGACATTAATGACAACCAATGCCAACCACATGTGCAACAATCTTCCTAAGTGTTGACATCAATAACAGCCAATGCCAACAACATGCCAACAATCTTCGGGTAAACCCACAAAAGTGGTTTACAATTTGAGTAAGGAAGGAAAAGTGGCAAAAAATGACCCCATACCAAAAAAATTGGTTTTTGGGGTTCAAATGAACCCTTTGGTTCAAGCGAACCAAAAAAGGGTTCGAATGAACCTTGGTTCGTGCGAACCAGTTAAATACAAGGTGGACCCCATCCCGCCAAAAAATAAATGAAAACCTCTTTTTGAAAGGGGGTTCAAATGAACCCTAGTTCACTCGAACCCACCTGGTTCTAGCGAACCCCCCTTTTCCCACCTCCCTACTCTTTGGCACAACAAAAACCAGAATCTTTTCCCTTCGAAGCTCGAGTTGAGGATGAAAATGGAGGAGACTTCACGAACCAAACTAGAATTAGGTAGTCCTCCGAATGAGCTATCCAACGAATATAATTTTAATATGTTTTGGTTTTATTATGTATTTGTTTTTTTAGTTTTATTAAACATAGGTTTTTCATCGAAAATGAAGGTCTTTGTTCTGCACATGTGGAAAAATAGCAAATTATCAAAAAAAAAAATTGAAAAATATTAGTGCACTAGATATTGAAGTCCTTGATCCAACAAAAAAAAAATTGAATTTCGATATATACAAAAAAGTTACGCTTATACGGTCGTGCTATGTCTAAATTGTAATTGGTTTGACTTCAAAACTTGATTAAAGAATAAATATTCAATAAAAACTATCTAACCAAGTGGAAGCACTAGATATCGGAGTTACAAATCTAAATTTGAAAGAATTAGAATTTTATCCTTCATGGAAAAATATGTATGCGTTATACGGTGTGTGTCACTTTTTTAAAATGTTGTTTTCTGAAAAAAACCAGTTTTCGTGGGAGATGGAAAAAGAAGTGTAGTATGATTCAAAAAAAATTGAAATAAATATTTTTAGAATCTACAGACAAAATGTGATGAGACTCTAGTTTGCATCATCTTCAAATTCCTCACGATTTAGCTGCTATAGGTGCCCGAATGTGAAGATTTAGTTAAAATAAATTATTTCAGTGTCCAATTTGGCCAAAAATTGTAAACCACTATTGTGGGATCACCCCTTCCCAAGTGTTGACATCAATGAAAACCAATGCCAACACTTTATCTCTCCTAGGTGGCATCAAAACTTAGCTAATTAGGGATATGACCCCACCAACTAGGTGCTATGAGCTCTTTTCTATATTAATAATCATTCATTTGGAGTAATCAATATATATTCCTCAAATGATGTTGAGAGATCTACTCTATGTAGATGTGTTGCAAATTTAATGCATCCTCTACTTGGATATTATGTGGTCATTTTAATATGATTTAGATATCCTCTAGCAAATGTGGGACAATGACTATGCACTAGATAGCTAGTGAAGGAGAAGCATGGTAATTTGTGTGCAATAAATTAGGACTTCATGATTTCAATAATAAACACCACCATGATCATACGATGTGGTACACATGGAACAATCTCATAGTTAGATCTAATAGGGTCCTTAAGCTACTTGACAAATCCATGTTATTTTCTCAATAATTATTTTATTTTTCCATTTGTTACTCTTTTCTTATAAAACATTTTTCAAATGTTGTCCTTTAAGACCACTTTCCAATATGATTTAATATTGAATGGAAACTAACAAAATCAAAGGCCATGAAGAATTAGTTTTTTTTCCAAACACGATACTACTCACTCATAAGGCCACATCAACTCATATTCAATATGTTTATAATTTTCAAATACACATCCCATGAATGAGATAGGTTGGATAGTCTAGTGGAATGACATAATCAATCACATTGCACATTCCCTCCACATTTATGGGGCCAACTTGTTCATTTCCATCGTCACAAGTCTACAAGCCACCAACTCAAAGTTCTACTAAGCCATCACTACCTTAGAAACTTATCCTTTAAACTTGGAAGGTCAACAAGTGGTTACGCTTTGTCACTAGAAGTAAGTTGTAGGTGCCCACTCTACTCTTGGTGCCCAAATCAAAGATTGACTTTGTTAGCTTGAAATTGGAGACAAGATATCTAAATAATTTTTCAAGCTTTGCAAGATCGTCATACATTTCAAGACATTATGAAAATTAAGGAGGGCCAACAACTCTTTATTAAGCTTCTAGACATGTTCTTCAATTATTTGTTCAACATTACAAGAAAGTCTACTACTTAAGAATGTATTCCAACTCATAACATTGGTCTACAACAATTCTTAAATGTGGTTCCCATCCAAGTTTCTACTACTCAACACATTCTTTGTGATCATCTTGTCACTAAGGAAGAGTGACAAAGCCCTTAGGCTTTGATGGATTCCCATGTGAATTCTATAAAACATTTTGGGATAGGGGAAAAGAGCTTCACAAGGTCTATCTAGAAGCCTTTCATGGGAATTCATAGGAAACATAATAAATAAAGGAAATATTAAATTCATACCTAAATTTGGCAACCAAAAGGAAATTTGTAACTAACAGTCCATAACCTTATTGAATTTCTCCTACAATATTATTGGCAAATGTTTTGCACTCAAGCTTAGACTGTTCCTTGCCTTGTTTGACCTAAGAAAATTGGTTTTAAATAGTCATGATACATCCTTGATAATATTATTTTTGTTTGGAAAGGGATGAAATGATCTCAAAATTCTCAATATTATGTAGTGTTCATCAAAAATGATTTTACCAAGGCCTACGAATACATTGAATGGCCTTTTATTCTTACCATGCTTTAGGCACTTATATTTGGACCCCATTTTATTTAGTTTATTCAGATTTTTTTTTAATTCCTCAATGTGTATCACCATTAATGGCCATCAATCTAAGACTTTTGGGATTTTACTATCTTTTGTTCCACATGATCTCTCAAAAGCTAGTTAAAGGTATTTCCGTGCCCAATGCATATATTCAGTTGGTCAATAGGAATTTTGTTGATGATTTTTTCCTCACTCTTTTCGAGGTTGATAATAATATCAAATAGGCTCTTCTTTTCCTTGATACATTTTCCAAGCTTTTGGCTTGAGCATTTAATGGCAATAGACTCAATGTTATAGATAGTCTTTTCTTCCCAAACCTAAGTGGTTGGATTCTTTTAGATGGAAATGGATTAATCAAGGGGAAATCTTCTAATTCTTGGGAACTACCTTTTCTTTTCAATTTTTTTGTACTACCTTCAAGCAAGCTATCATTACTAGAATTGAAAAATAAAGCTAAGGTATTAGATGACTAAGTCTCTCTCTTTAACTATAAAATTCTAGGTGTGCTCTAAAACTTCACTACTTCCCATGTTTATTATTCTTCTTGTTGGGTTCTTTCTAAGGCTTCCTATTTCAAATTTGAGAAGCTCCTCTATATTTTTTTATGGGATTCTACATATAGGACTAAAGGTTTTTATCATGTTCGTTAGGAGTTCTATTGTTCCCCTCATGATGCTAGTGGTTCATGTCTTCTTTCAATCCATTGGCAAGGAATTTCTCCTATGCTAAATAGATTATCAAAGCTCTAGAAGGGATTGATGCCTAGAAAATTCTCATTAAGAATTGTATTTCCTCAAGAACTCTTGTTATACAATCAACTTGGAAAGGCCTTGGTCTTTATACTTTTCTCACCATGAGGGAACATTCAAATTCAAAGCACTTTTCTTATTAAAATCATTTGGAAGGCTTGAAAGTCCATCAAGCCTCGACTTCTTTGGGTCAATAATGACTTCTACAATGGCATCTCAATCAACTAATAGTCTATTTAATGGTCTCTTATTCTTTCTAGTCAAGGTCTTCCTCTTGGCAAAGCCCCTCGGGTTCATTCTTTGAAATTCTTTAATAGAGGAATCAAAACTCTACCTAATCTCCTTATTAGGACCACCAATAACTTTCTCTCTTGGCTAAAGCCAAGTTAAAATTTTGGTTATCCAACTAAGATCAAGAAAACTTTGAGACCATTATTGATGCCTTTCCTCCCCATGATTCATAATATTGGGTTTAGGTCCTTCAAGTCTTGGTGGAAAGATTGGAAATGGTATCATGAAACACCATTTTACGACTATACACCTCACAAAGGATATTTGTGGCTCATGTATTATCTTCCAATGGTAGACCAATTAAACCAGTATTGGCACCTCTAATCTTCACTTGGCACTTGACATCATTATTTCCAAATTGTTTGGTTGGCCATTCTTGAGCCTAAATTGGCTCACTTTGCAAGGTGCCTTATTTACCAAGGTCTTCCACTTGGTACTCTTTGAACTTACTTGGGATTTCTTGACCCTTGCTATCCCTTTTTTGAACAATTAGAGTCTCTCAAGCATCTTTTCTAGTTTTGTTCCAAAGCTCAAGAAGCTTGGATTTGGATACATTATATCTTCAAGCTGTTTTGGCCTAACCCTTTCAAATGACATATGATATTGCTTGGCGATTGGCATTGGCTCCCATGAAAATATATATAGATTCAATTCTCTTTTTTGGTTGTTTGGTTAATGATCATTTTTCTTTATACATTAAGGCTATTATTTTCTCTAATGTGTAGTATGTAGATCCAATTGCAAGCTCACAAAGTTACATTAGAAGTTGTGCATGTATAAGAGCTTCTTAACCACTAGGGTAATGCCACCTAACAATTGCCAAAGTCCCAACCCTTGCTTCCTCCCCACCTTGAGGGTGTAGGTGTGGTCGTTGTCTATCTACCAAATGAGATCATGGATCCCAATCTCAAGGATTTTAGCTATAAGGTTCCAAGGATTGTGTTGCCAATGGGTGGTCTCAACCCTCTCATCCACCTTCCATATCTTCTCATGGGTGTGGTGCTCCTGGTTAGCCAACTTTTGGAAAATTCTCTCACCTGACTATTTCCATCATTCATGCTTGGCAACCTATAGAAGATCAAGAGGAGGGTGATCTTATTGATTGGGAGCCTATTGATGATCATACTATCCTTGTTGATATATGTAGTAAACCTAATGCTCGTGATCCTTCCTACTAGTGCTACTCTTACCACTTGGTGGTCTCATCTATGTTTATTATTGATTGGTCTTTGCCCTTTGCCTATTCTTTAGACTCTGTCTCGCTTAGACTTTGAGAGTGTGCCTTTATATCACTCACTTTTTAAATTTTATAATCAATATATACCATTTATCTTTGTAATTAATAAAAACTAATATACACCTTATTTGTTAAAAAAACAAAACCACCAATGAGCCCTTAATCTATTAGTGAAGTTGAATGGTTCTAAATGAGCCCTCTAGAGATCAAGTTTTGTTGAGTGCAAGACCTCGACATCATAAGGGATGAGGCCAAGATCATGCCTCATGGGAATTTGGCAGAATGGATGCCCTTCAATCCTTAATTCTCAATCAAAGAGGTTTCGACCTAAAGACTCATGCTCTCGTATTGGATTGGTAAAGAGGTTTCAGCCTGAAGACTCATGCTCTTGTATTGGATTGGTACAACGTCGTCGTGAATGATACAAAATCCCAAACTTTTCTCTACAACATCCAATTGGATTTTTTTTGAAGTAACCCTTTTCTCGACCCATAGTCTAAGTAAGTATTGTGGTCAAAGGTAGTTGGCCGCATACCCTTTGAGCCTCGGGTTTTGACAGGAGAACCGATATCTGGTAGCCTAGAACCCATTCAAACAACTTCACCGAGGAACTCGCCGTCAAGCAAGCAACCAATAAAATGCACAAGCCTTTAACACGTGTCTCCCATAGGAAATGGTAAATCTGAAAGCCAATGAGATGGGGTCAAGTCCGGTGAAGGGTAACGAGGTGTAAATCCACTTCCCAAATAAGGTAAGCGGTTTTACAACCACTTATTTGGAACGAACAAGGCGACACAAAGCTTGATCACGGTCAATCTCGATCATATCGTGATCGAAATATGGCGAATGGAATTAAAGGAGTATTTAATTCTGTCAACATTCAATTGATAAATATATTTATTGTCATCACGGTTGCCATGGCGTTCAAGTTATCAGTTTTTTAAATCCCTGACGGCCGTATATTTTCTCAGTTCGGATTCGATTATATATTTTAGTATTCTGGATTTTGCCATTGGAGATGTGCTTTTTGATAGGGAGATTTGGTCTCCTTCCCGATATGTTTTGGCGGACTATGCTTCATTTCTGTGCCGCCGTTCATGCCGGCTTCTTGGCGCCTCTTTCTTTCCGATGCTTTGTTTAGAGGATTGTACAATTGGCGCCATTGTTTGGTACGTTTTCAAAACTATGCTCTGTTTTGATCACTGTGTTTGTTTTCTACACTTTTAACCTTTTATCCTCGATATCTCCGCTCCTTCGCACGAGCGTAGGAGGCTTGGTTAACGAGTCATGGATGTGGTTAATCGTGAGTTGGCGCTGTATTACTGTGGAAACTGTGTATTATCTGTTAAAGATATCAAGTTTCCACAATCCATGAAGTAGTGTAATATCTGCTTTTTCTTTGTCTTCATTTTGCGGATTTGACGTTTAAGAAATATCCTTATCTTAGGGTATTGAGGTAGGTACACGGTTATTTGGCCGCGGCATTTGAAATTTTAATACCGTTATTTTTTGGATATTCCAGCTTATTCGCGAAAAATCAATCTTTCGTTGTCTGTCATTTCCTTAGCTGGAAATTTTGTTTGTTGTTTGGCTCCATTCTCGCAACTTTAGCAGTAAATACTGTTCATTTACAATTTACAGTTTAGGCTTCGTTTCTTTGTAAAATTTGATTTGATCGTTTGAGTTTGCGATATAAAGCTTTCTTGACTTCTGCTTTTTTTTCTTTCTAATAATAAAAAATCATTTCAAAAAGACGAATACGCCATCATTACAAGGAGACAGGTGCGCACATTTTTGTTGTTTTTCTTGCAAGTTTTAAGGGATTCTTGCAAATTTTATTCCCTCTTCTCCTTTAACTTGAAAGGATTATTTTCGTGGCCGGCTCTTGATAAGAGCCGAGGTGACATAATATTGTGGGATTAAATTCACACCTTGTTAGATACTGCAGAACTTATTGAATTATTGTTTGGAGTTATATGTTTTTAAGCGTCTATTTTGGAATTAATCGCGGTAAATACTGTTGCATTTACAATTTAGTCTTGGTTTCTTTCTAAATTTTGATGTGATCGTTTGAATTTGCAATAGACGGCCTTATTCCATAATGCCCTATTGATTTTTCTTTTCACGCGATGCTTTCAATTGTTTATATCGCCTTTCGGGCGTCCTTTCGATTTTGTGATTTTCATGGCCGCTCTCTTTACTTCCTCCAAGTGTTTGGTTTTCTTGAAAGCATGCTATTGAGCTGAAATTAAGTTTTAGCAAGAAATTCGCAGCTACTTAAATTTTTCGAAGAGACCCTTAACAATTATTGTGTAAGAGTTGCCTCAAGGGCTGCTATTTATTCTTGTGCTTCAGATATTTCATTGTCCATGAATCTTGGTTTAACCTGTTGATATATTGTAGTTGATTTGGTCTTAGAACTTGCTCTTCATCGGCTTTTATGTTTGATTTAGATCGTTTGTGGCTGACCAGTTGTTTTAACTTTGTGTGTGTTTGCAGCTTAAAACACCTGTTGATCTTATATTTTTTAATATAATATTTAGGTTTGTCCGGGATGGGTTGCCGTTGGTCACGGAGATCTAGCAAAGAAGAGTCTCCTGCAGTTGTGCCATCTGATGTAGTACAAGGCCGACCTGTTGTTAGTTTGTTTGGATCTGAAATATGCCCTTTAACATCTCGTATTAGGATTGCTCTGGAATACAAGAATATCCATGTGCGGACCTTCAGCGTAAATGGTGAGAATGACATTCAAAATGATAAACTGGATATGCTTGCTACCATAGGCCCAGATATGAAGTTTCCCATCCTTAAGTCTGGGATGGATATTCTTTTTGGGTCATCTGATGTCATTTTGAAGTATATTGAGGCGAAATTCCCCACCCCATCTCTTGTACCTGATGGACCTATGGCGGATATTACACAAAACTGGGTGATTTATGTTCGAGACATTTTCTCGCCAATAATGACAGAAATCCTTTATGATGGTAACCTATTGGTGCAGAGGGAACTCCTGCTTAAGCTCGAAACAGCGTTTGCAAGATTGAATGGGGGAATAATGGAATACAGTAACAGGGGACCTTATTTTCTTGGTAATCAGTTCACTCTGGTGGATGTATATCTTATTCCATTTCTTTATCTCATTTTCCCATTGCAGCATTTTAGAGGTGTAGAAATCAGTTCAGAGAATTCGCATTTGCAGAAATATAGCAGGCAAATGCTGAACTTCCCCTGTTATTCCCCTGTTCGAGTAGACTTGGACTTGTTACAGAAATCTGTAGCCAAAACCTTGGCTGAAAGGAGACCGCCTCCGCTTGTGGTATTGACAATTCTGCAGCATAAGAGTATATTGTGCCATATGGAGAGGCTTGTTCGCAGTGCAGATGATCTAGTTGCTGCCAAACAGCAGGGGTATAGGGTTGTAGACCCTGCCAAGGGAAGTATTGGCATGCAATTAAAGAAGTTGTCGAAAGGGTATTCACAGCTTGTGGATTTGATGCAGGAACATGCCCAAATGGAAGAACGAATTATTTTCCCTGCTCTGGAAACTGCAGATAGAGGTAAGAATTGAAGTTGGTTTAAACATTGCTTGATTGCCCATATGTACCATGCAGTTCTTTGTATTCAGAAAGATTCAACAACCAATAGGTTAAGGACTCGAGCATCTGCTGTCCACAGTTGTTTAGAGAAAGAATTTTTGCATAGAATTTCGCTACAAATTTTTTTGAGAACCTTGATGTTTTGTGTTACGCTTTGTAACCATCATTAGATCCTGATGACGGTTCACAAAGTGCAACGCAAAGCGTGCAAGTTTTCTGCAAACCGTGGTGAGCAATTTGATCCAGAAGTTCTCTCTCTAAAGCAATAGATTATCATGGTCAAAGATGTATGAGTCGTTGCTTTTTAACTAATACTTGAAATCGTTACAGGTATCACTAAAGTTGCAAATGATGAACATGCACGAGATTTGCCAATAATGAATGGCATCCGCGAAGATGTTAAAACAGTCCATGTTCTTGAAGCTGGTAGCCCAGACCGAAGTCAAGCTCTTCTTAGGTTGTCTGTAAGGCTGAGAACTCTAGAGGTATTTGTTTCGTACACTTTGGTCTTCTTTGGTGACTTGGTCAAGTTTCTGTTCTGTAGTGAGATATTTTAGTGGAAGTAAAATCTCAACCGGTGGAAATCGGGATATGCCCCTTTGTTTTACAAGAAGCTTGTAATTTGCTTACAAGGCAAAAGAAACGACATAGCACATAAGTACCTCTAAGAAATGTTATCCCAAACTAGGATGTAAGAATTTCACTGTTGTCTATTTTTGTTCTAGTTGAGATTTTAGTCCAGTTGCAGTTTTAGCTTTGTAGAATCCATGACAATATGATAACACTTGACAGGTTCACTGTATGGAACATTTCAAGGAAGAGGAGGAAAGCCTACTTCCACTCCTAGAGGCTGCAAATTTGGGAAATAAAGAACAAGAAGACCTACTAGGCAACTGTTTCACTGTGATGGAACTATCACATTCAAGCCTCTTTCCGTACTTCTTGTCAGGGTTACTTCCTCATGAAATTCAACAGTACTTTGAGGTGGCTCTAAGGTGTCAGGATCAGCACAAAGTCATGCAGATGATTCGGTCTCTTCAGCTGCCTAATGATGAATCTAGAACTGCTCTACGCATAGTTCAAAACAGGGTTCCCACTCTTGCAGAATTTGATAGTAGTGCGTAAGGATGTTGTGCTTAAATACCAATATTTATTGTTGTACTTCATCGAACTGGGTCTCAGGGCAAGTCCAGTTATATTTGGATGAGAAGCTGATTTGAACCCCCAAACTCCATTGTAATGAGTGCTTCTAAACTGTGGAAGTGTACAGTAAGTTAAAATTGACTGTATTTTGTTGAGTTACAGAGATTCTCTAATTTTCCTCAACTAGGTTGAGAATGCGACCAATTTTCATTCCATCCCAGGTTCAGATTTATAGACAAAGCAGCAAATAGTTAATAAAAGAGGTCATAAAGAAGTGCAAATCATGCACTTGGTAAACATGTCGCAGATTCAGGGTTCATTAAGGAACTTTAACTGTCAATGATCCTTATGTGTCAATCCTTTGTGATTTTCACCTTACCTGGTATTTATGATTCTGAGCTTGCATAACACCACCTTGTGATATTGTCAATGTACCTTAGTGATCTTTTCAATGTATTTGTACAAGTGTGACATAAAGCTTAAGCTTTTTTTCTCTCATGCTGTTTTCTCTTCAGTAAATGAATTTATTTGTTCATTGCTCTAGTTAAGGCTGAAATAGTCCATATGCGAGTTTAACTATATTAATACTAGGAGCAAGGTTGAGATGCCTTTATCAATATTCTTCCATTTTTAAAACACCTTGCAAGAGTAAAGGGAGTATCGACACTATTATCTAATTGCTAGGGGTTGAGAGACCCTTCCATGTCAATTGTTCATTGATGTAATTTTTTCCTAAGTTTTCACTTTGCAAGTAAATAAACTATGTAACTTAATCATTGCCATAAATTTTTGTTTTATTTTATAGAGAACTAATGAACATAGATGTCATAACAATAATCAACAATGGTTCCATTCCAATATAATAATTTCACAAATTACAGTATTCCAAAGAATGTGTACAAAGTACATACATAGCTCAATCAAGCTTCAAAACAATAGATATAGATAGTTTAGGAACCTCCTTTTAAATCTTGGTCTTCTTGTCACTTGCTGGGGAGGAGAAGCATCATCTTCAAAGCAATAGATATAGATAGTTCAGGAACCTCCTTTCAAATCTTGGTGTTCTTGTCGCTTGTTGGGGAGGAGAAGCATCACTCAAACACTTTTACGTCAACTATGGACTCATATGTGGTCTCTTGCACATCTATCATTCGATAGATGGCCCTACCCTTCAATGAAGAGATTGGTAGAGTAACCTCGTAACGACAACCAAATTGAGCTTAGTGTTGTGTCTTAGATGACTAAAACTTGTGAACCCATAATCTAGGACTAGCATGCATATAAATGGATCACGGTGAATTGACAGTGGAGCCAAAGACAATCACACTACTTAGGCCAAAGTGTTCTCACCAATACTTTGAGTGATAGTCATCCTACTCACATACACTACTCTAGCTCGATTTGACTTAAGGCCACTATAATCTATGCATAGGTTTTTCCTTCAATGGGTAGTCTTTAACCCTAGAGTCAACCTATTCCCTTTTTCCACAACTTAATGGTATATCTACTCATAAAGCATAAATACAAGTTACCCTCCCTTCAAAGGATAAACAAACCCTAGGTGTAACTTTATAAGTTATCTAATATAATCAAATAACTTAGCTCTGAATAACCCATAAGCTATCCTTGCTTAATCATATTTAGTATACTTATACTAATGCAATTCCTCCTATTACGGAGTACCTATTACAGAGTAAGTACAAGCACTTTCACAGATATTGTAAAGTAGCTTTTTTCCCCTTTCCAAAGCAAATACTGTGATTCCCTAATGCAAATAATCTCAAGAAGAAGCATTCAAATCTCAATCTTTCATAAATAAAGACAAATAAGAGAAGATTAGATCCTCATGCCTGTATACGCTTAATCCAATTAACTGACTTGATGCACAGCTTTCCAACAATAGCTTGCTAGCTTCACTTAATCCTTTTATAGCAATACTTCACTATGACTTCTCCCTCAAGAAACAATTTTCACTCACAAAGTAATTCACAACTCTCACACTATAACTCTTAGCTCTCAGATTAAACAACTCTCAGAATAATTGCAGCAGAATAAGTTTGCAGAAGAATGTGTTTCAAGTAAGGGAGCTATCCCATCTATTTATATAGAAAATTGAGACATTGTAGCCCACAGAAAAGGCATGCCTTTCAACAACTCTCTCCATGCAAATCGACTCACTACAAACAACTTAAAAAGGTGGCAGCAAGCTAAGTATAAACTCATCATAATATGCTACAGATCGACCCTTCTATTTGACAGCAACAAAAGATTAATTCAAATATGCACATGTTCCAAGGATAATAGTCGAATTGCAACCAGAATAGAATTCTACATATTTAAGAGTTTCTATATGTTGGCACCAAGTATTTAGCCAACTCCTTATCTTTTGGCGCGGTTATTCCTATTGAAACAGTCCTTTGTTTATAGGAAACACCTATACCATGCTGACTTGGTCATAGTTTTACTGAGCAATAGAGCAAAGATGAGTCGCTCCTCAATAATAGCGTATTATTGGTACTTTGACTATATAATATCTTGTTGTATGCTTTTCTTATTATCATGCATCTCACACTTTATATTGCAGCTTATAAACATTCCATCTCTTTGTATAAAACCGTCCAAGTTTGGAGTAATTCATTGTTAATGATTAAAAGATGCATTTCCAATAGTATCGACTATGGTTATCTTCCATGTCGACCTTTATTTTTGCGAAATACTTTGCATATGATTCAACCTTTATCTAATATCAACATATGTATTATTTGGCCTTTAAATACTCTACATATCTTATATACAAATTGGCCTATATTTCATATATATAAATCGCCCTCAAAACATCACACATATATATATATAGCATTAATGCTATATCACATATATATACATACATACACACATACATACATACATACATACATACATACATATATATATATATATATGTATATGTGATATAACGTTAATGCTATATAGCATTAACACTATATCACACACACATATATATATCCTAAGTCAATTGAGTATGTATACTTTCAATATATAAATGAATATTGATCAAATTGGCATTCACATAATAATAATAACCATATCAACTATATATATATATACATATATATATATATTCTTCTATGTACATGTATATGTATGTATACATATACTGATATATTCGTATGGAAATTTCTGTTTGTCAAGCATGCGTATGTATCGATACATTTATACATATGGATATATGTCTATATCTCATATATATATATATATACACACACACATTTGATTGCACAATCAAGCACATACACAATTATTATCGTGTTGACAGGGAATAGACATGTGGTGTATTAATACATGTACACATTCATGTCATATTGTCCATTTAATAGCTCTTTGCTCATAAGCAACCTGTTCATATAAGCATGCATAGATATGTCTAGCTATGTACTCTCATGTACGTGTTCCTTCATACGTATGGTCTATTGTCGACATGCATATATATACATTCCACATGTGTTCACCCCATCAATACAAGCACAGTAATATAAGGAAGAACTCATAAGCCCTAAATAGATAAACATCATCCAAGCATGCATTCAATAGTAATCAAGACCCTTACTAATGTAAACACATCATACTAAGGATGACTTACCAATTCCCAACATATTAACTTGACTCAACCATTCTACTGTGAGTGTGTGTGTAAGCTCAGTTAAGTTACATTATTGGTTACCCAACCAGGTTCTTCTCCTGAGTGATACTTCCCCTCACACCTAGAGGATTGAACATATACCTGCATCCAACTAACACATTCCCACGGTAGTCAACTGTTCAACAAAATATGCTTTCACATGATATTTCTCCATAGTTAGAATATCCAATTCAATAACCATCTATTTCTTACATATGCATTCCATCACATAACATTAAATGATATAACATTCATTCACAATTCATTGATAACAAAGTGCAAGCACACATATATTCTCAATTAGAATTCAATGTACATTCACTCATGCAATATTTACCCTACATAGTAATAGTAATTAGTTAATTACACAATTGGGGTGTAACAATAACATTCTTCCAAAGTGTCATCTTTTTCCACCATCACCCACCCATCCTCTACCATATTCTAAAAAAAAGGTATTAGACATCAATATGCTTTATCCTTTGATGAAATGTTGGGTTTTTATCCAAACATATGGCATTCTTACTATTGCAATGAACTGTAATTGGCCGTGCCTCTAGCCCAACATGTGAACACAATATCTTATAGTAGATGGCTTCCTTAGAAGCATGAGTTTCTACCACGTAATTTGCTTGTGTAGTGGAAAAAGCAATGACAACCAATTGCTTACTCGTTTAACTAATTGCACCACCGAACATAGTGAAAGTATATCCACTAATGGATCTTATGTTATTGATATCTCCAACCCAATTTGAATCCATGTATAAAATGATTTTTTTTCCTTATAGGATAACCATGGTAACATGAGGAATACTTAGAGGCACCTCACAAATATTTGAATACTTTCTTCACTACATCCCAATGTATTCATCCAAGATTAGCCATAAATCGACAAGGACTCTAATTACTTAGCAATGTCTAGTTTTGTACAAATCATAACTTACATCAAAAGACTCCAATACCATAAGGTAACTTTACTCATATCCTTTATCTCACTAGGAGAAATTGGATATTTCTCAATAGATAACTTTCTCCCCCATCATAACAAGAACACACAATGGCCTACAATTTGACATGTTGAACCTCTCCAACATTGAGTTCATATACTTACTTTGGCCTAGCCAAAGTTTTATGTTCACTTTATCTCTTCTAATCTCTATCCCCAATATGTACTTAGCTTCCACTAAGTCCATCTCAAACTATGTTGAAAGCTAAGATTTCAAATCACAAATCAAACATTTCCCATTATAAAAAATAACATACCATCAACATATAATCCCAAACTATCTAAGCACCTCCTTCTAATTATCTTTGTTGAGTGCACCTCCTAAATGATTGAGATGGATGTTTTATCTCTTCTTCAAAACTCTCTAAACTATCTAAGCACTTTTCCTCTCCAAGTCCTTCAATGTGGGCCTTTGGTTGAACCATCTTGATCTTTGGGGTTAGTTGAACCACATCTTTCTTTTCATCCTTATCTAGCTAAAATATTTTCAAAAAATATTTAACATATCTAAATATAACACTTATGCTATTCAAAACTCTCTCAGCCTTAAGGTCCCAATATTGTATCATTTTGCATCAACACTATAACCAATGAAGATACATTTTATAGTCTTGTTCTCTAAATTTGATCGCTTCTCTCTAGGAACATGTGCATATGCCTCACAACCAAAGACTCAAATATGTAGTCAATGAGGGACTTTTTCCCGACCACATATCCATAGGTGTCTTACCAACAAGATTTGTGTAGGAGATTTTTTAACTAGGTAATATGTTGTTGCAACTACTTATGTCTAATTTTTTTAATAGGTTGGCCCCACTAAGCATACTCCTAGGCCTCTCCATCAACATCAACATCAAGTTCATTTTTTATGCAACTCCATTTTGTTGAGGGGTGTATGGAGTTGTCTTATGTATTTTTCCACCCTATGGTCCATACATATAGTCTATCAAATTTTTTTATACAAAAATCATTGGCATTATTAGTCCTCAAAATATTAATTTTCCTACTAGTTTGATTCTCTACAAGAGCCTTAAAATCCTTAAAATAATTGAATACTTTAGATCTACTTCTAAGGAAATATACTCATGTTGTTCAAATGTAATCATCAATGAAATAAACATAATAAACATATTTGAAAATCTAAGGAACATTAACATGACCAAGAACATATGAATGGATTAAATCCAACATCCCATAAGATTTATGAGAACTAGAGTAAAACTTAATTTAGTTTTATTTTCAATATACAACGATCCCATAAATTTAATATGATATAAATAGAAACCATTGAAATATCAGTTGATATTGATCAACAATGATATACACCCATAATTAATACATAAAAAATAATAATAGGATACAATAGACGGCCTAGATTTATATCAATTGATATACACCAACAATCAATACATGTAAAAATGAATACATGATACAATATAGAAACCCTATAAATATCAATTGATATAGATTGATATATCAATCAATATAGATCAATGGATCGATTGATATATTGATTGATAAATCAATTGATATACACCAACAATCAATACATATATAATTTACAATGGTACAATAGAAATCATAGAAACATCAATTTCAATATCAATCAATATATCAACTGATACCAACAATAAATAAATATAAAATTAAATATGATATAATAGAAACCCTAGAAATATTAATCAATGTCAATTGATAGACATCAACAATCAATATATATAATTCAATATGATACAATAGAAACCCTAGGAATATCAATTGATAATTGTTATATTGATTGGTAAATCAATTAATATACATCAACAATAAATACATATAAAATTTAATATGATACAATAGAAACCATAGAAATATCAATTTCAACATCAATCTATATCAATTGATATACACCAACAATCAATACATATAAAAAATTTAATATAGTACAATAGAAACCTTGAAAATATCAATTGATATACACAAATAAAATTAATAGGTCATACATACATGTATTGTATATATATTTTTTTGCTGAAAAGTAAAATATAATTTTATGATTTTAAATTAAATGTTGCAATTATATATATAATGTATGCAAGATGATACCACACCTAACAATGATGAACTCACAAAAGTTCTTGAGTAATCCACATCATCTTAGGTAGATGTGTGTAAGGCCCGACCTTTTGTGTGACTATTGCTACTTCTTTCTCCTTTGTGGGTTCCATTGTTTCTAGTTAGCTAAATCAAATTTGTGTTTGAATTATAGAGATTTAGATTAATTGCACATGATGATGATGATCTTAATAGGAGTTGGCTATGTTATTTTCCACTCAAATCTTATATTCTACAAGTATGCTTTAAATCATGCTAATTGTATGTTATTCAATTAGGATTGGAAAAGATTCAATTATTTAATGGTGTTGTAATGAAATGGAATTTCTATGTTAATTTTCATTTGATTCTTATTTAATGAAAGTATACTTTGAATTAAATTAATTATATAGGATTAGAAAAGATTCATTTACCCAGTTAAATATATTGTTAGGAAATGAAATATCTATGTTAGGTGGATTAGAATGATGGACATGCGATGTTCATGAAAGATAGTATGAAAATTGAATTTTATTAATGGTATGCATTTTGATGAGTAAATTGAAATTGAGTTACTACTTGATGTATGACTGTTTTAATATTATTTTGATCGCATTTCAAGTCACTTTGGCTATATGTTGAGCATATTAATAGGTACAATTGAGTGTGGAAGTATTTCCAATGGAAATTTAGAGATATTCTAGAAATACTAATGTGATTTACCTAATGTCTAATTTAGAGATATTCTAGAAATCCTACTTATGTCTACACTTTCCACTTTTTCTCTAAAAATATTATTATTTCTCTCCTTCCATAGGCCCTAAGCAATATGGGGGAGCATAAGAGTCCAAAGAAGCTTCATGAAAGAGTTAGAGGATGGCTAGTACCATTGAAGGACCACTCCTTCTAAGGAAGAGGGAAAGACCCAACAAACATTCTAAATGTTAAGCACCAAATCACTCTAGAAAATGAGTGTTAAATCAAAAAATGGAACGCATCCTCGTAGTCACACTCACAAAGGGAACACCTATTAGGAAGGAAAATCCATTTTTGCACAAATCTTCACAAGAGAGAATCTTGTCTTAAGCAAGGATCCTTGAAAGAAAATATTAATTTTGGGGATACAAGCTCACGCCACCAAAGTGTAGCCCAGAAAGGGGGGTCTACCTTCTAGATGCAAATTAGAGGAATACACTGAGGTAATAGAGTAAGAACCCTCAAGAGTTTTGAACCAAGCCAAGTATGTCTTGAATGAGAAAGAGGAATATGAACATGTGCCAAGAGGGAGTGAAGCCTCAACATCCACATTACCAAGTGATCAACTTCATAAAGACACTTTCAAGATCCTTCCTTAATATAGTTCGCCACCTTATCACCAAAGAAACCTCACACAAGGTTTTTTCAAAGAGCTAGCCCACTCACAATCCAAGAGTGGGGTATCCAAAAGCCACTTGTCTTCCAAAAATTTTAGAGAAAGGGGGTCATCCCACAAGAATGGGTCCCAAACTTGGGACATCAAATTTTCAATCTTAGATGTAAAACCTTAGAAACACCTTCGTTTGAAGGTTTTTCTTTGAACAAAGGTACCTTCATTCAAATTTATGTCAAAAGGTACCTTAGTTTGAAGGTTAAAACCTTCGAATGAAGGTACTTTCCAAAAATGGAAAAAAGGGACCTTTGAACAAAGGTCCCCTTTTATTCCTTTTATGAAAATTTCTAGAAAAGGAATAAAAAGACCTTTGTTTGAAGGTCCTTTTTTTCTATTTTTGGAAATTACCTTCGTTCGAAGGTGTTTTTACATTTTTTAATCGGAATAACATACCTTTGAATGAACATCCTTGAATACCTTCAAATGAAGGGCCCTTAGGTAGAAACTTTCAAAGTCTACTTCAAAATTTCCTCAAAAAATCTAATTTCAAACCTCGGGTTAGACCTTCAAATGGAATTAAATTGACAATATAATTTGCAAGATTGTAGTCCTTGAAACGAGCTTTCCAACAAGTGTAATTTTAATATGTTTTTATTTTCTAATTTTTGTTGAACATAGGTTTTTCACTGAACAACAAGTTCTTTGTTCTACTCATGTGAAAAAATAGTAAAACACTAAAAAAAATTCTAAAAAATATATGTGCATTAGGTATTGATGTCTTTGTTTCAAAAAAAAAATAAAAAATTGAATTTTGATATATATGAAACAAGTTATGCTTTACGTCATACACCTATGTTCATAGTATAATTACCTTGACTTCAAAAATTATTTCAAAAAATGCAACGAAAAATTATGAAAATATATCCATGCACTAGATATTAATGTTAGAAAAATATATTTTAAAAATTATAGTTTTATCCTTTCTAGAAAAAATTTGTGTTACAACATAAATGCCACTTTTTCAAAATGTTGTTTACTATAAAAACAAGTTATTAAAAGTTATGTAAAAATCCATAATTTATTTTTAAAAAAATTAAAAATATATTTAGAATCTATACACAAATTTTCACAAATCACTAGTTTGCATCATCTTTGAATTCTTAATGGTTTCACTGCTATAGGCCTCACAAAGTGAAGATTAGTTAAAAATGTTGATTTCAATGTCCTACTATGGCCAAAAAATGGAACTCATTATTGTGGGATTTACCCAAGGCCATTTTCCAATTTCCATTTCACCCTTTATAGATAAAATTTCTACTATCCGAAATGTTTTTCCATATGATGGATCGATCCATCAAGGAGGTCAAGACTGTAAAGGAACTCCATGTTTCTATTAAGATTTAGGTATTTTCTCTTGCAAATCCCAGTCCATTCATTCTTTTCCTTCAAAAGCCTATGATGCATAGATATTGATAATACCCTCTTCAAGAAGGGTATTGATAGATATATTATTTCTATGGTGTATGGATAAAGAGTAACTAAAAGTCTCCTTGAAGCTTTTCATAGTCAAGTCTATGGTGGACACTTCTCTACATTAGCAACAAACTAAAAAATATTGACAGCTCATTTTTACTAGCCCACATTTTCCAAGGATTCTCAAGAGTGGGTCACAAAGTGTGAAGCGTGCCATTAATTCATCAACAAGCCAAAACTTGTTACTCTTCCACTTAAACCTATGGTAATTAAATAATCATTTTAGTAGTGGAGATTGGAGTTCATTAGCCCTCTTAATCCACACTTAAATGTTGGTCACACTCATATACTCACATCTACTAATTATTTTAGGAAATGATTGGAAGCCATTTTAGTCAAACAAACTACTTTTGAAATAGTATGCAACATCATCAACAAGGATATTTTGGTACAATGTGGCATTCCTTAGAAGATTATGACTAACAATGCCTCAAACTTCTCCTTAATTGAAATCATAGGCTTTTTCTATTATTATGGGATTTCTTTATCATATTCATCTTATTATTATCCAAAAGGGATTGGTCAAGTTGAATCAAGTACTTAGCAAAAATATCATTCTTATTATTCAAAAATTGGTTAATGATAATCATTAGAATTAACATGAGAAACTATACAATGCATTCTAAGTTGATTGCATAACTCCCAAAAAAGCAATTGGGATGTCACCATTCCAATTACTATATGGAATATAAGCACAAATTCATATCTTCTTAGAATTTCTTGCACTGCAATTAGCCAAGGTTATTGAAGATGAAGATTTTAAAAATTCACTAGATGAAAGGATAATATACTTGAGTCAGTTAGAAGAAGAAAGAGTTTTATTTGTAGCTAGAGTTATCAAACATAAAGGTAAAGTAAAGAAATTGTATGAAAAAAAAGGACCAATCAAAGGATTTTTATATTGAAGATTAAAATTCCTACTATAGGAAAAAAATAAGAGAACCTAAGGTAAATCATGGGAATTTTGACTCATTGTAGAGTCGCCCCTTCAAAATTTGAGACTTCTTCAACAACAATACTTATCATTTGATATATCAAGATGGAAAACATCTCCCTTTTCCTTACAATGGGTAAAATTTGGAAAGGTATTTTCAATAAAAGCAAGTTGTTTCATATATGTATATAGGTGAAATATTTTTTTTTGTTTTTTCCCTCCTATTTTCTTATATCATGTTTTATATTCTTATCTATCTCTTGTCTTCCCCTCCTTAGGTCAAAATGTTACATTGTCAAATTTTAACTTTTCATTTTCCTCACTTTCAATAAAGGTAGCCTCACCTACAAATAGAGAAGGGATTATATCCCATCATACTATTGAATAAAACCCTATAATATTGTCTCCTTGACAAAAATATATCGAATAATATTAATGATCAATGGCAAATTAGATCTAAATAACAAGAAAATTAGAATTAAATTATAAATCTCAATACTTAATTAGGGTTTTAACATTGGGTTATGAGTAAATTTGTTGGGTTTGCCAAAATGAAATGGAAAAAGGATGTTCCTTACATTAATCAAGAAAATAAACATAATTAAGTACAAATTAACTTAGGATTGGATGTGGGGTGTAGATGGAGTGGACTAAAATGAATCAAATTAGGGAATATTAGACAATAAGCACAATCAAATCATAAATAACAATAAATGAGGAAAGAAAATACTTGGCTAAGTTATGATCAAAGATTGAGTATTAATTGATGAAGATAGTGAAGTTGATGTGCCTTGGAATTTGGAAATGTGCTAGATAATCATGCATACAGTTGAGAATCAAAATATTTTTTATTATTATGTATGGGTTGCCTTCATGATTATGAATCAAGTTCATGGTTGTGAACTTGATATATGCCTATGAACCCATCTTGCGATGCTCTCTAGATTTTAACTATAAATTCTTTGAAATTTAATTTTCTAGATAACAATATTTTTATGTCACTCTTGATTTTCTATTAGGTTAGCAATATTTAAAAATACCTTGACAAATATCAAGCTTCAAATATGAATATGGATTCCAGAATGATTGATAGGTGATTCACATGTACTAGGATGCAATTGATCAAATATGCTAAATTTCTTGCTTGATTTGAATGCAGATGTGAAAGAGCATTCTTGTATTGCTAATGTTAAGTAATGGCGAATGAGTGATCTTTGTTGATTCTCACTTGATATCAAATTATTGAAATGAATGCATTTTTCTACATAAATAAATCACCAAATTATGAATGTTTGTGCAAAATCAGCCTAAGATCAAAGTGTAGATAAGATCAATCCAATAAATTCTTGATTTGAATTTTGTAATTGAAATGTTCAAAACTTATGACTATAAGAATGACCTCACACTTATAGAGACGACTTAGATTAGACAACTATTGAATCTATGTCTAATAATATTATATCATAAATAAAAATTAGATTAATGATCAAAATTAGCCAAATAAATCAATTGAATAAACATTACACACAAAAACATAAAAATAAACATAAAAGTACAAACAAATCTAAATATACCAACCTAACAATACACAAAAATTGACCATTTATATTACTATATATTTCATCGTTACAATTTACAATTTGCATGCCTAAGTCAATAGTTTGGCCATTTGGTGATATTGCCAAGCCGTGGAAGAAAAAAACTTCTTATTAATTCGTAATATTATATTAAAATAAAATAAATAGTAGTCAATTACACAGCCTAGAAATCACAGTATGAACAGACTTGACGGCAAGTATTCGATTCAAATCAGTAGTAAAAACAAACGATCGTGAAATCCGATAAAATCTAAATAAAGATTAAACCTAAACAATAATACAAAATAAACGATAAATCAATCCTTTTCTGAGCTATGATCCAAAACCCTAGTTTTGCGCTGTATAAAAGAGAAAATCAAAACTATAGTTGACATAACAAATATTTGACGCCGACGTTCTGGAGTGGCGGGGAGCGTGTCCGTTAAAGAAGAAGATGGTGACCGGGTCTACCTGGTATATACGATGGCGCCTTAAAACATATTTAATTGAAAGACACTTGTCAGTGGAAAGTGGTATGTTTTAACGCGCATCCAGTTGCCATGTAGGCCCCACAATTCTGACGTGTTTAATACGTTACAGGCCTGTTCAGCGCCCCAGCCGTTTGCTGTGCCACGACAAACCAGCAATTGGCTTACGTTTTTAAGGTTTGTATTTCAATGCCTTTGGTGGGCCACCATCTGAGATACACACTGCAATTAATATGTATAATACAATATAAATTTATTATATTATATTAATTAATATTTATTTATATATTAATATGTATAATATAATATAAATTTAAATAATATTTTTTAATTTTTTATATTAAATACAATATAAATAAAATGAACTGATTATATATTATAATTATAAGAAAGAATTAAAGAATAATTATTTAAAAATAAAATTATATATGTATATGAATTTTTATTTTTATTTTTATTATTACTATTATTATTATTACGTCGAAAGGCGTTATACAGTGAAAGCAATGAAGGAATATTCTCTGTAAAGTTTTTGAAGCTGTATTGAAAATGACAGGCAGATGGAAGTCATGTGCTGCTTTTGCTTCCATTGGAATTCATATAAATAGGTTACTTTGTATTTTATATTAAAAAAATTCAAATAATCCGGAAATATTGGAGTCAGTTTTAATAATTGAGCCCGCTGTTTTCACCAAGGGCGACACACAATCAACATTATATACTTAATTAACCACACATTTCCATGTTGAAGGTATCTCGGGGCAATGGGGTAACCGTCTTTATAACCGTCGAGAGTAGACTTACAATCTCAATTTATTTGCTCTTTATACCGTGCTTAGAGTTTTTGTTCATTTATTGTAGCATGCAAGGCTCGGGGCTCAGATCTGCGGGTCCATTTTAAGGTATGCTGATAAAGATTCAATGATATTTTGTATCAACCTTCCATTCTTTTTTCCTTTCGTTGTTGCAAATCATGGCATATAAGCTGATACTATAAATATTTACACATTTCTTTGTTGTGTAACTTAAGGTATGCTGGTAAAGATTCAATTGTATCTAGAATAAACCTTTCATTCTTTTTGCCTTACTTTGTCACTGATATAAACTGATACTATAAATAACCATTTTTCTTGGTTCTATCTAATATACAGAATACCAGACAAACAACCCAGAGCATTGAGAAATTACACTTGGCAAAGGCCAAGAGATATCTGGAGGATGTTATTGCCCACAAGCAAGCAATACCCTTTTACCGATTTTGTGGAGGTGTAGGCCGTACTGCACAAGCAAAGTCTCGACATTCAAATGGCCAAGGATGTTGGCCTATAAAGTTTGTTGAGTTTTTGTTGGGATTGCTAAAGAATGTAGAAAGCAATGCAGAGGTTTTTCATGACTCCCAGAATTAGTATTAGGATGTACTTTGCAATTATGCTAGCATGCATATGCTATAAATTCATTTTTTAATTCCTTAACAGGTTAAAGGGCTTGATGTTGATGCATTATATATATCTCGCATCCAAGTGAACCAAGCACAAAAGCAATGGAGAAGAACTTATCATGCTCATGGAAGAATCAATCGTATGCTTTCAGTTCCTTCTAATATGATTTATTTTGTCTTGCGTTTAACAATTCTGGTGTACTTTCTTTTGCACATTTCTTCATTGATTATGTAGCCATTTATTGGCTTTAAATTACCGCTGGGTTATTTTGGCTTTGCAGCTTACATGTCAAATCCATGCCACATTGGGTTAATACTCGCTGAAAAAGAGGCACCTGTTGAAAAAGAGATATGCACATTGTTTAGTGTTGTTGCACTTGTAGGCGACTGGATTCTCTTTTCATATCAAATGTGTGTTGCTATCAATACTAAACATGATTTTTGATATGAAGTAATTTTGTGTGAAGGTTTGTCATGTATAAAATTAACTCACTTCTGCATATTGTTGGATTATTATTGCATTTTAGAATTGTTAAACATTTTTGAGGTAACTTAACAAATAACTTGTATTGGGTAAAGCTTTGTTTTAAAAATTTACCTAACACAATTTATTTACATGCTTTATTGTTGCTATACAGATTTTGACTGAAATCTTTTTGGTTTGTAAGAAGGCTGAATCTCAGATTGCTGCCCTGGCTAGACAAAAGAGAGGCCCTCTTCGTAGTGGCACCTCATCAGAAGGTGCTAGAGCAGTTTTGATGCAACATTTCACTACCACAGTTTTTGGAAGCATGAGTTTTTTGAGACATGGTTTTTTTTGTAGGTTCTCTTGCATGAACCTTTACCTCCATGGAGTTATTTGAGGTAGACATGTTAAATTTTGTTACTTTTATTGCAGTATTTTTTTGCCTTCATGGCTACTTGTGGGTTTCAAGGACTTTAACTATCTAATTGTTCATCTTTATTTCCTTTCTTTCTCATTTTTGCCGGGGTCCTTAGTGATTGATTATAACATTGAATTGAATCACCATTGTGCTTAAATTAATTAGTATTTTTAATGCATATTTGTGGTTTGTGGTATTCCAACACACTTAGGATTGTAGAAGTCATTTGGGAAATCTGAGATCTCAATCTATTCTCTGCCTCCCTTAAAATCTTAGCTTGTCTAATTTGGTTGCAGTCTCTTTTCTGCATTTCTGCTACTATTCAACAGCTCCTAGCAGAAATTGGTAAAAGAAAATAAGTTGATATGGCTCACAACTTCTTTTGGTGCTTTCTGCGATTCTTAAGCCTGCCTGTCGAAGGGATTTAAAGGATTCCAATAGCTTTACTGTGCAAGGGTGTGCGATGGTTTTTCCTCTTTAAGGCTAATGACAGTCCCATCATGTTTTCAATAGTATTCCTATTTGCTACTATTCAATCTTCAATCTTTTCCCACATTTCAAAACTAAAATATCATAATTTGTATTTGAACATATACCCAAACATAATGTCTCCTGCTGTGAGAGCACACAATTTTGTTATATTGGAGCTTTTGGCATTGAAACTTCTGTAGGAAATGAAAGAATAGGGAGAAACAGAGGATAAACTTCAACTACTTCGTAGTGTAGCATGGGCATTTAGGCCAGGAGTTCTAACTACTTTGATGGGGGTTAGTGGGGCTAGAAAGACAACACTCATGGATGTTTTGGATGGAAGGAAAACAAGAGGATATATTGAAGGGGATATTAGGATCTCTGGATTTCCCAAAAAGCAAGAAACATTTGCTCGAATCTCTGGTTATTGTGGTAGAATGATATTCATTCTCCACAAGTAATAGTGAGAGTCCTTAATATATTCTGCATTTCTTCGTCTTCCAAAAGAGGTTGATATCAACACCAAAACTGTAAGTCCCAAACTCAAATTTTGTATTGCATATTCAATCTTTACATTATTTGGTAGGATTCAGTTTTTTAGCACCTCACTAAATCAACTCATTTGAACTGCCATAGGCCTTTGTAGATGAGGTTATGGAGCTGGTAGAGTTGGATAATTTAGGGGATGCATTGGTGGGTCTTCCTGGTGTAACTGGTCTGTCAATAGGACAAAGAAAAAGGTTAACAATTGTTGTGGAGCTTGTTGCGAATCCATCTATTATTTTCATGGATGAACCAACTTCAGGACTCGATGCCAGATCAACAGCTATTGTCGTGAGAACTATTCACAATGCAGTTGATACAGGAAGAACCGTTGTCTGTACAATTCACCAACCTAGCATTGACATTTTTGAATCTTTCGATGAGGTAGAAAAATTCTGAAATGGTTGCGTTTGATGATTTTTTGTAATATACTTAAGACAGTGATAATTGGTCCATTTGCGGTGCAGTTGCTTCTGATGAAGAGAGGTGGTCAAGTCATCTATGTAGGACCCTTGGCTCTAAACTCTAAAAATGTGGTGTATTTTGAGGTAAGTTCATCTATTTACCACCATTTTTAAATAGGTGAAAGTTAATTAGGATACATTTGTTATTGATGTTACTGAAAATATAATCTGGTATAAGAGGGAAAAAGTGTGTATAAAAGTTTATTTTAAGTTCTAAATTATATTAAATTGTAAACAAATTATTATAAATATTTTTATGAAAATATATATAATCATGATACAAAAAATTAGATTTTAAGATCTAACATAATATAAGTGTTTTGATGAGAAGTTATATGTCATAATATAAATCTCTTACAATCTGAGATCTAAGGAAAAGAAGTTAGCAAAATAATTGCATTGAGACCAGACAACAAGGGAGAGTTCACAACAAGGGAGAGAAGTTAAATTTAAAATTAGGACATAGAAATGCAAAGAGTTATGAAGATTAAATTGAAATCAATTTCTATGGATGTGAATTCATTTATGGTATCTATAAGGTTTTACAAACACCAAAATGAATCAAGGATAACTTCAAGGTGTTATTTTTTTCAATATGGTTTGTTATAGGCTATTCCTGGACTGCGAAAGATAAAGGATAAGCAAAATCCTGCTACATGGATGTTAGAAGTGAGCTCTATTACTGTTGAGCTTTCTCAAGGGATAGACTTTGCAGAATACTACAACAACTCAACTCTCTCTAAGTAAGTACCAGTTCAATTTAGGCTCTCTATCTAACTCATGAATTTTCAATATAATCAAATGATGATGGATGCCTTAATAATGCAGGACAAATATTATATTGGCAAAAGAGCTATGTATTCCAGCTTCTGGCACAAAAGATCTTTATTTTCCAACTCAGTTTTCACAATCTTTCTTCAGACAATTCAAATTTTGTCTATGGAAACAAAAATTGGTCATATTGGAGAAGTCCAGACTACAATTCATAAGAATTCTAACTTCTCAGGGAATTTCAAAGACTTAACAACAAATGTGTTTGCTTCAGGGATAACAATACAAATATCTTGAATATCATACGGGGGGTTTGTATTTCGCAGTGTTGTTCATAGGAGTATCAAATTGTCAAACAGTACAACCTATGGTTGCAGTGGAGAGAACAGTTTTCTACAGAGAAAGAGCAGCAGGAATGTATTCTGCAATGCCTTATGCTTTGGCACAAGTATGCAGATTTTCTTGGCGTATCTTTATGTTAATATGAAATGTCATACCGTGTTCTAATTTTTTTAAACAAATTATAATAAAAAAATTATTTATCAGTTATTAAGAAAATATTAAAATACTTTAGATTAAAGTTTAATAGAGTGATGAAATAGGAATATGTTTAATTATTATATTTATTCTTTTATAAGAAAAGTGAGATAAAATGGAACATTTTTTTTAATTATTTAAAATAAATTTAGTAAGTTTTGTAACGAATATGAAGTGATTTTTAACTATCTTTTTATGAAGTGATAAATTGTGACATAGGTTAAATGATATCAAATGAACAATTATAAAAAAAATGAATTAAAATAGTTAAATTATTATTTTAAGAGTTTAAAAAATTAAATGTAAAAGAGTAAGAGTGTTTAGTTTTTAAGGATTAATGTTGAAGGATAAGTTTAATTAAGGTTATGGTTCATTAAAAATAGGTGTCTTGAGAAGGATATCTTTCGGTGTATTTTACATATATTTTTAAAATATAGGTATGCTAGTTTAACTTATCTTTAATTTATTACTAGCCTACCTTGTTTTTCTTTAATTTATATTATTAATACCATTAAATTAGTCAATAAATACTACTATTACATACTAAAAAGGTAAATAAATAAATGATACTTGTTAGCTGTATCACTTTTCATTTGGTATGCAGCGGCCAATCACATTTATTTATTTTAGCATATTACTTTTTATTTGTATAGTGTGAATTTTAAAACTTATTTTTTATATTTGTAAATTAACATTTATCTCTTTTTCTATTCGACGTAGATTGATTAAATAAAAATGAAAGATTAAAACTAACAGCTAGGGGTATAGAATCCATTAATGCATTAAATTGATTATTAACTATCTATTTTATTTTATTTTAAAAAAATTAGTACTCTCCCCACCCTAAGGAAATGTAGATTCTTTCAATTTTTAGTTATTATTAAGACAACTTAAGGGATCCATATTTTATAAGCAAGGCTTTTAGAGGAGGAAAATGTGGGGCCCTAAATTGAAACTCCCCACACCTTAAAAATAATTTATTTGATTATATTCTAACCTATTTTAGGTTATACATGACATGCCATGTGTAATACAAAAAAAATAATTCTATGCCTACCCACATAACAATGCTTTAGATATTATTCGATTCACAACAAGTTATTAATTGATTTTAACAAATGAGAATTCAATGTTATTTTCTATTTGACAAATATTTGTATATAGTTAAAGTAATTATGCAAAATATTTAACAAAACAAATATGTAAAATTAATTTTCTAAAATGTAATTGGCTCAAAAATTTTGAGCGATAAGGGTGATTTTCCCGGCTCCATTATCACAATTGCAATTTTCCCCATTCCATTATCACAGTTTTGAAAAGATTTAAAAACAATATAAAAAAACATTCACAAGACTATCAGTGAAATAAAAATATATATCTGTGCAGGCAAAAAGAATTACCACTCGTAAATAAATATTTATCATGCGATATAAATATACCTGACTACCACTCATTGTACTCAAACACGGAAAAATGATACCCTTTTGCATTAAAATATGGTATATATATCTCATTATATTGTACATCAATCACCACTTTGACAATATAATTTTAGTTTATTTGATAAAGTTGAATAACTGGAACAACAATTTGAATGTATGTTTAAGTAAGAAAATATAATAAAAATATTTGTTATAGAAAAATTTAGTACAATTTTGTGGATGAAAGTATTAAAGAAAAAAAAAATCTAAATGAATTTAACCTTTCATAGGATCTCATCAAATGGTCTATATAGGAGATATCACTTGACTAAAAAAGATGCCTAATTATTCTCCCTATAAAAAGACACAAAATAGCATATAACATGCATAATTTCATACAAAAAGGCAAAAAGGGACCCATCACGCAACTACATCTATCTAAAAGATACCAAAATGTTAATCTTATGATGCTTATCTAACTTATCTTACAAATTGAATATAAAGTCTTCTATAAAAATGCTTTTTAATTTTTTTAATAAATATAATTAAAACATATTAATAATAATATAAGATCATCATGTCAGAAATATGTTAAGTACATAGAATGGTTCTCTACAACAAATTATAAACATGACTACTAATATTAATATTTTTTCTGAGTTTATATCTCACTAAATGTGAAGAATAGCATCAATGAAAGAGTTTTAAATAGTTTGAATAAACTATTTTCTCTATCACAAGAATTTAAGATAGTATAAATACATTATTTTATGTGACACAAGAATTTAAAACATTGTGAATAAATGTTACCTAAATCATATTTAGATGTCTAATACCAAATATATTATATCATAGGCATCTACCATTAAAATGTTACAAAAAGTTTGAAAGTAGTAAAAAAGTTGCAAAAGATTGAGATTACTCAAAATACTTTATTCTTAAAATTTTAAAATACATCAAAATAATTTATTTTATAATATATATTATGTATAAATTAATTTTGAAGTTAATTCTAAGTAAAACATGAAAATTCTTAAATAATTTCAAGGTAAAATAAAATACTTTGAAGAAAATTAAAAAAATTCTTATTAAGAAAATAAAGTACATAAAATAAAATAAAATCAGTATAGTTATTTTAAACAAATCTAAAAAATATATATATTAAGAACACTTTTTCTACTTACAATTCCTTCTATTTATGTAAACTATTCTATTTTACTTTGAAACTATTTAAAAATTATTTTATTTTATTTACATCCTCTAAGGTTTTTAATAAAAAAAATATTTTATTTATGAAATTTATTCTATTAATTATATAAAAATAATTATTTAATAAATAATATAAATAAAATAAAATTATTATTAAATAGTTGTAAAGTACAATTAAATAATTCTTAAAATAAATAAAATAACCATTAAATAAATACAAATAAAATAATTTTTGAATAGTTCTAAAATGAAATAAAATACATCTATTTATAGTAAATAAAATAACACATTTTTATTATTTGGGTTGTCCAAATTTATTATCGCTCTCATGTTTTATCGTGCTTTGGACCTCTCACACGAGGGAATGGTTAGGCTTGCACTAGATACGAGAAGTGGCATTAATTGCCTTCTTTTCATAATTTACAAGTTACCTTTTGGCGATTATTTTCCTGTGGCCATTTCCAATTTGGGATTTTATTGCAGCTGCTTTGCTTTTCTCACTCATATTTTTCCTTTCATTGTGTTGGTTTTTTGCTATACATGCCCTGATGCCATGGGTGGTGACCGAGTGCAGGTGGAGCTGGATAAATGTGATGAATGGAAGGTGGATGGCATCGTCTAGCACATATGCAGGGAGGGTGGAATTTCCTAGTTTATGGAAAGCATGTTTGGCCATGATGAGGGCCTCTCCAAGCCATTTGTCACCTCTTGGGATGCCAAAAGAATTACTATGGGGAGAATTTCTTTTGAGATTAATGAGGAGGTGATCACTGAGGCCACAGGTATGGCTATGGATGGGAGTAAATCGAAGAAAACCACCAAAGTTGCTGACCAAACCAATCTCAAACTTTTCTTCTGAGGTGATGAGAATCTATCAAGTTGCATGGGGGCTATGATTGTGAGGCACTTCCAGAGCCTTGGGACAAAGTTTGCTTGGTGATAATGAAATATTTCACTCTTGCGGGGAGGTATGGTGTGTATTATTACTACCATTTTAATTTCCTCAATCACCTCAGAAATCACCACAATATCTCCATTCCATTTTTTCTCTTACATTCTCTTGAAAATACTATGCTTGATGTGGTTCAAGCCATGAACTCGAATAATAATTTTACCATTCTCCACTAAGGGCTTATGTCTAGACTCTATCATTTCTGCCTTTCCCTTTGCTCTCCTTGTCCCATTACTGTTGAAGAGGCTCCAGTCTCTTCGGCTCCTCCATCTGCTAGTATTATGGATACCCCTGGCCCTAGTAAGAAAAAATGTTTAAAAAACCCTACCATGAAAGCCTCTCCCCAAGAGACATCCCCCACCTAGGGGCCTGTGGTGAAGAAAAAGGACAAAAAACGTATAGCTCCCACTTTGAAAACTAAATCCAAAGCCTCCAAGAAAACCAAATTTAGGCTTTAGCAAATTGACTTTGACATTGAGATCACCCAGGAGACTAGTACCCCTCGCAAGTCAAGTAGATTGGTCATTAAGCAAGAAAAAGACAAGATTTTTAAGGAGGTGTCAGATTCTGACAATGGTGATGGGAGTGAGAGTAAGAGTAAGGAGGAAAAGGTTGTGGAGGAGGAGGCTCTTTTGGCTTCTACTAGTAGTTCCTCCCATGTTTTATAAAGCCTTAAAAGGGGTCCCATGGGCCCTGCCAGTATTAGGATCAAGGAGGTCAAATCTAGGGCCTCAAACATTGTTGGGGGAAAGGCCCCCATGGAGGAAGCTTGCAGTAAACAGGATGTGGTCCAGGAGGAGGTCAACAACCTTAAATGCAAAGTGGAGAGTTTGGAGAAAAGGTTGTAGGATGTTCCTTGGTTCACATTGAAGATCATGCATAGGTCCGCCACCACTCTGTGTCTGTTGCAAAAGGACAAGTCCATGGGAAATGTGGAGGAAGAAGCTATTGAAAAGGAACTTCTTAAGTTCCCCACTAAAGATTGTGCTACCATAACTTTAATTAAACCATGTAGTGGGAAGAAGGATTAGGCTCGTGGGTGATTTTGATTTTTTGGCTGGTGTTGGCCTCAATGAACATCGTTTCTTTTTAATTTTACTAAAGACTTTACTATTTTCATGTTTCCTTTTAACTGGTATGACCCTTGGTGGTATGTGGTTAAGACTGCTCTAAATCATGGTTTCATGATGGACATTACTATTAGTATTAGTTTTTGTGTTATGTTTTGGTGGTGGTTTTGATATGAACTATTTAGGGTGTTGGTTTGGTTTGTAGAACTTGTTGTTACTATGTTGTTAATGTTACTCTACTATTGTTGGCCTATAGGGCCTTGTACTAAAGGGACAACACCCTAGTTTTGATACTTTTTATATAAAAAAAAGACACATATTTTTTGTATTTTATAGATAGATTAAGATATCTACACTAATTTAATTAGTATATTAATTGAAATAAATTATTATTTATAACAATATAAAATTCAAATTATTACAACACCACAAATCTAAAAAAAAATTATTGTTACAATATTTTGAAAGAATGTACTATGGTACTACATGTAATTTATTTATTTTAATATTTTAAGATTATTATAATTCTTTGTACTAAATGGGCTTGGAAAATCCTTATCGTAATTGTTATGCTCTATGCTTCACCATTTTGCATTCGGTCAAACAAATCAAATCCAATCTAAAGCTCCCATTTCGGCACAAGCAGGTCGTGAGGATGTTGATTAAGTTGAAGGATTTCGGCTTTCAACAAGGCAGTTGCATTTGCTTGAAATTTTTTGACACCTTCTCAACAAGTCCAATATTCAATGCCCATAGTTGTCCCATAGTTCCTCTAAGGCTCCTAGAAAGTCAAGAAGAGGTATTGCAGAAGAGGAACTATTATATCTTAATTGTTACTCTAGATGTAAATTATTCTGCACAGTGGATCCTAATATGATTTTTTTTTCATAATTTTTTGTGTGCATAATTGTTGTGTCCTTTTGATAAGCTTTCCATTTCATTGCTTACATTTTTATACAACAACTCTAATTATTGAATTAGGATGAATTTTTATCCACCAAATCCCTATATGATTGAAGGAACTTAGAATGTTCCTACCAGAATTGGTGCACTTCCTTTTTTCCATAGTTAGATTAAGTTATATTCACAATAATTTTCAAATATTGATACAATTCACCCTTTGTTGTGTACTTGAATACAAGTTTTATTATGGAAAGTTAGACTTTTGATTAGGCATGCACTATTTGTGGATATGTTGTAGGATTCTTAAGTAATTCTCCGATCTTCCTATCATTTCCAATTCTAGAGGTCGAAACTACTCAGGAGAGAACAAAACGACTTCAATATATGGGTATTCTAGCTTGCTAGTAATTGCTTTAAAGTTTGGTGTTTTTCTACCTTGTTGGCCATAAAGTGATCTACTTACAACATATTGATTTTGATGTGCTTGGTTCCTAGTTGATTTGATCATGTGGAGGGAAACTTTAAAATTTGCTTTTATATTTGGATACAACTCTTTATGTGTTATTTCTTCATTTTTCACTAATGATTTTCTTGTCAGGTATTACATTTTATCGATACTTCTTTGATATGAAATATGCAGACGACTATTGCCTGACATCTAACTTTCTATTTTTTAAAATTTTTGTAGTTTTGTGACCATTGTATCATACTTGACACTCTTTTATCTGGCATTAATATTCTTCTATAAATCATTTATTCATAGGTAACATTTATCCATTTCAATTACTCCATCATGTAAATGCAATCCTTACCTCTATGATAATGAATTTGAAATTGAGATTTGTTTTATGTACAGAGAGTCAGTTGATCAAGACATTAGTTCAACAAACTATGAAATAAGTGGAGCAAATGCTCTTCGTGTCATTTGAGTGGTTCTTCCTCCTATCAATGCATTGCTTGCAAAAATTAGAGAACTTTTTCAGGGGATCCATCTGCCACTTTAAAGGTTATTTTTCTTTCTCACTTGGAGTTATAGGCATTAAAAACATTAATATCATTTTGTCATAATCTTCTGCTCTTAGAGTCCTAGTCTTAATTTGATATTAGTTGCTTCGAGGCTACTTCTTTGCTCACATAATCCTATTAGTGTAATATAATATATTTAAAATGATTAATTACAAATTGTACCTTTAGTTTGCTCTGCTCTAATTTATGTCTCCTCTTAGTGCACCAACTTTGTGTTGAATGTCATGGATATATTCCATTGGACCTTGATAAAATTGAGGGATTTGAAATTCTTCATATGTTTTTGTTCATAATTATAGATTGTTGTTTATTTGCAATTGGCATCTATTCTTTGGATTATAGCTAAATGTGGTCACATGATGACAATATGGACATTAATCAAACTTGGTATTTTCTATAAAATATTTACCCAATGCTTGGATCTAGAAAATGCGTTTTTATGCTTTAAATTGAAATTGCTTCCTTGTGATTGACATTGGCAATATCTTGTCATGCAGGGTTCTTTGTTATCTTCATTGTCCCTAAACTCTACTCTGGCTACTCTGCCCAAGTGCGTGGATATGGTATTTTCATGTTATGTATTTAATGTTTTATTCTTATTCCTTAAACCAAGTTTCATCTTTTGATTTAGTCTCAATCTATGGATATTAGGGGATTACTTGTTGCTTCATTGTTGGGAGGCATGGAATGCCTGTACCCATAAGAAAGTAGTGTTAGCTGTCGCAGCTGCTCTTGCGTGGAACTTATCCTCAGTTGCATCCCATGTATTTGGGGGTAGGTTTTGAAAACTACTAGCTTTTGTTCAAGTCGCATGGATTTATTTATAGTAGATAAGTCGACTCAAATTTTTTACTTGTGCAACTTTCATTTTAACTGTTGCTTTGCGACTATATCAACAATCTTTGAATGCAGAACTAGATAGTCAAAATGAATTTCCTCCACTAGAAGATGTCCAAGATGGGGAAACAAATGCAGGAGATATTAGTGGATTAGAGGTGGGATTTTAAACAATTATAGATTTTTTTTTTCTATTTTATATGCTTTCAACCATCCTTGTTTCAATCATCTTTTCTACAACCTTGAGTTAAAAACATTGTTTAATACTGATGTACAATTGATGACAATGTCACAGAAAGGTAGCAAGTTGTTTCGTTTATACTTTTGATTTTTATTATACATATATTACATGTTGATGTAATCCCAAACTACAATTATAAATGTCAACTGTTTATCATTAGAGGAAAAATTTATTTTTATGTACCTATTATTTATTTGTTTTATCAGCATTGTTGCTAAAACTTATCAAACACAACAAATTAAAACATAACTATTCTAGAACTTTTTGGCAGGAACTTTGCAGCTCTACAACTCTTGTTTAAAATATATTTCCACCACAAATCTCACAAATAAAAAGATTGTCAAATGTAATACTAGACAACGTGTGTTGGAGAATCTCTGGAAATTAAGGTAGCCTTATAAAACATATTCTTAATTGTGTTTCATGGACCTATAGGCTAGAGTATTAATGCACTCCCCAACAGTTTAAATTACATGTTTAGATGAATTTACATTGTAACTAAGTAACTATGTTTATATGAATTGGGGTAGTTTACCCATAATAAATTGTGAATCCGTTTGCAACGCATCTATAATTCTATAGAATTAAATTTAAAATGAAAAATCCCAAAGGGTGGGATGTGTCGAAAATATTTTTGTTCATATACTTTTGCCATACCTGTTACAAAATCGTCTTTTTTTCTAGTTCAAAATGAGAGACTTATTGTCGTATGAATATTGCAAGAAGTTTTGGGTGCACTTAATAATAGGCAAAATAATAGTTCTAATTTCTTAAAAATAGGCAAAATAATAGTTTTGGTTTCTTAAAAATAGGTAAAATAATAGTTCAATTTTCTAAAAAATAGCCAAAATAATAGTTCATTTCACTTTTCCTCAAAATCCCTCAATAACACACAAAACCTTTTAGCCAATCATATTCACAAAAAATATTTTTTCTAATTTATAAAGTTAAATATTTTACAAGTTAACTTTGGAAAATTGAATTTTATTTTTTAACAAAAAAAATTATTGTGTTTGATTGGTTGAAAGTCAACTCATTAATAACTAATTAACTAAGAAAAACAAAACTTATTGCAATAGTATTGCCTAATGGCAAGTACTAATAAGCATATAAAAATGATTTAGTGTTTATTGAAAATTATTAAAAATAGTTAAGAATGGTCATTGCAACTTGTCATAAGAATATAAAATGATATAGGGGAGAATGGCCCATAGTGGGGTGAAGATCAATAGTGGGGATATAAGTAGTCCTTAGTGGGCCCCACAGTGGAGCACCTTAATATCTATAAGAGAGGGCAACCAACCACACCAAGACTCTAGATCACAGAGAGCCGAGACTGGAGGGTTTCCCTAACTTACCTCACTCTAATAGATATTTGGGATGAGGATCAAGAATTGAGAGCACGCTCAAGTGCTTTTGTCACTCTTTAGACCTAAAAATCTGGTTGGGGCTAGACGGGCCAATTTTTGGAGTCTAAACTGCACCTTAGACAACTCTCTAAGGATGGTAGTGTGGGTCTAGGACAACAGTGCAGCGTACTAGCGTCTCTCTAGTGTGTTGGCGTCTATATGGAAAAAAAATGTAAAATGCAATAAGAAAAGAATCAGAAGCCTACTAGAAACCTAGCTAACTCACTTTAATAAAATGAAAAAAATGATAAAGTGTGAAAATTAAATACTGAATGATGAAGTAAGTAGATGAAAACAAGGGTGACAAATATCAACTCACTAAAGTGCCAGTTCACTAGCAAGCTCCACACACACATTCACCTACACATAAACAAGAGGGGAAAATTTTTGGGGTTGTATAGGGTTTTCCTCAGTCAAACCCCTACTTTGGCGTTTCCACCTCCACGGACAGCCAAAAAAGCAACGAAGTAGAAAGTACAATAAAGGAAATAAAAGAGAAACCAAGATTATTGAACACTACAAAAGAATGCTACACTACTCTATCAAACCACAAAATGAAAAGTGAAGCATTACCACCTCCACCCAAAGGATCTCAAGGCCAATGAAGGGAGAATGCAAGCAACAAACTTGGAAAAGTCACCACAACCACAACGGTGATGAAGTGAGGTCTCGGAAGACTCCAAGCTCGCAACTTCTATGGTAGAGAAACATGTAAAAAGATGGAGTGAATGGAGTAACAAGTTGTTGTAATGCTCAATGGAGTTGTGAAAGCTACTATAATTATGAATAGAATGCTCGAGAGAATGTTGAAGATCAAGAAGTGCTAAAGGGATGAAGTGAGTGTGAAATGAATGTCTTTCAAGGCCAAAATGAGAGGAAATTAAGTCATTTTTTGGGTCGGTTGGTTGCACAAAGGCATTACAATTTGACCTCAATGAGGTGTTTAATGTCCCTATAGACTCCAGATGCAAGAATCTATTAGGGATGACAATGCACTGCACAGACATTTGCACGCTACACTTGTGTCCCTGACGAAAATTCCCTCACCAACGCACAAACAATGCACCAAGTGGATGGAAGGTAGGTGGGTGATGTGGAATTTCACCTTCGGGTTTGATTTTCTAAGGTGAGGGTATGCAAAAGGGGAATTTACACAAGTGGTGAAAATTCACTCCTATACATTTTTTCCCCACTTTAGCGAGCACGAGTATTGATGAGTGTTCGGTTAAGTAGATTGAAATGTTAGAAGTGTATACTTGAACTGTCAAGGAAGCAAACCACAATCTAGCGAAATTGAAAGTTTAGGGTAGGCAAAGGACTCCATAGGTACTCTCTCCTAAGGAGGTTCAAACAAAATGACTCTGTAGCTTTGTAGAACTATGAAGTTGCACAAAGTACACCAAAGACTCACAAACCAACGATGGACATATCCCACAGGATGTAAGCACTTCATAAGCCCTCAAACCTCCAAAGAAGGTGCAAGTACTTTCTCATGAAGGAAGCCCAACATGCAAGGGGAATTCACAAAGTCAGATTGAAAAGCGGCTTTACAGGCGCACTTGCAAAGCAACATGTTAATCCGCAGATAAAACATGTTAGAAATAAAAATGCAGCCACGCAAGCAGACAAACAAATAGTCACACAGACGGTCAACAAATTGAAGGAAGAGCTTTCAAAGGGGTTCCTTGGGAACCCTTTAAAAGAAATGGGATCCACTCAAGGGATGCACTATTTGAAAGTGTAAAAATAATTTTCATAAATCGATTCAATCATTAAGGAATCCTTTCGAAAGATGTTCAATTCATTAAGAAATTTGAAAGGAAGAAAATGCCCCTTCGTGAAGGGAAGGTCAAGGCTTCTCCAGAAAAAAAATCTTCTCCCACCTCAGAGGAAAGTTTTCAAGTTCTTTCTTTTTGAAACCATGATGAAAGAAACACATTCCACTAAGGGGTCCTTATTGAGAATGCAATTTTGAAAAAATTTGCAAAGATTTTTGAAAAAATATTTGTTAGCTACGAATGCACTTTTTAAAAATTGAATATTGTGAGAGTGGCATTGTCGCACACATGAGGGAAAACTTAAGCAAAGAAGAGAGAAAGCTAAAAAAATTGTAAAAGAAACAATAACATCACAAACAAAGGACACAAGGGTGATCTGATATTTCAAGGTCGGAGCTGCTCAGAATATATATATAAGTATAGTAATAGTATATAGATGAATTGTCATTAACCCCCTACTATATCAGACCATGTGAAGAATGCACAAGAAGAAAAAATAAAAATAAAAAATTGGGTCAACATGGAAGAGAAGCCTAAATGCCCCCAACACTTTGCATCATCCCAAATTTGTCAAAAATCAATACACATAATAGAGGAAGAATGATGGAACAAATAGAAAAAAAATTATGACACATAATCACTCCTATATCCAAGCACCTACAAGGGTGACAAGGGTCTTCCAGAAACATATAACACAAGCATGAGGGACCACATCACAACAAACACACACCTAATCTAAAGGTAAAGAAGAGGTTCCCCCTAACATTTGTCGACCAAGAGGTCGTATGCTTCCCAATCTAGATCATTGTATGAGGAAGGAAGACGAGCCTGCAGTGGTGGAATATTAAGGGGGGAACCTTCCAACCCTCCCACAACATGGGAAAAGAAGAGGGCCCTGCAAGGTCTTCTCCACTTGGATCTTATGGAGCAATGGTTAGCAACCAAAAAAATCACTAACAAGGTCGAGACCTCATCTAAAGAGTTAAACATGCACTTCACAAGAGCTCCATGTGTTACCTCAATGGGAAAGGGATGCGGCACCCGAGATTCACTACTAGGCTCACCGAGTGACTTGAGAGCGATGAAAAACTTAGGGGATGCTAGAACTTCTTCCGTCACAAGGACAGTGCATGCTAATACAAAACCACCCTTTGAAGAGGGTGGACTCCTCTTAAGCCCCCCATTGTTGGAAGGGCCAACCTCCACCTTTTTCTTCATCGGAGGATGCAAACTCTCCATAGATGAGGCAAGAGGCACAAAGGAGGAGGAGAGAACCACGATGGACACCACCAAGTTGTTCAACATATCCATGGGCTTAGAGAATGGTGGGATGTCTGAAAGGGACATCAAAAGAGGCAACTCGACTAATGGAGAGATAAACACCTACACCTTCTTAGGGTCAGGGGAATTTGCACTCACAGTAGGAGCCGAAAGTAGAACTAAATTCAATTGAACTAAGGTAGAGGGGATGAGAGAGGAGGAAACAATAGGAGGCCTTGAAATAGGGGCAGTCGGCTCCCCTTCCTTCCTCTAGAAAGTGACTTGCTCAGCTGCCAAATCCTTTCACCAATGCTTGCACTCACATGCAAGACATTTTTTGCGACTCTAAGAGGCAAAGACTAAAAGCTAAGATAAGACAAAAGGCTCTTGCTCAGCCATAGGAAAGTCTGCCTCAATTGTTTCTAGCAGAGGGAGAGACTCCTAGATAGGAGCAAGAGGAAGAGATTGGTAAGAGGTTGGAACAACGGTGGGGGAGTCAGCTTTACTGCCTTGGAAACATGCCTCTTCCTATTCATTGCTTTTGGAGAAAGAGTGGTAGGAGGCCATGAAGGTTGAGACATAGAGGATTCCCCATGTTGACCTTTACTTCTACCATACACAAAGGGACAAGGTCCAAGGGGCACAGTAGGGAGATCTAATATCCTAATCTTGGATTTTCGCTAAGTAGGCACCATCGAACTCCTTATGTGGAATACAAGAGTAGAAATCCAAAACTCTTCTTCAAAGAGGGGAACAGAAGAGGCGTCTCAAGGACAGGTAGGCCTCTCTTTTCCCTTTCAAGAAGAGGAGGCAACTTGTTGTTGCACTACCGAAGGGTTCACTTTCGGTTTTCCCTTGCCCCTAATTTTATACTTCATGTAGTTTCGGTAAAGTAGGTCCGTTCTAGGGGGAAGTAGGCTGATCGGGGTGGGCCAAAACTAATCCAATGAATAACCCCCATAGGATACGAAAGGCTAATACCTAGTTTCATGCACGACATGCATATCACCTTCATGGGAGAAATTTAAACACTTATGAATAACGAAAGTGATTCTATTCATGGAAGCTAGCCATGGGATGCCTAACTTCACCCTAAATAAATTAGATTCTGGAATAACATCAAATATTGTATCCACAATCCTAGGTCTGACTAGGATGGAAAGAGTTATTGAGCAATATTGATTACAGGATAGACCATCGTGTGTATGGATGGTAGACTTCGTTTCTACATACTCCCTCTACAATGAATTCAGCCATAGTGTCTCCTCTATAATAACATTCACTCAATTCATGGGGTCAACTAGGACCCCTGTCACAATGTTTCCATTAAGGTGAGCAAGGATGTATAGGGGAGAGGACTTGTTATTCAAGGGCATGTCCTACAAGGTGAATGTTACATCTGGTGAACCAATTGAAAATTGCGGGGAAGGAGTAAACATGACAATATTGGCATATGTTGAGGGATGAGTATAAGCATCAAAGGGTTCAATGATCAAGTTTGCAAAGTGAGATGGAAATGGGTTCGTATATATTTACAACTCACTATTGTCCTTTGCTACCAATTTGTTCGCATTTTATTTCATCCCATCGAGATGGATGGTACCATCATCGATGTGATCCTATATCTAATGCCACAGGTGTATACAATGCTCGGTATCATGCTCATTAACCTGATGGTACTGACAAAAAGCACTCACATCATATTAGTTAGGATAAGGTTCCTTAAGAGGTCGAGGATTCTCCAAAGTTATGATCTTATCCTTTAACAATTTTTGCAAGATGGAAGAATAATATTCCACCAACTTTGTAAAAATTTTATTGTGTCTGAGGCCATTATCATTTGTTATGGTGACTACATTTGCAACTTTTCCTTTTCCTGAGATAGATACAATAGAATTTCCTTATGAATAGAAGTGTGAGGAAGATCCCCCGAACTAGAATACCATTTGTTGATATTCTCACAACATTGCATATAGATGTGCAAAGGAAGGGTATTTCATTAAGGAAAACTTTTCTTGCCAAGCTCTCTACAAGTTACCTATGAACACCTTCTACACATCAAAGTCAAGGAGTGGGTATGAGATCTATGAAAAGAGCACTTGGTATCGTACTATGAAATCAGTTATATTCTCATTATCCCTCTACTTACATCAGATGAGATGTGAGAAGGTCATCTTCAGACTAATGTTAGCTTGGAACTTTCGGAGAAACTGATTCACAAGTTGGTTGAATGAGAATAAGGAATTTTTAAGTAAGGAATAGTACCACTCGAGTGTTGCATCCTTGAGAGATTAAGGAAATAGTTTTTCCATCAAAGCGTCATGATGGAAGGAATTTGTACACATGGAATTAAAAGTTGACATATGTGTTTTTGGATCTTATTTACCACCATACTTCTCAAACTTGGGAATCTTCATTCCTTGTGGGAAGGTAGTACTCAAGATTGATATCGACAATGAGCTATGTCAAAAGAAAGGTTGAAAAATAGGCTAGGAAAAGGCCTAGGAAAGGATCGCCAAATGGTTTTGCATTCAACCCATGTTTAGTAGCAGGGCATTCAAGATGGGGTTAGAGGATTACAAAGGCCCAGTGGAATCTCCAAAACCACCACCACCAGAAACACCTCTAGATCCACCTTCGGAGCCACCGCTTTGACCACCATTGGAGCCACCACCACCAATAGGGCCTCCATTGGAGCCACCTCCACTATTGAAACCACCACCATGGCCCCCACTAAAGCCACCTCTGTCAGTTCCACCTCTGCTACCAAATCCATTGCTACTCATTCCATTGGAGCCCCCACCATGTGAGGTAGTAGGAGGGATGAAGTTGAAACCAAGGGGTATTCTACTTGCCTTGATAGTGTTGGGCCTTTGAGAAGCAGAGATACTAATTGTGGGGCCTGTTTGGGCCATGCATACAGACGTGGTAGGCATTGAAATTCCTATCTATCTTTCATAGGCATCGAGTAGTTCCCCTTAGGTGGTTCCTGATCTAGACTTATATGAAGGGATATAAGCTTTAGTTAGATCGACAAGACCACATAAGAACTTTATGCCCATCTGATCCTTTCCTAACAAAATTCTCACCTCGTTAGTAAGCCTAGTGGCTCTCAACATGTTTGGTGCTCTCTCGAAATGATTCTCAAGGTCTGAAAATCTATTATCCAATGCCAAAAGGTTTTTCACAGGGATATGCATAACATCATCCTCATCTACGGACGAAGTCATAGGGGATGTTGAAGGGGTAGGAGCATGAGCGGTCTCATCTACAAAACCCATCTCGTTTGTGAAACCTATAGGAAATCCCGTGGTAAAGTCAATAGCCAGATCAATTGAAAAGTTGGAGGTGAAAATAGAAGTGACCTTCGTCTTCTCCATTGGTAGGTGTCGCACACTTCTCCTAACAATGTACCCGAAAGTCATGGAATGGGTTGTGATGCTCATAAACCTTCACAAAACTCAGGCTTACAATAGTCACCGACCGCGAGGGAAAAGTATTTATACCAACAAATGGATATAAATTATTCACATTGGGTTCACCAGAAATGTAAGAGATGGAGACCAACCACACCAAGAATCTAGATCACGGAGAGCAGAGAGTGGAGGGCTGCCCTAACTTACCTCACTCTAACGGATATTTAGGATGAGGATCAAGAATGAAGAGAACTCTCAAGTGCTTCTTTCACTCTTCAGACTCATAAATTTGGTTGGGGCTAGACGAGCCAGTTTTTGGAATCCAAATTGTACCTCAGAGAACTCTCTATCCAAGGATGGCAGTGTGACACATTGACGTCTCTCTAGTAATGTTGGCATCTGTATGGCCATAAAACATAAAATGCAATAAGAAAACAACCAAAAGCCTACTAGCAACCTAGCTAACTAACTTTAATGAAATGAACAAAACGATAAAGTGTGAAAAGTAAATACGGAAATGATAAAGTAAGTAGATTAAAACAAGGGTAAAAAATATCAACTCACTAAAGCGCTAGTTCTCCAATGAGATCCACATGCACGTTCACCTACACAAAAAAAGGGGAAAATTATTGGGGTTGTATAGGGGTTTTCCTTAGTCAAACCCTCGCTTTGGTGTTTCCACCTCCACGGACAACCAAAAAAGCAACGAAGTAGAAAGTATGATAAAAGAAGTAAAAGAGAAATAGAGATTATTGAATACTACAAAAGAATGCTATGCTACTCTATCAAACAAAAAAAGGAAAAGTGAAGCGTTACCACCTCCACCCAAAGGCTCTCACGGCCAATGAAGGGAAAATGCAAGCAACGAACTTGGAAAAGTCACAACAACCACAACAGTGATGAAGGGAAGTCTCACAAGACTCCAAGCTCGCAATTTCTATGGTAGAGAAATGCGTACAAAGATGGAGTGAATGGAGTAACAAGTTGCTGCAATGCTCAATGGAGTTGTGAAAGCTACTAGAATTGTGAATAGAATGCTCAAGAGAATATTGAAGATCAAGAAGTGCTAAAGGGATGAAGTGAGTGTGAAATGAATTCCTTTGAAGGCCAAAATGAGAGGGTATGAAGCTATTTTCGGGTCATTTGGTTGCACAAAGGCATTACAATTTGACCTCGATGAGGTGTGTAACGTCCCTGTAGACTCCAGACATAAGAATCTATCAAGGATGGTAGCACACCACATAGACATCCTTGATGAAAATTCTCTCACCAACACACAAAAGATGTGTCAAGTGGATGGAAGGTAGGTGGGTGCTGTGGAATTTCACCTTCGGGTTTGATTTTCTAAGGTGAAGGTATGCAAAAGGGGAATTTACACAAGGGGTGCAAATTTTCTCCTATACAATATCCAATTGCAAAACACTTTTTAAATATGGTGTACACAATCTGACAAATCATGTAATGCCACATCAACGAAACATATTCACATGACTTAGTGCCCCACTATTGGATTTGATGTGGTTTTTGAACTTTTTTGGATACCTCAACAAGAAGCATGCTAATGTGGCATTATTTGATGATGTGACCCTAAAATTATTATTTTTAAGCAAGTGAGTTGCCAAATAAACTGTTGTACAAAACTAAGACTGATTTGAAATCATATGGTATGAAATTCAAAAACCCAAAAGTAGGGTGCCCTACTGTGGGCCCCTCTCCCCTAGTTTTTACTGAAAACTACTATAAATAAATGTATAGCTAAGTTTCTAAGTATAATGTTTCTTACAATTTTTTACATAAAATGTTTGTTATAATTTTTTTACATAAAAAAATTCAACATTTATTGAGAATTGTTAGAAACAAACATAAGGCAAGCTCAGGGAGTATAATAGAGGAATTGAATTTCTTAAAATATAATGTTTTAAGTTACACTTATTTATTATTACTTTGGTTTAAATTGTTTTTGAGTGATTTAAATGTAAGTTTCAAAAGTAATTATTATTGTAATTTGTGGAGAATAAAAGTAGATTCCATAATATATTTTTAAGTTTTAAGTTTTATATTACTTTAGATTATAGTTTGGATGCATTATTTTAGTGACAATTTGATTATTTTGATAAATTTTTCAACCTAAGATCCAATATATTAGTTATACATGTCACTTTACTTCAATATTCATATTTTTTTAATCTGGATTTTAGTAGTTTAATCATCTCAAGGATGATCATGATCCCATCTCTTAGACAAGGTCCTTGACACAACCTCATCCCTTGACTTCAAAATTCCAAGGCCAACATTTTGGAGATCCAACCATTATCTATCAACATGGGTGTCAAACATTTTCCTTCATGCATATAGGACTATGTATTTAAAGGTGTAATCTTAAATCAATTATATAATATTAGAACAATAACACACCAAAGATATTTTTCCAAAAGCTTTTCAAGTCTCCTTTTGTAGGTTCATTATTCTTCAATGACAACTCTATCATATATTAGTGAGAAAATCAAATTCTATATATCAAATGACATCTATTTTCAAACAACACGTTTGAAGCACATTCTTTGTATAATCACACATCAATTACATTAGCAAATAAAAAAAAATTATTAATCAAATAAAAAAAAATCAATATCATCCACACATCAACATCCATTTCCACTCAATGATGATCTATTTTTACTCCAACTCAATCTTAAGGCTTGGCTAAGTCAGGAGAAAATATTAAAATATAACCTCTACATAAAAATCTCTATGATATCCAATTCACACCTCCATCCACGCCTCCATGCATGATATCCAATTCTCACATTGACCATGTATTGGTAGCCACCCTTCATCATAAGGATTCAGAAGGCACTCTATCGTGATGTGCACACAAAGACAAAGTTAACTCTGATATCAACAAAGCAGATCAAGAATCTCAAAAGTTGTATTCAAGTGCACGTATCTTGGAAAAATAACTTCTTCAGGCAGGATATTGATGACACATTATGATGGAAGCATCTACATCAACACCACCTGGTGATTCAGTATGAGCTTAAAATATTTTACAAAAAAATAAAAAAATATGAAAATCAAAAAAAGGATTGAAAAAAGTAAAGAAAAAAAAATAGTCCTCTAGTGAAAACCACTATGGTGGTGCTTTGGGCAAGTAACATGATGAAAACCTAGCAAATAGGCATCATGTGTAGAATCAAGCATTTGCGTGCGCTAGTCCAGGTGAAAGCATCTTATCCCATCCATAATAAATCCAACATTCCATCCATATTACATCCATAATAAATTCATTCATCCATAAACTATTGATCCAATCCATTTTCATTCATCTACATCCATTTTCCAAATTATCTTGATCTTGACCAAAATTTTGTGTACACTTTACACTTGCTTATGGTAAACATCTTGACATGGGTCATTTTCATTGATCCTATCCTATCCAGCATTATCTGAGCCATGAAGCATTATCCAATGGAGCATTCCTCTGTTCAAACACCTTATCTTGTCACAAGATAATCCTTGGCATCCTTTGTGTGCTTACCATATGCATCCATCCATATACCTATCTAAGAATCCACCCATGGCATTCCAAACATTGCTAAACACTAGGGGCATGCATTTACATCTGCTTCAGGAATAAATCTTGATCTATATCTTTCAACTTATGTGGTGATCCAAACATTGGAAAATGTAAAATCAAATTAGTCAAAGCTCTTGTAAGAAAAAAATCCAAATCACTATCCCATGGCATCTTTTGACAAGAATATGTTCCTTATCAAGCTTTATCTTTCATTGAACATCAATCCAAACAATCGAATGTCGGTTGCATCTAATTTACATTTCAACATCACATCAAATCATTCAAAACAACTTTTGTTCAAGTTGAGCTTCACCATCTCGATCAATCAAATCCAATCAATCCATCATCATCTCGGGATATCCTTCCTAGTCCTTATGTTACTTAACACTATCCTTTCATTGTTGTGTATCCTCAACAATGTTATCATCATTGATCTTGATCAATCAAATCCAATCAATCCCTCATCATCTTGGGATATCCATCCTAATCCTTGTGTTGCTTAACACTATCCTTGCATTGTTGTGTATCCTCAACAATGTTATCATCATTAATCTGATCAATCAACCTTAGTTTGGTTTTCAAAAAAATCTCAAATAGAGCATTGATATCATCACACATATCCATATCCATATTGTCAAAATCATGTTAAAATCCAAAAACATTCAAAACATATCAAAATCCCAAAACAAGTCAAAAAGTGAAAAAAATGTCAAAAACGTGCTATTTGAACTACGTTGTCTCTGAGCTTAAATGTAGGAAAGACTAATCTTTGATCATCCCCTGAGACAAAAAAAACACAAAAATATTCATAAATCTCAAAACACACAAACATTTGAAAACACAAAATCCAAAAAATAGCCTCATAACATTTCAAAACATCAAAAACATCTAAATATTTGAAAAAAAAAATCCATCTATCTCGCTTCATAATCACCCGAAATAAACATCCACTCATAATAAATCATCGTCATCCTCAACCTTTGGTGAAACAATCAGAAACAAGTCTAATAGTTCAAAATTGAACACTCAAATGTCAAAAGTCTCAAGTCTAGGTCAATAGGTAAACAAGTTGGTAAACTCTCTGTATCAATAGCCTATCATCTAGTCAATCCCAAAATCATCTAATATCAACATGTCCTAGGATGCATCCTTCCTCCAATGGACATCAACATCAAGCATCACCGTAGTTTAGTTTTGGCTAGAGGCATGAAGAACATTAGCTTGTTTGTTTACTTGGCCCTTGTCTTGTTGATTTATCTTATTACACTCATTCCAATGACCTCTCGATGATGTCTAATCAAAATGATTTAGAGAGAAAGGAATGGGGCATTGATCTTTGTCTTTCATTTTTTGTGCTTGTTGGATGTTCTTGTAAGATAACCTTGGCAAATACTTGCTTTATTAGCTATGGATGGAAGGTGTTTTGGACAACTTGTTGACTATTACATTGTTAGGTTTTTCCTTTCCATGTTTTGGTTTGAGATGTTTGAAATATATGAAGGTTTTTCCTTTCCATGTTTTGGTTTGAGATGTTTGAAATATATGAAGTACATCCAGGTAGTAAGGTTTTTGTATGTCAGGTGTGAATAGGGATACTCCTATCTAATTGTAAAGTCAAAGTCCATCACACTAGGTACAATGTCATTATGTTTCTTTATACCTTGATGCATTGTATCTATGTGTGTTATCAAACATAAGGTAAGTAAGCTCTTTATGTCCCCAATCTTTGATAAGTGAAACATCATCACTCATCATTATCTCTAAAGTCTTGACAACTCATAAACTTGTTGGACTTTTGTATCTTCTTAGAATCAAGGATTGATCCCTCTCTTTCTTCTATCCTCTTTCACGCTAACATGCTATCATGACATGCATCCATCCTATATTCACAAACTGTCAGCATACCACATATCATTCATATCATACATAATAGGAAACATAGATCATTTCACCTACATTACATTTCAATCATTGAACCATAATATAGATCTATTAGTCTAAGCATCTCATAAACCATACATTTGCATAAAACATCCAATGCATAATCATATAGGAATCGTCCATCTCATCCATCTCACATGCATTGCATCATCATTTCAGTTGTTTAGGATAATATAGATTT
>VDFB02270651.1:237610723-237782016 GCA_007258455.2 Sequoia sempervirens | reverse complement strand
GTGAAGTGTTGTAACACACTTTCACACTTTTCTAGGACCCTTTCATTATAATTCACTTAATAAACCTCTTTTCATCACTTACCAAGTCTTATTTCAAAGTAGTGTAAAGAGTTGTAACAAACTCTCACACTTTTTTAGACTTGTCATCACTAATTCAACCCTTTCTTATGTTTAAATGACCCCTTAATACACTTTCCAGCCTTACTTAAGTGTGTTTTTGAGAATATTCCTGTTAAACATCATTTAATGCACTTTAGTTCCTGACACCCAATAAAATTGTCCTGGTGGGACCAAGTCACCACCTGGGGCAACTTAGTCCCACTGGGCACAAAAATCAAAATAATTTTAATTTTTTGGTGAGATTTTATTCTCTTGACCTTAAGGTCGGCCTGTGATGTGTTATTTTCGAGAAATATTGGAAAATCAAGTATAAATAAAGGATTTTTTTCTCATTTTAACCCCTAATTCATTATTCAAGCAATCCATTCACTTAATCATTCTCAAGCATTCTAAGCACTTTCAAGCATCCATTAGAGCATCTTGTTGCATAGCTTTAGATTTCAACATCAAGGGTTTGGTGAGTTTGTGACATTGCATGTTATTCATTCATCATTCTCTCTTTATTTCATTTTCATTATCTATGGTTTGATTACCAAATTGGGGTTTGACCAACACAAACCCCTATTCTCTAACCCTTAACCCTTTTCCCCCTCTTTGCATGTGTGTTTGCAGGTCTTGTATGCAGATTTTTCAAATAGCAAGATGTTAAAAAGTGGTCAACAATCCATCAAAGTCATTCAAGTCAACAAAGCCCTAATTGAAGCTTGGAGACCTTTTTCAACCTGTTTTCTGCAAAATTTGAACCGGACACTTGTCAGGAAGGGAAGTGCAAACCGAAAGTTACAAATTCCTGTCCCAAATTTCTCGAGATTCCCAGGTGGACTAAGTCACCATATGTGGTGGATTAGTCCCACTGCTAGGCCTGAAAAGTGATTTTTACATTTTTGAGTACCCATTTGGCAAAAACCTGTTCCGGTAGAATCTCCCTGAAATAGGACTAAGTCGCCCAGCTTGGAATAAGTGTCCCAGTTGGCTTCAATAACAGAATATGTAGGATTCCAAATCCTCTCTACATCACACTTCATATTCTAGGTGCACCTCTCCAATCTTGTTTAATTCTGTCATTGTTTATTTGCATTCCTAGGTGTTTTTGCATACATCAATGTGTTTTCAAACAACTTGCATTTCTTAGATTTTACATTAATAAATCATTACTGTAATCAGTTTATTGCATTTACACATCATATTTAGACATACTTCTTCCATCCTTGCATTGATTTTGAGTGTAGACATTGCCCATTTTTATCCTTAGCTTGCATTGTGATAGGTTGTATTAGTTCTATGATGCCTTCTTTCCTTTTACCGATAGGACCTTTTCCCTCGCATCCCATCTTTTCCATGATTTTCTTTCCTTTTCCATACTACTCTGTCTGTACACTTGAGGTGGATGCTTGTGATGATTCTTCATCTTTGTATAACTAGTTTAAAACCTCTTTATCATCTGACTCATCCACTAATGTGCCTGCTCTTACAAAGGTTCCATCAAATAGTGTGGTTGGTTGTGATGAGTGCTATCTAGATGTTGATGGTTGTCCATATGACTTTGGAGAAGATGAAAGTTTTGATAAACATAAGGATTATTGAAACGAGTATTCCCCCATGCCTTTGTCTTTCAATTGGATCTTGGCCACTTGTTTTGATAAGGATTCGAGTTGACCTTCCTGATTTTGTGGAGTAGGATTTGAAGTACTTTCTTTATTTGAGGGATTGGCATCACCGATATCCTTATCCTTTGATTGGTCCTTTTTCTCAACCCGCTTTGACAAGAAATTTAGTTGTTTCCCATCATTTGATAAACCCTAAGTTGGAGCTTCTCTGTTGTGTGGTACAAAAGTATCTTGGGTAGTTTTGAGGGTATTACAATATTGGGGGTTGTTTGAGTCAGCTACAATAGTGATTTCCTGCCCATTGAATGGGAATTTCAAACACTGGTGATATGTGGATGGTACTGCTTGCATGTCATGAATCTAAGGTCTCCCCAAGAGTATGTTGTAGGTTAACTCTTTGTCTAACACCTGGCATACTATATCTCTAACAACTGGTCCCACTTGAATAGGTAACACTATCAATCCTTGTGAAGATCTTTCCTCATCATCATATGCTTTTATTGTGATTTTCCTTCTAGGATCAATAGCATTTTCTGAATAGCCTAGTGCACGAACAAGTTTCAAAGTATAGATATTCAGGCTAACTCCTCCGTCTATTAGGACACGTTTAACATGGTGTTTATGAATTAAGACCTTAATGTGTAGGGCAACATTGTGGGGATGATTGATAGATACATCATGATGTTTAGAAAAGGATAAGTAGTGTGGTGCAGTCAAATGTCCCACCATAGTTTGGAATTGGAAAACCTCTAGATTGTTTGGTACCGTGGTGGCGACTAGAGCTTGTTCCAAGATTTCCTTGTGAGTGGGTGAAATATTGAGAAGTTCTAATATGGATGTTTGTGCGGGTATCTTCTACAACTGATCCACTATGTTATATTGAGTCACATGGATAGCAATTGATTTGGACATGGAAGGGGTAGCTCTTTTCAATGTTACCTTGGCTTGTCCTCGTGTGATCGCATTGATGGGTGTGTTGTCTTATTGCTCTCTAATTTTGATAACATTGATTTGATGTGAGGTAGTGTCGACATCATGGTGATGATTTTCAATTGCAATGATGTTTTGTTCATGTTCAATGGTGTTATCATTGGTTGAGTTATCATTTGCAATAAGATCTGATTTGTCATGGGTTGGATCATCAACCATCTCAATATGTAGAATGGTGGTGTCATAGACATAGTTTATGTTTTTTCCCTTGTTATTTGATGATGAGGACTCTCCTTTCTCATAGTTTGGTAGAGGGTTCTTGAATGCCCCATGATCATTGTTTATTTGAGGTCCTTCTACAAATATTGTTCTATTGTCAATTAGATCTTGTATCAAGTGCTTCAACTGTATGTAGTCATTGGTTTTATGTCCCTTGTTGTGATGAAAGTCACATAAGTGAGCATCATTCCACCATGGAGGCTTAACTTGTGGTTCCCAATTTTTTGCCTCTGGTAATGTTATGACTTTAGCTTTGATAAATTCCTTTAATGTTTATTTTGACGATTGTCCCAAAGGGGTGAACCTCCTTCGATTTTTTCGATATGATGATGTTCTAGATCCATCATTACCTTGATTGAGATCCAACATTACCTTTATTGTTGCTTTGGTTGATGTTTTGGTTTTTTCCTTGGTTGTTGCTTTGGTTGTTGGGGGATTGTTATTCTGATTAGTTTTGGTGGCGACTATAGTTAGGTTGAATACAGGTTTTGCATTTTGAATTACTGCACCATCGTTGTTTCCAACGTTCTTGTTTCGTTGCCAAAACTTGGGTTTGGAACCACTATTGTAATTGTTGGAGGATTTTGATGAGTTGTTTTCATTGTATATCTTGATGACTCCTCTCTTGACTAAAGCATCCTTAATTTTAATCCTGTTTTCAATCAATTTTTTGAAGGTTGGTGGACATTGCAATTCCAGTCTATAACTCATCTCATCATTGAGGTTGTCAATAAATATTTCTATCTTTTCCTTTTTGGGTACGAGACGAGAATATCGTGTAAATAACCTTCTCCATTTTTGTAAGAATACAAGGAATGATTCACCCTTCTTTTGTTTCAAATTACAAAGATCTTTCATGGTGATGTCATGTTGGATGTTGTAAGAAAATTGAGTGATGAACTTGTTGAATAATTCCTTAAAGGTGTTTATTGGTGGGGTGAGTTTGGAGAACCATTCAATACAATGTCCACCTAAGATTCTTGGGAATAATCTCATCAAATATGTTTCCTCATGCAAATTCAAGACTCATGGTCCTAAATTCCCTCACATGGTCTATCAGATCGGTTTTTCCATTGTATTTGTCGTACTTTGGGAATTCACAATGTTTGGGAAAGGGGATCATGTGGATACTTTGATCAAATGGATAAGGACAAATGTCTTGGATCAAGTATCATTTTGAGGTTCCCCTTTTCATATCAAGAATTTTTTGTTGAAGGTTCTTCATTTGGTGAGTTAGAGCAACCACTTGTTCAGGATCATTTTTAGGCTTTTTGGGTGGTGCTTTCAATTGATCCACATCAAAGTCGTCCGTCAATTTGGCACCTTGTTTAGCTAGCACAAGGAGGTATTTTTCCCCATTTCTTTTGAAAATATTTTTTAAACATTTGTGGAAATTAGGGTCTTGTTCAACATGTTGGATATCCTCTTTGGTTATTTCTTCCCCTTCAGCATTTTTGAGTCCATAGAAAGGATTCTCCTCAGCCTTTGCCATGATGTTTTGTGTCTCACTGTTTCGAGTTTCGGTGTTTTGAGTCTCAATGATTGGAGTTTCAATGGTTGGATTTTCAATGTTTGGCTCTTTAATGTTTTGATTTTTGAGTCCTTTTTCCTTGAGATTTTGTTTTTGTAACCTTGTTTGAATAGGTATACAAGTGTTATAGTTTAGACTAAACTTTGATCTAAGTTTTGGAAAAGTACCAAGGATTACAACTAAGTCAAATAGAATGAAAAATTCTAATGAGACTAAGTTTGATTTGACTATATAGCTTTGTTTCGTGATGAGAGGATGATAAATCCTGATGATGAAACTAGGCTTAGTAATCAAAGGTGTGATAAATTTGATGATTTTGGTACTTTGAGATGTTAGATCTTGGTATAGCTAGACATGTTCACTTGTTATACCTATTTGGCAAGTTTAGACTGCTGGTGAAACTGAGGAATGATTGAACACTGCTGCGGATTCTCAGAATGAGATTGACTGTCAGACAGGAGATGAACTTAGGTCACTATTTTCTGGTCTGCAGAATGTGCCAGAATAGGTGCAATATGTGCAAGAACAAGTGTAAAATGCACCAGAATAGGTGCAAGATGCACTGAAACAGGTGCAAGATGTGCCAGAACAGGTGCAAGATGCACTACAGGACTTGCAAGATGCACCAAAAAGTTTTACAAGGTTCTATAAGTAGGTTTTGACTCTGGTAACTTGGAAAGTATGCATGAATACAGGTGCAAGATGTGCCAGAAGGCAACCAATATGTGCTAGAAGATTGACAAGATGCGTCGAACTGGGAGAATAACACCGTTTCTTGGAAGTTTGTTTGATTCTTCAGATTTTCTAGTTATAGACTTGGTTGTTTCAATGAATGTTATTTTGAATAAGGTTTTCACTTTCAACATGTGATGTTTTTTTTTGAAATGGATTAAAAAACACATTGGTAAAGACACATCAAACATGTACAACTTAGGTTGTGTAGGACTATATTTGTTGAGTTCCCACTTGGATTTTACTCCAATTGTGCTTACTTATAGTGGATGATTAGATGCTTGATCCCACTGGCTCCCCTCCATGACACTCACTTCTATGGGACAACCAAGCATCAATACCCATGAATCTCCCATGGCATATTTGTCATCTCTACTAAAAGCCGCAAGAATGTGGGACAACTTTAGAACGATCGTTCTTGCACCAACAAATAGATTAAGGATTTTGGCCTTGCTACAATAAAGGGTTTTAATATAGGAATTATGTTCATGGGGGATCATCCATGTGGCAAGAGACCATTGTTGGCCTTCTTGTCGGAACAATCCTCGTGATACTTGAACTTTCCCCAAGTACCCACATTTATATCCCGGTTGGAAGTCACTTGGCTTTAGCGTGTTACTAGTTAGGTCATTCCCTTGGGTGATTACTTTTTCCCACAAGGCAGACCCTCTACGAATAAACAAAAATGAGCAAGTATATCCATAGTTTGATCAATCTTTGTTTTTGTGTGAACAAAGAGAGAACACACGTGATATACTCAACTCACACTTGCAAACAAAAAGTGAATGGGTCTGAATTTTTGGTCACCCAGTTAAGGGGAGAGCATATGCCTACCATCCATCAAACATGAAATACATGGTGTTCATTAACCTTTTAATTAATCTATGTTCCTAACTTAACCAAAAGGAAACAATTAAATCACTTCCAGCCCCTGCAATATGTCAGTAGTTTATATTTGAGTCTTTGAGAATGAGTTTAGTACAATGGATATCAAATGCTTTTTCTTTCACTTCAATGCTCTATGTTCCTCTTAAAACCTGCAATAAATGCTCAAAATGTTAGATGAGATCAAGAAATAAGAAGACATGAGGGTTAGATGAATGATTAAACATAAAACCCTCAAACTTAGACCAAGTTACAATGTGATTTGAATTTAGGTGTAAAATTGAAAAATTTAACTCCACAAAAATTAAAAAACACCTACACCATTGCATAGCTTACAAAATTCTACCCCATTTAAAAAAACAAAGCTCTAAAAAAGACCTCCGTATGACCAAGATACAACTATTTTAAGATTGACTATGAAAGCGCTAAAACATAGACAATATGCACCAAAACACATACAAGATGTGCCAAAACAGAGACAATATGAGCCAATATGGAAGAAAAATGTGCCAGAATAGAGACAATATGTGCCAATCTGGAAGCAAAATATGCCAAAACTCATGCAATATGCTCTAAAACTCAAAAAACATGTTTTGGAACCCTGGTGAAATTTTCTAAAAATTTGCAATATGTGCCATTTCTCATGCAAGATGCGCCAAAACTCATGCAATATGCACAAAAATAAGTGCAATATGCACCAAAACTCATGCAATATGCACAAAAATAGGTGTAATATGCGCCAAAAATATGCAATATGTGCCAAAGAAAGTGTCGTTTGTGCCAAAAGTCTCACGTCCGAACTTGCAAACATAAATTTTTTAGAATGTTAAAAAAAATGGGGTAGGGCCCCACGGTGGGCGCCATTTTGTGTGTGCATGAAATGTGGAAAGTTAGTAAATCAACACAAACCTTAATGAAACGAATTATATTAAAGATTCAAAGCAAAGAAGCTACTCTAAATTGCAACAAAACAAATCTTTTAAGAACGTTTCATTGTCCTCTATTCTTAAAGATTCCTTTAACCCTTTGGCCCTCAGATTTCTATGTGCACAAAGGCTATTAGAATGACACTTAAGAAATGAGATTAGTATTCAACATGCAAGCCAACTAAGTTCCTACATGACTATATGATTAAAATGATGATGGATACTATGATGAATGGTGGATGATTATGATGAATGGACAAATGGTGGTGGATACTATGGTAGTGATCTATATGATTTTATATATGATTCTACATATGCTCAAATACAAACTATGGAAAACTAAGATGATACTGCATATGCTCAAATGCTAACTATGAATATGCTAATCTAAAATGCAACTATGATGTAAAGGATGACATAAAATGCAACTATGAAGCAGAGTATTACTCTAAGATCTAACTATGATGCAAAAACATGATATTAAATGTAACTATAAGAGTCCATAATGCTTCCAAGCTCAAACGATATTCTTGCATTATAACTCTATTCAAAAGTGGATGCAAAATACAATGCCAAAGGGTTGTATTTATAGCCTTTTCCAAGCATCTTGGTGAGGTGGCAATGATCGACGGTCCAAATTTGAACAAGAAGAATAAATGGTGGAGATGGAGAGAATCAAGATGTTGTCCCCTTGACAAAGACAACATGCCAAATGGATGGAAGAATCTCTTGACTAATAGGCAACATGCTAAATGGATGGAAGACTCAAGTATGGAAAGAAAAGACCATGTGTTTGAAAATTGGTGGAAGTGTGTGAGGAATAAGCCATGTGCTTAAAAATTGGTTGAAGATAATTATAATTAAAAATTAGAATTATTTAATTTCATGTGACGTTGGTGAGGTGGCACAAAAAGTTGTAGACATGTGCTTGAATTCCTAATCGATATTAGTGAAGATTAATTAAATAAAACAAGCTTATGGAAATTTGTTTATTTAATTAATTTAGAAGAATATGATTTTAGATTTGGAGAATTTAGAATATGAACAATATAAATAAATTGAGAATTTATTTATACGTAGTCGAAATATTAATTAAATAACTATATTTAATTAATTAAATGCCATGACTGATTTTAGGTGTATACAAAAATATCACATCATTTTGGCTTCATATCATATAAGTCCTTAAAAATAGTCTTAAAATCTTGAAATTTGAAAACTAAAAATAAGTTTAGAAGTCAAAAGTCTAGAGTTATCATCTTGGGAAATTGTCAAACCTTGTCTTTACAAAAATACCCCCATCAACAAAAAGTAGGTTTCTCAACTCATTAGTCTAGATGAAAACCGTTTATTTTTATCAAACCACCATCATCACTAGAGGTTTAGGATTTTTCACTTGGTTATATTAGTCCAAAACTGAAAAATTTGTCAAGGTGATAATCTTTTAGCTTAGTCTTTACCTTCCAAAATTTCTCAAAATCAAAAAATATCAAAAAAATAGAGTAGATTCATCTTAGTTGCATTCATAACAAAACTTAAAAAAAATCTAAAAAATTAAAATCTAGAAAAAAATAGTCAAAACACCATCACTTTTATGGTTTTCACACGATCACAAATCAAAAGAAAAGAGATGGAATCATCATCTAATTTGATATACAACCCAGCTAGTGAAATGAACTTTGGTGAAAATCCTAGTGGTCACACAAACTCACAAAATTAGAATCTTCCCCCTTTTGAGAGTTACAGTTTGAAAGAGGTAAACCAAGGGCTTACACTTGAAGAAATAAAAAATGCATCTCAAGATCTAAGGATCTTAAGAATTATTGAAGAAATCGTATCAACAAACCCCAACAAGTATTTTATGCAATTGGCACATGGAGCTAGGCTACCACTTGGCTTAGACATAAAATCAATCATAGGGGAGACTCCTAGCATAATGACACTAGGATTAGGTGCCACAAATAGACCTCCACCATCATTAGCACCTACTACATCATAACTCACATCACAGTTGAATACATGCACGCCGCCTACCCAAACATCTCATTTTCGTCAACTATGAATGTTCCACCACCACCTACATTCACTAAACCCATGGAAATCCATTTTCCTCCACATCTATAAATGCAACACCAACCCACACTACAGTTACAACCCAAACTTCCACCCATTCAAATACACCAAGTAATATATGAAAGACCAACCCTTTGTATTTTGGACCACAAGTGGGTACTACATCCACTTCACAAAATGTAAACACACCTCTACCAAGGACTCAATCCTTTTTTCGGAATAGGTCCAAACATCATGCCACCCCAACAACAACCAAATAATATTGGTTCAAAATCCATATTTGGGTTTTCTCAACCCCTTCCACAACAACCAAACCATCTTGGTTCATCATCATCATTTGGGTTTAATCAACCACCACCTTCACAACAACCAAATAATCATGGTTTTGCGTATGAATTTGGATTTAATCAACCCCCACCTCCACAATATCCAAATAATATTGGTTCACACTCCACATTTGGGTTTTCTCAAACCCCTTCACAACAACCAAACTATCATGGTTCTACATACACAATTGGGTTTAATCACCCCCTCCACAACAACCAAATAATTTTGGTTCATCCTTCACATTTGGTGTTAACCAACCACCCCCACCATCATCATTTAATCAAAATATCGCATACATATCACCATTTCACCAACACATTCCATCCATGCATCAACATCAAAATATGCATGTATTCAATCCACAACACAACAATAACCCATTTAGGCACCCCTCACAAGGTTCCCCACAATACATCCAACCCACCATAGTTCCAGTGGCACCATTGCCTATGGATGTTATGGCCCAATAGTTACAAATGTTGCAACACCAAATGACCAATATGCAAGTAACTTGGAGTAGGAAAACCCACTCGGTGGAGGACCTATGTCCCTACCCTTTTGATAGGAGCATTCATATGCCCCCCTTTCCCACAAATTTCATAATTCCCAATTTTGAAAAATATAAGGGAAATGGAGGCCTTGTTGAACACATACGAGAGTTCCATATAGCCTCTTTATACGTGGCACACAAACATACATACCTCATGAGACTTTTTCCATGGAGTTTGGGAGGATAATCCCTCAAATGGTTCAAGCATTTACCTCCAGGTATACAAACTTGGAGCGAACTAATGGATAAGTTCATCACACATTTTTCCTACAAAATATCAACTAATATCATTATACCTATTTGTGTGCTAAAAATTAGAAAGATCATGAGACCTTGTCATTCCTACAAAGATGGAAAAGATTAGCCAGTAAGTGTACCTGCCATGTACTAGAGAAGCAACTGGTCCATATTTTTATGGAGAACCTCAACAAGGAGGTGATGTTCTACTTACAATTCCTTTGTTTTCCATATATTGAGGAAGTGATAGAGAAAGGATTGTCCATCATGAAATCCCTCATTGCCAAAGCGCTTGTGGAAATATTTAAGGAGATTAATAATTATTGTTCTCATAATTATAAACCAAACAAGAATAAATTTTGGTCATGAAACAAAAATGTGACAAATTATGGCGTTGTAGATGCAAAGCTCATAAATAAACCATATCCTATGCTCAATTTGAGAGGACGCACATCGATGAACACCAATAAACCTCCAAATAAGTAGGAACCAACTGCTAATATGGTGTAAAACAACACACCACCTTAGACATTATGAGTTAGGTCCATTCAAAACAACCTAGTGGAACAATAACGATTTATGTGACTATCATAGAAATAAAGGACATAAAACGTCCACCTACTTTAAATTAAAGAACACCATACAAGATCACATAGAGTAGGGTGATAGTCAAATTGATAACCAACCCCAAACCACTAATGAAAATCACACAATCTTCAAGGATCCTTTGTAAAACCATGGGAAGGGAAAAGCCTCAAGTTTTGGAATAGGTGGAAACTAATGCAATTATACTAGTGTTGCCTATGAGTACATAATAAATCATATCCAATCATTTGATCACAACATATCTATTGTCACAACAAAAATAATTTTTTTGAATGTGTGGTTACCACTAGCCATCGAAAGTGACTCTACAAGGTGTCCCCTCTAAACCTCAATTGGCACATGAGTATAACTTAATCATCTAGGGAAAACCCAAGCTCAAATCTCAATTCTCATGTTGCTATGCACCTCTCCTGAGCATAAGGCTATTCTATACAAAGCGTTGGAAGATTTATCCATCCCCACAAACCTAAATGTGAATCAATTTCAAGTCATGGTAGGGTTCTTAGCTACCACCCATCATATTAAATTCACTGAACATGATTGTAATTCACATAAACTAAATCACAATGAACCATTGAATCTTGAAGTATATGTTAAAAAACACAAAATTAGATGAGTTCTGATAGATGGCGCAATTGGGTTGAATATACACACATTAAAACTAGTAACTACCATGGGATTTTCTGAGGCTTGTATAAATTATTCGAAGAGGATTGTGATACGCAGATATGATGATACAAAATGGTCTTCCAAGGGTGTCATCATTCTACCAATCAGAGTGGGTCCTACTATACAAGACATAGTGTGTCAGGTTCTAGATCTAGACCTACCCTATAACCTTCTACTTGGATGCCCATGGATTCATTCTATGAAGGTTGCCCCTTCAACATACCATCAATGTTTGAAGTTTCCTTACAATGGTGTAGAGATTACTATTTCTGGTGATCTTGACCCCTTTCAATATTGCAATAACCTGAGAGGAACACCTGAGCATCACGTACCTATCCATAGGCAGAGCTCATCTACTACCTCCGCACACTATATTGACCCAACTTATCTATCCAAAGCTTCAACATTACTAAAAAAATTCCCTAAAACCAAGGTCCAGGTCCAGGATGATGGATATGGAGAATATAATATTGAAAGTTTGTTATGTGTGGGGAAGCTACCATTTGCACCTAAACATTATGGAAAACCCCATCACATCAAGAAAGATCCCAAGGTGACAATTTAATATCACCCACCCATGACCTTCACCAAGTGGGGAAAATTCAGAAAGGAATGTATCAATGAATACCTCTCTAAATGGATATATAGAGACGAAGAGGATGAGATACACGTAGTTCCACTTATAGAAAAATATAGCAAGGGTTTCAAAATAATGAAACAAAAAGGCTACGATGGTCATAGTGGCCTTGGACTATAAAAATAGGGTATGATTGAACCTTTCCTAGCAAGCAAACAACCATGAAATAAAGGGATAGGATATCAACTGCTAAAAGTGAAAGCTCCTAGTACTACGGTATTTTGAAAGAAAGTCATTAACACATCTAAAATTATCAAGACATCTTGGATAGGTCCCAAACTTGAATCCCGTATTGACGAAACTAAGGGCCAAGCCATGATCAATACCTTTTGGGATCTTGATGATTCCTCCATCTTCACCCTATCTACCTCATCCTTCATCTTTTCTGATACTAATGATAACATGTCGTTACTTCACCCCCAATTAATTCATTGGGACCAATAAGGTCCACTTAAATTGGAACTCCTCGAAAATGATGAAGTGATTACTGAGTTCATGGGACTCAGAGAATGCATACCAAGTTGGGATCATAAGGCTGGATTCACCATTGAACTTGACATGGTTGCGTACTATGGGGAGTCGGCCCTACCTTCTAGTCACAAAACAAAAAACCTAAAGAAAAACAAGTCTATAGGTGAAAACCAAAAGGCAACTACATACATAGAAAAAGATAAGGACACAAATGTATCTAAGGGTGAAAACCTCCTTAAGGCACCTAAGGATGGAATGTTGGACCCGCTCCCCACAAATCAAGAGAAATCCCCAATGTTGGTCGAGAAGTCACAAGAGGTCAAAATAAACACATTAGAAGATCCAAAAATCATATGCTTTACCACATCCTTGATAAATGCAGAGAAGCCAAATTTTACCGATTTTTTCTCTAAAAGGAAAATTGGCTTTGTGTGGTCCTATGCAGACATGCTTGGCCTAGACCTCAAACTAGTCCTCCATCACCTACTTCTTCTTCCTAATGCTAAACCTTCTAATCAAAAGCTGAGGAAGATGCACCCATAAATCACCTTATTAGTTAAAGTGGAGCTAAAGAAACTTTTGCATGTTGGGTTCATAAGGCCCATCGATTATGTAGATTGGCTCTCAAATCTAGTACTAGTCACCAAGCCGATTGGGGGCATACACATTTGCACTGACTTTCAAGATCTGAACAAGGCTTGTCCAAAGGACGATTTCCTTTTACCTAATATAGACACGATCATGGATCTTACAATAGGATAAGAGGTGCTATCACTGATGGATGGTTTCTCTGACTATAATCAAATCAAAATTGTAGTAGAAGATCAACACAAGACAACCTTCACCTGCACTTGGAGTACATACTGTTGGAACGTCATTCCCTTTGACCTTAAAAATGTCAGAGCTAACTATCTGAGGGAAACGACTATAATCTTCCATGACATGATGCATAAAATAATGGAGGACTATGTTGATGACCTCCTAGAAAAATCCCTCACAAGGGACAATCACCTAGCAGTACTAGACAAAATCTTTACAAGGTTAGAAGAATATAAGTTTTGACTGAACTCGAAGAAATGTGTCTTTGGAGTGACTTTTGGGAAGCTCCTTGGATACATTATTTCATACATAGGCATAGAGGTTGATCTTACAAAGGTGAAAGCCATCATAGACATGCCACCACCTTCCACTCTAAGATAGTTAAGGAGCCTACAAGGAAAACTGTAGTTTATCTGCAGGTTTATAACACAACTAGTAGACAAGTGCCACCCTTTTTAGTATATCCTTTGCAAGGATGTCCCTTTCAAATGGATCAATTCTTGTCAATAGGATTTTCAATAGATCAAATACTATCTACTATCACCACCGATACTGATGCCACCTATCAATGGGAAACCACTCATCTTGTACATGTCAACAATATCATCTGCACTAGGAGCTCTCCTAACACAAAATGATGAATATGGGAAGGAATGTGCAATATAATATATCAGTTGTACCCTTGTAGGGTATGAACTCAATTATACTCCCATAGAGCAAGCATGTATTGCTATTGTCTTTGCTATACAAAAACTATGTCACTACATGTTAAATCTACACACCAAGCTGATAGTAAAAATTGATCTTCTGAAGTACTTACTCAACAAAGCCACATTAACAAGAAGATGGATGAAATGGGTAATGCTCCTTAGTAAGTTTGACATTTAATATGTGGAAAGGAAAGTGACCAAAGGACAAGTCATTTCTGATCAACTAGTAGATGCCCCTACACATGCATTCACACCTCTCATATCTGAGTTCCCTAATGAGAAAATCTTCAAGCTAGATACATCTACAACGTGGAAAATGTAATTTGACAGATCGTACACACATCATGGTTCAGGAGTTAGTGTCTTGCTCATCACATCGCAAGGGGATACTATCCCTAAATCATACATGATTGCCTTCCCATGCACAAAAAACATAGCAGAATATGAAGGCTTAATCATAGGTCTGAGGGATGCCATCAGATGGAAGATCACATACGCAAGTATATGGCAACTCATAGTTAGTGGTCTGACAAGTCAATGATGAATATGAGACTAAGGATGAAAAACTGGTACCATATAAGAAAATGGTGGACAACCTTAAGGAATACTTCAACACCATCTTGTTTACATAGATCCCAAGGGTGTAAAATAAGGAAGCTGACACAATGGCCACCATTGGGTCTCTCTTAGACATTCCAAATAATGTGCATCAATGCAAGTTCTTGGTGGAACAACTTTTGATCCTTTCATTCTACATCCCCAAATTCAAGCTCGTGCGCGAGATTGTTGGTCCCGATTAGCCTTGGTATAATGATATATATGACTACCTTCACACCCAAATACTCCCTCTTGACTTGTCCAACAACCAATGAAAAACCTTTATCTAATGAGTGGCTAAGTATGTTATCATCACAAATACCCTTTATCGTTGTAGTCTAGATAGTACCCTTTGTAGATGTTTTTACACAGAGGAATTGAAGATGGCTTTATAAGAAATACACAAGGGTATATGTGGAGCTCACTCTAGTGGTCCTACCCTAGCCAAGCTTATGAGAATAGGGTACTACTGCCCTACAATGGAATGTGATTCCTATCACTTCATGAAGAAATGCTGACAATGTCAAATCCATGATGATCTAGTACATGCACCAACACAAGGACTTAATCCAATTACCTCACCTTAGACTTTCTCTCAATGGGAACTCAACCTCATAGGGAAGATCCACCCTAAATCTTCCAATAGACACAAGTTCATAATCACTGCAATATAATATTTCACTAAATGGATCAAAGCCATACCTATGACATATATCATCGATATAGTTCATACTAAACTATATCATATGTTGGTATGGTGTTCCTTTATCCACAGTCACAAATAATGGGATTCCCTTCAAAAACCAGGATGTTAGTAAATTATGTGAAAAATACCACATCCAACACCACTTCACCACTCCATATTATCCCTAGGGTGATGGTCAAGCAGAGGCATCTAATAAAAAAATTGTAAATATCTTAAAAAGACTATCAATGATGTTGGCCAAGACTGGCATATACAACTAAATCTAACCTTATGGGATTATTGTACAAGAATTCATACTCCTACTGGTGCCACAACTTATTCCCTTGTCTTTAGTTCTAAAGCCATCCTATCGATTGAGGTCAAGATCTCTTCCTTGAGAGTTTCCATGAAAAATTTCATTGATGATGAAGATTACCAGATCTTCAGGTTACACGAGCTAGAAATGTTGGAAGAAAGAAGACAAACAACATTGGTCTACTTGTAGGCATATCATAATCGCCTCCGACATAGCTACAACAAGAGATTCAAGGTCCAAAAATTTGAGATTGGTGACCTGGTCTTAAAAGAGAATCCTAAGAACCAACAAGAAAGAGAAAAACTAGGAAAGTTTGAGCCCAAGGTCATTGTATCATCATTGTAATATATGGATATGGTGCCTATCAACTAGATACTCCTGAGGGTGAATCGCTATTTGATCCAATCAATAACATGCACCTTCAAAAGTACTATAAATGACCTCTAAAGATCCCATTATATCAAAAATAAAAAAAATGGAAAAACAAAAAAGAAAAGAGAAAGAGAAATAATTCATCCTATAGTGAAAACTATTTCAGTGGTGCTTTGGATAAGTACCATGGTGAAAACCTAGAAAAAAAGCACCAAGTATAGTTGGCTACCACTCTACCTCCTATCACTACTCTATTCTATTCCGTCCATAATAACCCGAGCATATGCTCTTTCATAATAAAAGCTTTCTCACCCCTTCTCATGGCTTGAGACCGATTAAACATTTAGCATCAAACCCACTTATCATATCCATCCTTTCATAATAACTAGTTCTATTCCAGGTTGGGGGAAATCCTCGAACTATAGGTTTCAAAAATATCTTACACATGGTATCTGAGGACGTTATCACAAAAATACAAAAAACATCGAAACATTCAACAAAACATCAAAACATTTAAATATCCTTTGAAAAATCCAAAAATAATCATAAAATATCAAAAAATAAAAAATGATGTCAATTCATGGTATTGAACTATGTTGCCTCCATGCATGTATGTAGGCAAGGCAAGTAATTTATGAGCCCCCAAGGCATAGGTTTATCCTTTAGGGTCCTTCGAAGTAAAAAATTCATCATAGTCCACATTGCTAGAATAAAATTTCACTTATCATGGTTAGTCGAACTATGTTGTCTCTGCATGTGTCACATAGACAAGGTCATCACTGATGATCCCTCGAGGCATAGGTCAGTCCCCTTAGGGTCCATTACAATAAAATTTTCATCCTAATCTGAATTTCATAATAAAAGTATTCTTTGTTGAAAACTGACATGTTGGACACAAACAAACAAGATATCCTACACAAGAACCAAGCTTAACAAATCATAAAACAAAAGATGACACTACCCAAACTAGTTTTCAACTAGGTTGATCAATTGTTTACAATGTTACCTGTATTATCAAAAATCACTTGTCTTCTAGGATGTTACATTATCAAAATTAGACCAAGAATCTTACACGAAATTTCTCACTCCTTAAAACAGACAATCTTTTGAAAATATACCAAACACTTATCAATGGACAAAAAGATCTACATAGTTGTTGAATCATTTGGTATAGTATTAGTCTTATTTATCTGATTTATCATGTCATATTCCTAATCTAATTGATGATATCCATAAGAGATTAGAGTAGCGATGATGGATTATGATGTTTCTTTCTATTGATTTCTGTTTGCAGTTTGTCTTGGTAACATGACTGGGGAAACTAAGGTCATTGTGTGTGATTGGGATTCTATCTGTCATAATCAAAACATCTTATGCAAGTAAAAATAAACTAACACATATTTTAAAAAAGTTGGGTTCGCTGCGGTTTCTCCTGTAATGCCTTCCTCTGCTACATTTTCTCCTACTGAAGCTTCAACTGACATTAGGGAATGTGGGTTGCCCATGGTGCAGGAGGGATCAATGTCTTTTGGGGCACACGATTAGGCAAGACAGGGACCACGATTACCTATCGTGATGTCTCTCCTATCTCGACTGGCGCTAGGGGTTCATGCCCTAATCTGTGCTTTTTTGCAGACCAGGCCTCACAACGGTTGGTTGCCGGTTCGTTAAATTTTATGGAAGCCATTAGGAATGAAGATTTTAATAAGAGGTGTGCACCTTCAATCAATCCAAACAATTCTCCTACATCTTCTTCTCCACCCTACACTTCTGTCAATATTTCACCCCCTTTCTCTATCCACCATTTGGCTTTGGTTCCATAAATTAGTCCAGACTACTTCGTGGGTGTAAGAGAGAAATACCTTCAGAATCATGCACTCATTTATAGATTTATGCAGCCCTGTCCAAATTTTCCTAATCTTCACTCTTGGATTTGCAAAAATTGGAAAGACTTCATGGAGGAGGAAATCAGTATCTACCCTTGTGCCAGGGGTTTTTTAATCCTTGAATTTGAGTCTGAGGGAGACAAAGAGTTGGTTCTCAATGCTAGTCCTTGGTTCTATCATAGAGACTTCTTATGCATTAAGCCTCGGTTCCCTACTTTTGATCCATGATCAGAGACCTTCTCTACTACATTTTTTTTTGGGTATGTCTTCCTTATCTCCCCTTACAATTTTTGGAAATTGATTGCTTGAAAGCCATTGGAAATGGTCTGGGAAAATACCACAGCATATCAAAAGAAACAATCAATTATGAATGTTCCACTTGTGCTTGTTTATGTGTTCAAATGGATTTATCCAAAGGTTTCCCTAAAGAGATATCTTTAAAGGTGGGAAATAGGTGATGGAGACAACTTGTGGACTATGAAAAAATTGCATTCAGATGTAGGAAATATTTTTCAACTGATCATATTACCTCCCAATGTAGAAAGAAGCAGTTTCATGAGTAGGCTAAAAATTCAAACAATCAACCCACATGGTGGATTGGGGTTGAATCACACCACTATGTTATTCCACCGATTGTGAAATTAGATTTGGATTCAGTGATAACTTTAAGAAAATCCCCTAAAAAAAAATATTAAATCCTCGCAAATCTTTCATTTTTTTAATAAAAAATTATTAATTTCTATTGGCAAATGTTTCCTTTTTTTTTTTGAAAGAAAATTAATTTTATTGGTGATCTTTTTGCATCACTAAAATTTTGTAGAAAATTTTGGTGAATCTTGAAAAATAATAGGAAAATGTATTAATTATTATGGCGAATCCATCCAATCTAAAAATAATTCTTATGAAAAATTAGGGGCCTGAGAGTGGAAATTATTGATGGGTTTAAGGGTAGACTATAATATTTACTTTCCACCATTGTTTTAAAATATAATATAATGACCCTCATTGTATTTTGCAAGGTAAAATGTACCCATGGTCTATAATTTTCATGGGGCTCAAAATTTCTTTTAGATCATTGATCTAATGACCTTTGTTGTACTCTACAAGGTAAAATATACCCACAATCTATAATGCTCATGAGACTAGAAATTGTGGGTCCAATGAGCATTACAAATTGTGGGTACATTTTACCTCGTGGAATACAACAAGGGCCATTAGATTATATTATAAATCAATGGTGGAAACTAAAGATTAGAAAATGGTCCTAAAGCAATAAATAATTATGATATACTATTGGCGAATTAATATAGATTTCTACTATAATTTATAAAATTGAGGCTAATATGATCTAATCATGTATTGAATATTGTGGTGAGTTTTTGTGTTAATTTTTTAATAAAATAAATTGTTTGGCGATTTAAATAAGACTATAATAAAATTTTGTAAAAATGTGGCGATTCAAGTCACATTATAGCTCGAACTATTACCCAATTTTGCATTCCCAAATTTCAACTATTAGCCAATTGGCGAATATTAGCCACTAAAAAAATCACTATTTGGACTGCTCGCAAGCACTTCATGATGTTAAATCTTTCATCCTGCCTCCTCCTGCTCCACAAAATTCACATTTTGAGACAAAGAAAGAAAACTATTTAGTTGCAGGTACTTCAAAGGCTGACATGTTTTTATCGGAGAATCTAACTATGCAGTCAAATATACTTGAGAACTCTATTGCTTCCTTTATATCTTCAGGTAGTGAAGGGGATAAGAAATTGAAAGGAATTTTTGGCTCTGAGATAGAGTAGGAGTGGACATAAGTGAAGTGGAAGAAATTTGCTCCTTCTGGACCAAAGTTACATATGATACTAAGATCTTAAAAAAAAAAGATGTAATAAATTTTTTAACTCACCTTGACAAGGCATGCTGAAAGATATGTAAATCTAGATTTTTAATGAATTCAAGAGTGCTACCCTCTTTGGTAGCAATTTTCCTAAAAAAAATCAGCTAATTCTTTCTTGCAGTAGGATTAACATGCTCTATGGTTATGTCCTCACACATTCCAACAAGGTTTTATTGTCGCTAATCTAAATCAGGACACTCCTTGTTTGACGTGTCTTAAATCTTTAAAAAATAGATACTAAATGTCACCAAGGTTTGTCTCAACTTGGTGTACACTATCCACTTGTCCATATATCAAACTCTTTTAAGCAGATGAAAACAAAAGCTACCTTTGCAATTCATGCTTAGGTGTGCATACATTTGCTTGTTTCATAACACAAAAAATCTCTATGATGATAAAATATGCACTTCTAAAAGCTCAAGTAATATCAATCAATACATCAATCTTAATTTGGATGAACGATCTACCTAAATGGTCCTTCGCTCCTTACTAATGATTTCCTTGTACTAACATTTCTTCTAATAGTCCCATAATCATCTTGGTGGTGTGCCATGACACAAAAAATAAATATATGTGTTGCATTGATGTATCCTGTATCCATAATCATGTTAGAACAACATATCTCATGTGAATATAGGTCATACATACTGCATAAGAAAACACAAAAAGATAGATAAAATTACATCACATGTTATAATCATCATCTATAGCATCATATCAAAGATGGCATAACATGTCATGAACATATAATTTCATCATGCATATAGATCATAAGAGCATGATAGTTCACATAATAGATTATAAAAATTACATATACATACATCCATCCATACATATAATCATAAATTAATATCCTCACATCATGACATACATACAAGTATAAATTAATATCATGTTCATCCATCCATACATAAGAAAAAAAATGAAATCATAATGCATCTATAAGCATCCATCATATAAGAAACATGCATAACACATAACACATCATATGATCACCTTGAAAAAATGATGTATCTCATATATCTCCAACAAAATGGTGTCATAGTACAATATCAAATGACTGTAAAAAAGTGGAGCTCACAAGCTTGATAAGAAATATACATGTCCATATAGAAAAAATAGGCCTAGCCTATACTACCCCCATCCCCTAAGGATAAATTGTTGGGATATGGTGTTGTACACCATTGCATAATTTGATTTGTTATAATGTTATAATGTTGTAATTAAATAATTATTTAGTTGTGATGCACCTAGGTGGTGTGGTTAATCATACTAGGTAATTATTTGGGGACGACTTGTATGTTTTTGATAAGATAAGCAACATTTATAGGGTGATGTACCCTTTACACAATGAGCCACAAGCGCCAAAAAGATCAAGTCTAGAGAATTAAAAAATTAACCACCAAAAAACAAGATAGAAATAGCAGATCGACAACCGATAAAACAATGACCCAACATATAGGACACAACAACAACATACTAACTAGCACTCTCCCAATTCTGAGAGAGGAGGTTAATAACATCCTCCCCAACCCATTTGGGGCCCTCCTCCATAGACTTATTATCCATTTCATCCTTGAGTACATTGTTTTAAATTTGTTTGTTGTATTGTACATTGTATTATTATTTAATGTGTGAGAGACATGTGATAATAATTTAATATTGGGGAAATATTTAATAAAGTTAAAACTTAGTACTTGTAACTATGGATTTCTTTTAGGTTTGATTAGATCAATCAATATAAATATAAAGACAAAAACCCAATAGTCCTATCGAGTACAAAGGAAATTAAACAATGAAACAGTTATACCTGTAAATCGAGTTTTCCATGATTACCTCCATAGTACCTTCTTGCTTGCTGGATGATACTTTTCCCTTAGATTCGTTGTGCGAGCAATCTGCAAATGTCTAAGTCCTACACCAAGCTTTGAAGGATTTATGCAATGTCTAAATGCCTATGTCTATGACTATGATTGCCAATGTTTATGCCTAAACAATACTAAAACTTGATCAAATACAAATACTAATTGCAATGAGAAGCCTAAGTGTGCAAGTGAATAAGTAATATGCCTATAATATGTCTACTCGTGCGTGTGTAATCAAAAAGTGAGAGGAAAATGACATTTTATAGAAAATGTGATTTTGAATGGACGGGTGAGATTGACTTCTAAGAAAGACTTAGAATGAGAGGTCCAGATTAAATCTGAGAATCTCTAATTAGGGTTAGGGAAAATTCATTAATCGAACGGTCAAGATAATATCTCAGATAATCAGATCGACGGTGGAGAAAAAATGAGGAAATTAATTAAAGAAATAAAGATTTTTGAAAATCAAGAAGATAAAGACTGCCTGATTTGTGAGATTCGAAAAATCAAGAAGATAAGATTTGAACTGAAGATTCGATCTGAAAAATCAAGAATCTGCCCGATTACTTGATTTTTGAAGAATATTTTTGAATTTAATTAATTCAAAATGATGATTTTGTGTGACAAGCAAATAATCTTTTTCGGATTATTTACTAAAAAGAGTGAAAGTTAATAAAATGAAATCATTTTAAATATTTTCATTTATTTAAAATGAGAGAAAAGTGAAATTAGTAATTAAATAATTAAAAATAATTATTTAATTTGGAAGATAAGATTGAATAATTAAATAAATTAATAAATTTATTTAATTGTGACAATTAGTGACATCAAATAAATAAATGAAATTCATTTATTTAATAATCAGGAAGAATTAATGAATAAGGATAATTAAACAAATGTAGACATTTATTTAATTAAAGGGAGACTTAGAGAATTAGCGACGTATTTAATAAATAAATAGAATTTATTTATTTAATAATCATGAAGAATAAAAGGACAGGAATTAATTAAATAATTATGAATTATTTAATCAATAGTCGAATGTGGACCAAGGACATAATTAAATGTCATAATTATGCTAGGACGAAAGTGGTAAAAATGAAGTTTGCAGGCCTAGGTCATTTTTAGGTGTCTATAGTACCCAATATTAAATAAGGCATTAGTGGTTTTGTGTTCACATGGTTTTTTGGCACATGGTTTTATCTTACCACTTGGTTGTATTTGGGAAAGCTTGAGTCTATAAAAGAAAGCACATGTTTAGTGGTTAAGGTTGGCTGGGTGAGGAGCAGTCATTATTGAGTCTTTCTAAGGAGTGCATATGTGAAGCACGACATGGGATGTGTGGATTCATGCTTGGACACATGAGGGTGCATGGGAAGGCTTGATGCTTCAGAGGTATTCATTGTAACTCTTGTATTTCTTTATTGTTGAATATAAGATAGAATATGGATGCTTTTGGAGGCTAGGTTTTTCCCTCTTGAGGGTTTTCCTAGGGTATATCTTGTGTTACCTTGTGGCTTGCCTATTTGATCTATGCATTATGGTTACTTGTATGCATGTTTATATCTCATGGGGTTATGTAGGAAATGGATTAATATTGTGGGTTCAATGTATTATTTCCTAACAAGTGGTATCAGAGCTTTCATGGTTGATGGGTTTTTGTTATAACCCTAGTTTGAGAGATTTTTGCAAAGTTGAAGCCATGAATATGCATGAAATATTTGATGCATTACAAGATATGAAATGCATGTTGTAGGTGTTTGTTTGTAGATTTGGGCTTTTGGGTTGTCAAGATTTATTGGTTTTATTGTAGATCCAAAGTTTTCAAAATTTGGGTCAAAGAGGGTTTCTTGGTTTGAGTTTTCATATGAGGGTTTTATAGAGGAAATTTCATAGATGACCTCCTGAGACAAAATGGACCTCACCATTGGATCCAAGAGGCCCGAGACATGAAAAATGACATAAAATTCAATCTATTTTGGAAAAGTTGAAAAAAAGGCAATTTTAGCTATATGATTGCCCAATTTTGCCATGTGCAGAAATAAAATATTAAAAAAAATATATTCAACCTTTTTCGTAGAAATGTTTTTGTTGGTCAAAATTTCTAAATCCTGCATAAAAAATTCACATTAAAAGGTTTTTAAAGAAAAATAAAATAAAAATAAAAATAAATATAAAGTGGGGATGGGGTCCACATACCCCCTTTGTCCCACTCTGTGATAGTACCGACAAAGGTATTGTTGGTAGAGGCTGCAGTATGCCCTGTTAGCCCTTGGTCCACCGGCGAGCTTTGCCCACCCCGATGGCCGATTATCAGTGGCTAGCAGAGTAATTAAAAAGCCCGCCCAAAACAAAATTTTAACTGCCCATTTTAAATTTTTTTAAAACAATTTTAATATTTAAAACCACCCATTATCATATCATCTGTTAGATTTAAAACAATTTTGAACCATGTTCTATAAACTAGTCGGTTCCGATGAAGGGGGGCTAAATTTTTTAAAATGGGAAAATTAAATTAAATCTAAATCTTTTTGGATTCTACCATCATGATGTAAGCAAGGTGGTGGGAAACCCCAAACTATCTCAAACTGATTAGACACAAACAAAAAACCAACCCTTGAATCACAATACACTCAACTTGAACCAAACTCTCACCAATAGGCTTGTAGCCCACAAAACCAACTCTTCACAATATATTTTAGAGAAGGCCATACAAAGGCCTAAAAAACACCAATTTAGACTCACCATATAATCAACACAACATCCCCACAAGGTTATAAGTGACTTCTTTGCAACAATATTGAGATCCAATACAATACCCTTGTTTTAGGCTACTCAATTATCTCTATTTTCCAAAGGAAGTACTTCCCAAACACTATTCAAACACAAAAACTCACTTGAAAGTCATAAATTGTGACTCAAAACCACAAATTCTTCAATCATTTCTTAGTTACTTGACCTCTAGACCATTGATCCAAGAAACCCTCCATTCTCATGCCAAAACACTAAGGTTTGTTGAAAGTCTATCCACCTGGGCTTATCAGTCCCAAACAATTCATCCAACACTTTCTAATTACTCTGTATAAGTTCACAAAACCATCACATAGATAGATCCTTCACTGTTTTATCAAAACCCTTCATTGACACACCATTTTCACATGGAAAAACACCTTTTCCAACCCTAGGGCATCACTCAAATTCACACAGTCCAATTCTTCTGCCTACCAAATCATGCAAACACCTAAATTACAATGTTTAGGACCCATTCCATGAGATACAATAAGTACAAAAAGTGGAATGGGTCATTTTTCCATTTTAGAGGTCCTTCAACCCTTTAAAACTGTAAAAACAAGGCTACTACAAAAAATGAAGGGAATCTCCCACAAAACAAAGTGTGACTCTCGAAATGGATTCATATGAAAGCTAATTCATGATAGAATACTATACAAAGAATTTTAGAGCATTTAAAGCCTGTACGGGTCTGTACAAAATGAGGAAAATTTAGAAAACAAAGAATTTTAGCAGAAAAATGTTGTGTATCAATTGGAATTCTTTAGTACAAACTTCAACAACTTGTCTTCGAGCCTTTTGAGGCTTCTTATACATTTTCCCACCAAACCCTAACTGACAAACTCCCATAACTACTTTTTAAACTTCTATGTCCTTTCATATTCCTAAATGTTGCAATTTTACAATTTTGTCTTGACAACATTACATCTTTTTTTGCAATTTTTGACTCCTAAATACAAATGACTCAAAACACACCAATTACAAAATGAATGGTCTCAATAGACTTATTTAGTATTAATTGACCTCCTCTAATGCTAAAAAGACCCTATCACCACTATTTGACATTTTGACCTCTTGAAGCAAACTTCATCTGCTTGGGTGCTCCTGCACCACACCGGCTGGCCACCACTGTTACTGGGCCACCGGTGGGGCCACCAGTGTGCCATCAGTAGGCCAAATTATGCAAAATATAGCTATTTTTCAGACTTGCATAACTTTTCCCACGATGTCAAATTTTTGATTTCTTATACTTGTTGGATAGCTGGTTCTGAGCACTATGTAGTGGTATAGGTTTGGTTTCCTTATTTTTCTATTTTGATCATTTTTTTGAGCCCAGAAGCTAGATGTGCTTGGTTGCACAGTTTTGAGAAAAACTTTTGCATATGAGGTAAGTTTTTTGATTTCAAATAGGCGTTGGAGAGCATGTGATGTGTACTAGTTAGTGGACCAGTCATATTATTAGTTTATGGTGCATGATGAGTTTGGTACTTGTTTGATCACTTGTAGGTGCCTGAGATTCAAGGTGTGATTGTGTGAGCATCTGGACGAGTCAAGAGGTGAAACCTTTAGGGAGTACATATTTTTATATGATATTTTATGATGGTACAATTGATTATCAATTTGGTGCTTTTTGGTATAGGTTTATAGGTGCTTTCAGAGTTGGAATTTGATGGTGACAAGTACATATGTTTTCTTCGATTTTGAGGACATGGGTTGACACGAGTGGAGACTTGGAGTCTTTTATGGGTGATAGTTGAGTGCAAGTACAAAAATGGCTATGATTATTATGTCATAGGTATGCAGGTACATTTATGCATTGGAATGACATGATCATGTATGTGGTTGTTTGGTGGTGTTAGGAGATTGTTCCTATCTTCTTGATACTTATTTGGTTCCTTGACTATTGTTACTCATTTAGGGACATGTTTGGAAAATCAAATCTATGGTTGATTTGGTGTTTGAGTCTTGATGTCTACAGGATTATCTTCTTTGATATATTAGTTTGCAGGTTACTAATGTGATGATGAGTTTGCATGCTTCAGTGGTTGGATCTACAAGTTATGTGATTGGTAGGTATGTGCAGCCTATTGATTATAGTGGGATGACTCAGATGTGGATTGTCTATATCCACTAGGTTTGATTCATTATTGTTGCATATTTTATTAGTTGGCCTTGTTTGTGGTCATTTGTGCATTGGTATGTTGTTTTGGGATGAGAGGATGGATGGTTAGAGTACTTGATTAGTCAGTTCATGGGACTTGTAGCATGTGGTTTGATCATGATGTCATGATAGCTTGGTACATTCATTGGTTAAACACTTTCAGTGAGAGCTTTGGCAGAGATGAATTGATGGTGCTAGATTGGTTTGTGATGGTTTGATGGTGCTTGTATGTATCTTCTTGGCTTGGAGATCTTTCACTCGTATGTTATTGATATTGTAGTTGAGTGTGTGTAGACCTACATGATCTTCATGGAAGAGATGGTAGTCATGATGCCATGTGTAGCTTGATATCATGGTTTAGTGGGAGTTATTGGCAGTGAAATGGATGCATAATTGGTGATGAATATCTTCATGTGATTGGAGATGTGATTTATTAGTTTAGAGTGTTTTAATATTATGTCATTGTTTACTCTTGATGCTATCTTAGAGTTTTAGCATGGTATATATGTTCTCTTGATACTAGGATGTATAAATTGGTGCATGTGATCTCCTAGGAGGAGATGGTTAGATCATGATGTCATGATAGGTTCCTGATTTTACGGTTGGAGCTTTGAAATTGATCTTGGTGGTTCTCTTTGTATTGAGTACATTGATCATTTTATTAATTATTTCATGATGGTGCTATGTTTAATTTGGAGTTTGGCATGTATTGACTGGTTACAGGTGCTCATGGATACTTGGAGATGTAGGTGAGGCTGGAGTTCTCTTGGGATTATAGACATTTTCTTGAGACGGTTACTCGTTGGAGGTTTCAACAGGAAGATCGAGGATCTTTCACCTGGGTATGGATGTGAGTTCATGATGGACCGATAGAGGAGATTATTCTTGGAGTGAGTGATGATGATTTGGTCATCTTAGAGGAGAATTCTCATTCCCCACTCTTGGTCTACTCGGAAGTTTATCATTTGAGAGGTATTTTCCCATTATTTCTTTCAAATGTGCTATGTTTTGTGCTTTGATTTCTCATGGGAATGAGTTGATTCATGGTGATTGATTTTGGAGACCCATTTGAGGATTTTTTAGCATGAGTTTATTTCAATGCTTTTTCTTTCATTGATATGGATCTTAAGCTATGGATAGTTAGTTCCAGAGGATTCATTTTGAGGGATGTTTGGAATGGTTATCTCCTTGTGCATTTGAGTTTATGTTATCATTCATTAATGTAGATTGTTAGGAGATGGTTTATGGGCTGATTTTAAGATTTGGGAATGGTTACTTTGAGTTTGATCTTCTTTTTTAGAGAGGCTTACATCCATGTTGGTATGTACATGATTCATATGTTGTTTGATCTAAGAGATTGAACATTGTTTGGATGTTGTTGAGGATTCTTATTTGGGTTTGTTAGGAGATCATAATTGACACAACATTGCACTCTTGAGGTGTTGGTATAAGGACATGTTATGGTTTACAGGTTTTTTCTCTCTCTTCATTGTTCCTTCTTGGAGGTTCATGTTCATGTGATTTTGAAGGATGGTGGCAATATGTGAGAGATTATGTAGCTATTTGGGTTGCATGTGTGGATCATTGTTATTATTCTTGATACTTAATTGTTGATTATTTATCACACCTTGATATAGTGTTGATTGGTAGACTTGATATTATTTGGCATTACCCATGCAGTGGAGTTCCTGGATATGTATGTTCTTCATTACCAGGTTTGATATAGGGAGCTTGTGATTGTAGTTTATGGGTTGCATATGTTCTCGACATTAGTTTACTAATGTATTTGATACCTTGGAGGTTTGGATGGTTAGATGTATTAGCATGTGTTGTGGATGCTATTTCCAATCATGTGAGGTTTTTACAATAGCTTGTTTGGAGCCTTGTTTATCACTTGGATTTGATGCTTGTGTTCTTGGATTGGTGCATCTTCACCTTGGAATATTCCTTTCCTTCTATAGGTGGCACATTGGAGGATGAGAGTTCTTGCTTGAGATAGTGGTCACTTTGTTCTTATTGTAGGTATCTTGATGGAGCATGGGAGCATGTTGGAGATTCATGTGGTTTCATGTATGGCTATGATGATGTATATTTCATGTATTGATCCCTTATGCAATGTATACAACAAGTGGGAGAATGTTGGGATATGGTGTTGTACACCATTGTATAATTTTATTTGTTATAATATTGTAATTAAATATTTATTTAGTTGTGAGGCACCTAGGTGGTATGGTTAATCACACTAGGTAATTATTTGGGGACCACTTGTATGTTATATTGTAATATTGTATTATTACTTAATGTGTGGGAGACATGTGATAATAATTTAATATTGGGGAAATATTTAATAAAGTGAAAAATTAGTACCCAATATTAAATAAGGCATTAGTGGTTTTGTGTTCGCATGGTTTTCTGGCACATTGTTTTATCTTACCACTTGGTTATATTTGTGTGAGCTTGAGCCTATAAAAGCAAGCACATGTTTAGTGGTTAAGGTTGGCTGGGTGAGTGGGTTGTCATTATTGAGTCTTTTTGAGGAGTGCATATGTGAAGCATGGCATGGGATGTGTGGATTCATGCTTGGACACATGAGGATGCATTGGAAGGCTTGATGCTTCAAAGGTATTCATTGTAACTCTTGTATTGCTTTATTGCTGAATAATACGATGCAATATGCATGCTTTTGGAGGTTGGTTTTTTCCCTCTTGAGGGTTTTCCTAGGGTATATCTTGTGTTATCTCATGTCTTGTCTATTTGATCTATGTATTATGGTTACTTGTATGCATGTTTATCTGTCATGGGGTTATGTAGGAAATGGATTAATACTGTGGGTTGAATGCATTATTTCCAAACATAAATGACTAGAGGGAGGCTCATCCTCTCTCTACCCTAAACTTGATGGGCTCGACTAATCTCTATGAGAATGATGAGGTGACCAATGATAAGAAGATGCCCTCAACTGGGATACCCCACCACTACTCTGTGATTAGTGGGAGTGTGACTTGCTCTATGATCTATTTTGAAAGCTAGGTGCCTGCTCGGCTATAGGCAGTGCACCCTCGTATAGATCCACCAAAAGTAGTAATGAAATAAATGGACCACTACTCAACCCTATACACATGAATCATTGCCATGTCCTGCTCAATATTCAACTAAGATATTTGACCCTGTAGAGATGGCATCTATGTAACCTATATTTCAAATGCCTGAACCTATGCTTGTAGTGCCTAGATCTATGCTTGTAGGTCTTGTGGCCTCTCCTTAGCATCCTCCATAATGTCATGGATGGCCTCCCTAATGGGAACATCCTACCACTCCTCCACATCAATTGCTACCTCTTATGCAACCTCCTCCACCTCCACCTCCATCTCATCCTCTCCCCTCACCTCCTCTCTATCTACATCGACACCTACGTGGACGTCAACCTCCTCCACCATATACTTTGATACCTGATCCTCCTCACCCTAGCCTCCTCCATCCCCACCTCCTCCACTCTCACCTCCTATTGTTTTAGGACCTCCTTCTCTCCCTCCTCATGGATGGGAGGTAACCATATCAAAATACGAGGTGGAAGCCCACCTCTATCTCCTCAACCTATGTCTGCTTGGCATCTATCATCCCTAGCCCTATATCCTCTCCCACCATCCTCCAAACTCCACCATCCCATCAACACTACCATCCCTCATCCACCACCTTGGCCCTAATCATCTCCTCTCCCCCAAAATCTTCCACAAGGACCTCTACTGAGCCTCTCCATAGGAGCAGGTGCATCTAGATCTGTCAATGGTAAATGCATGTGCTGCAACCACCAAGCATTATACTCTACTATGGTCCCTACATCTGTCAACTTCATAGGGGCACCCCACTTAAACAACTGTAGTTGATCTATCTCTTGAATGGAAACATGAACACTAATCATAGGTCCCCACTAAGGAACCTCTTGAGAAGACCAAGAAAATTCTGCAATACCCACAGGCACACCCTATCTCTCCCCAAACTATTAGAGAAATTTCTTTGGTAGATGTTGCTCAATAATGTGATGTGTCAAAAATGTATTATCAATTAGGTACTAAGTCTACTGACAATATGGAAGATTCTCAACATTGTCATCCCAGTGAGCACATTGACAATATGGTCTCCAAGTAAAAGAATCCATAAGGTCGATGGTATGTCTCTAGTAGCCTACATCACCGACTCATGTCTATGTGATGATTCCTCCATATAGATAGACATAAGGAATTACTGCTGGTAGATCCCTCTTAATTGGTGGTCGTACAACAACAATATGCACCCAAGCCCACACCATGAGCAGAATGGTACCACAACTAATGGACTATTCCTCTTTGTATGCTACATCGTGTAACATGGCGAGCATGTAGGGTAACCAAGCATATACAGTGGAATGATCCATCATAAAGGCTAACATATCTCCCCATCCAACAAGGAATCCATGCCCTCAATGGTCAGGAATAACAATGCCTCTCATGAAACTATAGATCACAAATTTAAGTCTCTCATATCTATCCACAAGAGTATCCCAATAGATATCGTATTCCTCTACACCCAAAACAACTACATCATTGATATCAAAGCATATTTGGATAGCAAAAAGTCCACGATTAGGATCATAAATGATGTGCTCCCTATGGATTGAAAGTTGAAGTATATGCTAGACCTCCTCTAGAGTAACAATGGCCTCTCCAATAGGAAAATGAAATGATCTAGTGTCAGAGTGCCATCTCTTTGTAAGAGAAATCAACAGTCCCCTATTAGCCTAGATCATAGGCATGAATGTGACATGATATAGTCCCAAAGCATAAAGCACATCTCTCTCCTCATCATTTAGATGATCTCTCAATCTAAATGAGGAAGGTCAACTCTCTTGAGTATATATCAAAGGAAATATCAACTATGCTCACAAGAAAATCACATTACATTAGTCAGGACACCTAAATGAACCTATTGGACCTTTTACACAAACAATTTTTTATCAAAAAATGACTTAGTTTTGCTGACCATCAGATGTGTCACACCTTTCAATAGATGTGGCTTGCAAATGCATCATACATTGTAATTGTGAGCAAGCTAAGAACATGCGACACACTATCTAACATATGCATCACGACAATGTAAATGTGTTGTTCTACCTTACACATGTGGTGCATGAAACACTTGCGAGCAACCTAACAATGGTGAATTTGTTTCACATGCAGTGCATCACACACTTGCATCACACCAACCTTCAAATGCGATGAATGCGACTGTATATGTGGCACTAAAACAACACTGCATCTGTTTGGTCTTCTTTGACTCATAAAAACAAGCAAAAATTAAACAAATTTCAAAGTAGGGAAATGTTACATACCGTATTGCCTAATCCCTCAGGCCGCCAAAAGGTCTTGACTCGATATCTATGATGTGGAGCAACTAGAAAGAGAAAAATCTCTACAAAAATCCTCAACCAAATCTCACCTTAGAGCTCTCAAATTTCTAAAGCAAAGTGCACAAATGACTACTTTTGGACCCCTTAGGGCCTATTTATAGAATTTGGGTGGCATTTTGGACCCCCTTTATAATAGGGCACATCAACTTTCACCTTCAAATGCAAAAAAGGACACCCTGAATGTCCTAAAATAAAAATATTTTGCTACCAACACGATTACCACTATAAAATTAGCTTATCGAAACAATTTCCCAAAATTTGCAAATTTTTCCGAGGGGGCACCATCCTATCCTACCATTATTGGGGCATACCGAGGCAACTCCTGAACCTGATTTTTTGTATTTTATTTGACATAACACTATAAAAGCACATTGTATCTATAGAGGAGGGGGACCGACTGCTCTGATACCCCAGGTCACAGGAGGGTCCTAAGCAACTGTCTGCCCTGATCTACCTCAAGCTTGCTAAGTCATTTGGAGAGGTTAAGTAGTTAAGGTAAAAAATAAAGAGTAATTAGGTTGCTATTGTCCTTCTGCTAACCTGAATATTTTAGGAGGTCAAATGAGTTGATTCTCAGAGTTCAATCTGTGACTCAGGCAACTCATTGCCTGAGGACGACAATGCAAGACATGGATTCTAGCGTGGCACATTGGCATCTCAATGGGGTGCTGGCATCCGTACAAGCAGAGAGTGTGAGGAATAGATAAAAATACTAGGAGACAAGCTAACAAGTTGACTGGTAGATTTTATGCTATAACATAATGCTAAGAAAGCACAACAATAGAGTACAACAAGAAGAATACTTTAACTAGTCTATCTTCGAATTGACAAATAAGGATTAGGAAGTGATACTGAACTCCATGCAACTTTATTCTTTGAATAGCTCCAACTAAGAAGTACCTACACACAAAAGAATAGAAAAATGTTGGGGTTGTGTTTAGAGGACTGCCTTAGTCAATACTTCACTTTGGTGTTTCCATCTCCATGGATAGCCAAATAGCATCGATTGTATAGAAAGATGATAAATAGAGTATAGAAATGGAAATACTAAGCAATAGACAAACAAAAATATGTTGCAATACCAATATGATAATGCAAAAGTGAATGAAGATGGTGGATATCACCTTCTCAACCATGTGCTCTCAAGGAAAATGGAGGAAGGAGCGAGCTTACAAGCTTCCCAAAACCAATGCTATCACAACAACAGAAAGAGGGAGCCAAGAATGTAGTAGCTTACAACTTTAATGGTGGTGGTGATGCTTGAAAGTGCTAAGAATGAAGTAGAGAGCAAGTGTGCAGAGTGAATTCGATCAAGAAGCTGAGTAGAATGGAAGGATAATTAATTTGAATGAAAGGAGGCAAAAGGGTTGTTTGAAGTCGTTCAAGGGAGCATAAAAGGTTACAATTTGCATCCAATGGAGGAGTGTAATTCCTTTGTGAATTCCAGAGGCAGGACTCCTGTCAAGACGAAAGCATGCCGAGCGGGCATCTGCGTGTCATGCTAGCGTCCTAGGCATAAATTCCTCCACCGACACACAAATGAGTTGCCAAGTGGATAGGGAAAGGTGGTGGGTGTATGGATTGTATCATCGAATTTAATTCTCTAAGGTAAGGGGAAATGTAAATGTGGGATTCACAAGGGGTGCAAATTTGTGCCATTATAGTATCAAAGAGGGGAAAAATATTAGATACCCAAAATTGTCCTAGTCTACGAGCAACACCTTTTTACTATTTTTTACCCTTTTTCCCTAATTATTAAATAATACCTTATTATTTAATTATCATCAAATATCATATTATGCTATTAATTAAGTGACTTTATGTTATTTAATTAATTCATTCTAATTCACCCTTTATGATTAATTAAATAAATTCTCTTTATTTAATTACATCCTAATTAACATTAATCTTCCTGATTAATTAAATAAACCTTATTTATTTAATTATGTCGCTAATTACACTTATTATTCTATTCTAATTAAATAGTTATCATCAATTTTTTAATTGACATCAAACACCCTTCTTATATTAAATAATTATTACTAATTCTTTAATTAAACCACTTTTCCACTTCTAGATTAAATAATTAAATTAATTATTTAATTCCCCTATTTCACCTCCAACATATCCATTAGTAAATAAACATATATTTATTAATCAATCTTTACTTGCACATTCCTCCAATGATTAATTAATTATTCAATTAATTAGTATCCTCTCACACATTGACTAATCAATCAATCCCATTGATTATTCAATCAAATCCATTGACTAATCAATCACTCCCATTGATTAATCAATCCCACTAATTGATCAATCAATCCCATTGATTAATCAATAAATTTTTACTGATTAATCAATCAAGCTAGTTAACTCTTCAATCTATTTCCTCTCAACGAACCTTGATAGTTGATTTTCATCTTTCAGCTTTAAATCTAGATCATTCTTTTGAAACAACCATTTCTATAAAAGCAATCCTTCATAGCATGTTGATGGATAACCACAAACCTTGAAATTTTGGGGTTTGCATCATTACGATCATCTCTCACACACTTGAAGCTTATAGCGAAAGAATAGAATATCCATTTATAGAGCAAAAATATACAAAGAAGAACAATGAAAATAATCCATGACAATATGGTAAAGGTGAAGTTATCATTTTTTTGAATATGGCTTTATCTATTATTGCATGTCTTTCATTAATTAAATTGGATTATATTGAGTATTAGGATTTCAAATTGTGGTTGTTTTCATTGATTCCTCTTATCTCTATGATTGAATGGTCAATTTTTTGATTTACAGTATCAATTATAGGATGGATTTCAATAAGTTATTTCCAGAAGTGGTGATTTCATGATGGTATGTATTATGATTGATTATTATTTGATTTTATTAGGTGATATGTAAGTAGATGTTTTAAGAGTGCTAATTATATGTTGCTACTTGTGTAGACTATTGGATTTTTTTTTTTTATAGTTAACTATTATTCTCAAAATAGTATTTTACATATGAAAGATGTTGTAGCTATATCATTCATGTATTATACTGACATTTTTCAGTTGAGTAAACAGGTGAATTTTTCCAATGTTGATTGGGGTCATATAGCTACTTCTATTTTCTTACCCTTGTGAATTTTTGATCTTGTCTTGTAAGGAGAATAAGGTCATTTTTTTTATGCGTCGTGTGGTTGTGTGTATATGTGAGTTTATTTTATTAATATTTTGAGTTATATTTTATTATGATTATTTCTTTTGTGATTTGTAGAGTTATTATGTGGTTTAAATTATACTTTATTGTTTAAAAATTTTCCTAGGTGATAGTCTTATAGGTTTGGGTCATTTTATCTTATAAAACCCATTAAATAAAGTTTAGAACCCACTCTTTAGACCCACTTTTGAAAAGTGGTGAAAATTGAGTTGGTTGGGTAGTTAGGTAGTTAGGGAGTTAGGGAAAAGTATTTTCCTTTTCTCCTTCTATTTATTCTTTCCCCTTGAGAGGAGAAGGGGTTGGATCCTTTTGGGGATTGTTCTTGAGTTCTTGTTTGGTTTCATTCTTCATTTGGAGTTCTTGCCATGTTTGTGGAGAGAGGAGGAGGATTGTGAAGAAGAAGGAGCAATGGAAGAGAGGGCTTGGAGAGAGTTTTCCACAAGTTGGATAACAAGTTTTCTTGGTAAGGTCCACCCTTTTAGTTATCTATCTTTGTTGATGTGTAAGGAGTTTGTTGGAATATTGGTCTTGTTTATAAAAATTTATGTGAAATTTGATGTTGAATCTCTTATGTTGCTGCAAGTAGTATGTTGGGGTTTGTATTGGTTGAGTCTTCCACCTTGTTTAGTTTAATTTCATTTATACACTTTTATGTGTTAAAACAAAGAAATATGAATGTAAGATGTTGTGATGTATATGTTATAAAGTGTAAACTTGTCTAGGAATCCAAGTGAATAGTGGTTGTAATGTGAATGTTATGTGGTTCACTTTTGTTGTGGATCCTATCTATAAAATAGTTTTTGGAAGTGCTATGTGATCATAGTGTTGAACACTAAGAATACTGAGAGGGAAGGGGGATGAATTAGTATTCTCTTAAACCATTCAAATATTAAACATCCAATCACCAAAGCATATTCATCTACAATAAAGAAAGAAAGCATGAAATATAAACAACACCACATAACACATGAACACCGATATTTTTTTATGTGGAAAACCCAAAATGGGAAAAGCCACGATGAGGACTAGCTCACAATATATTATAATTGGTTATAGTATATTTACATAAGTGCTCATTGCAGGTGGAATCACTACCCTTAGAGAAAATATAAAAGAGAGATTGTGGCTCACAAACTATTTTGAACTGTTACAATTGCATCTATCATATGCTTGAAATATAGTTCCAATGAAGCTCAATAAACTTACTTTACACACTTCATCTGATTTTGATCTAACACTTTGCTTTCCTCTGCATTCACATCACTTTAATCCTCTACTCAACATTCACAACATAAATTTGTATTGCTATGATAATATTCACATGTAGGAAATTTGCAACACCATCACTCACTCAAAACATCAAAAAAGATCTAGCATATATATATCCGATTCAAGCATAACATCAATTAGGTCAGCCTAATTAGATGTAATATTCAAAACATAACTTGTTAGCTTCAATCCTTTTCATACACACCTGGTGCCAAAATTAAAAAAAACTCAAAACAACTTGAAATAGGTTAGCATGGACCTATAATAGATCCCAAATAAGACCATAATGCTTATTTAGTCTTTGCATACCTTCTCACTTATTAGGTCAACATCATAGAAGACCTAATACCAAAATTCTTCAACTATGTATCCATATTTAGACACATGAACCTCAAAACTTGACACCAACTTGAATTCATACACTATTACCATCTATCAACTTATCCTCAAAAGTGCAAAGCCAAAAACTTATCTGTGGAGAAGTGCAGACTCTCCACTCAAATGCACTATACAAAAAGCAAGTGTAAACTACTAGATCAAACTTTTGTTACTTAGATCTCTCAAACAAAAAGAAAAAAATATGATGAAATTATGGAATTAGATACTTCTAACAACCAACGAACAATGTTAGAAGCATAGAGTAAAAAATTCAATTGTAGACTAGTGCGAACCCAAAGACGAATGCTCTACCATACTGAATTAGCAAAATTGACACTTAGCCAATTTCCAACACAACTAACTTCTCCAGATCAATCCATCTTGAAAAATTATATACCATAATCATTTCAAGATTTGTTAGAAATAACCAAAATGATCTGCACCAAAGTCTTCATATCATGATACAATGTTGACATCAATGACAACACCACAACACATAGTAATATACCTTGTGCTTATCCCTCATGCTCATGTTGCCAACAACAACATCAATGAAATTCTTCCAACAATCTCCCCCTTTGTCATTGATGGCAACATGCTAAAAATCATCAAAACATTCTCCAAACCATTCTCCCCCTTTAACATCAAGGGAAAAGGGCAGATATACTAATTGTTCTGATATTCAACAGATCTCCCCCCGAGAGATATATGCATATGTACAAATTGAAAAAGATAGAATTCACTCCCCTTGAGTCGTATACCAGAGTGAAAATCCAAAGATTTGTATTGGAAAATACTCTATATGCTCCACATATTTATAAAGAATATGAAATTTGAAAAATTGAAATGTTTAAAATATAAGAAATATGTCAACTAGAGGAAGTTGACGCCTACAAATTCTGTAGATGGGTCTACCTTTCTTGCCATCTTCTCATATCTTCAATGCTAGACCAAGCAATCTACACTACGTTTCAAGCTCCATTAATATATCTTATCCTTCTTCGAGAGTACCAGGTACTAGATTCATTTGCATAGCCTTATTGGCACTCAAAAGGGCACTTGATATAGGTATAAATTTATCATTCACCAAGTCCCTTATTGCTCCAAACTGTAAGATGACATATTTTCCCTTTGTGCTTGCAGATAGAAAACTTCTTATGCATATCTTCAATAGTGTTCCTTGTGTTTCTAGACATGTCCAACATCAGATCATATGCACCAAAGGCTTTATTGATCTAGGAATCAATAGATTCCATCTCACTTTTTATGTTTTATGCGGCTTCGAGCCACTTCATGTAGTATTGGAACAAGGCCTTCACCTCATCCACAAAAAATTGTGCATTCTTCACCATTTCTGAGAACTTTTTGTGTGCAAATGCACTCTTCTCTTTGATTTCCATCATCTTTTATCATTTATTCTTTTCTCTACCTCTTTTTCTACTTCACCCTTTAGTCCATATGCATATTCTTTAAAAGAATCAAATAAAAGAATTAAATTTTCCATATCAGAGAGAGATGTATCAATGTTTGCTCCAGGAATAACCTCTTGTAATTCTTTGACTACTTCTTCCATTAATTCTTCACTCTTCTAGTGAGTTTTTATGATGTCCTTTCAAGAAGATGCATGAAATATATCTCCCAATTGTAGCTTGTGGAGGGGAGAGATCTTGTCCAGATCTACATTTTCCTATTGCATCGGTAATTGTAGCAATTGAGATGAAACAAAAGGTTGGAAATTTAGTTGTATGCCTAGTAGATTCTTCAAGGAATCTTTATAGGAGTGGAGGATTCACCAAAAAGCTTTACAATCTCCATAGACTTTCCCTTTGAGTCCTTTTCTTCAGTATTTCTGAAGTTTTTTGGTTTTTCTTCTTTTGTTTGTGCATCTTTGAATGCACCCTCATCATCATCATCCTTATTACATTATCTTCCTCTATAGGGTTCTCTGTGTTGGCTGGAGGAGGAGTATCTTCCTTTGCAATGTCTTCTCTAATCACTGCTTCCTCAACATTCCTTTCTATCATGTATTCCAAAATTGGAGGTGTATTATCCTATGTAGCATCATCATTTACATCATGCACATTTCCTTCAATATTTTGTTCCAGAGTAGGGGTCTCCACATTCACCTCTTCTTTATTCTTTGCTATCATTCCCAACTTTTGTGCTATCTCTTCTGCTATTTCAATGCTTGTTATGAATGAGTTTGCATTAGTGAAATCACTTATAATCCTTTTGATCTGACCTAATTTCACATTGAATTCCTTAAATAATAAAGTTGGTAAACCTTTCATTGTGTGCACATACAACTTCTGATTCTCCACATACTTTCACGTTATCATATTTTCTTCCACAATCCTCACCAATATATCAAGCATGTCATCCTTCATCATATATCTTCGTGCAAAGGCATCAACACCTTTTCTTTGGTAGGGGATATAAGATATTCATTAAAACTCCCCCTGAGCCAAAGCTCTAAACTTAGTTTCCAAAGGAAACATCTGCACCAGAGGATGGCATAGATTAATCCTTGACTTTTGCCTCTTCCTTCTTTCTCCAAATATTTTCCATCTCCTTCTTTGTTTCTATCAGTTCAACCTTTTTTAATGGTTCATTCCTCTTTATTGGATTATCCTTCCTCATGTTTCTACTTCTGCAAAAAATAGCAATGTGTTGAGGCCTATTTCAATTGTAACATGTGAAATTCTTCCGACCAATATTCCTTCCATTCATTCTAGATATGCATTGATTAGCTTTATGCCTAAATCCATATCATGTATAATAGTAGCATTTGAAAGATTGAATCATTCTACCATTTTTATAGCCATTAATCATTTGAATTCTACATTCACTAGCTCTATGACCAAATTTCTTGCATGTAAACCATTGGACAGAGAAAGATAGAACATTCTGATTCATTTTGCTTCTACATTCCATTTCCTTATGTCTAAATTTATTGCAATAATGAAAAAAACCATTAAAAGATGGGTACCTTGGTGTATTTGGTCATCTAATCAGTGGTCTTCTTTGATTTTGGATCCGCTTTCCATTGTTCTTCTTGTCCCAAATCTTCTTCTCAATATTTGATATCTGATTTGACTTTGAACTTTCTCCTATTTCAAACCCTAATCCACTTTTGTCTTTAGAACCTTTCTGATTTGCAATCATTTCATCAAGCTTTGTAGCACTCATCTTGAATTTTTCTTCATGACTCCTTGCTTTTTCTAGGTCTGATCTCAGATTCACAACTTCTTGTTCAAGCCTTGTAGATTCCACTAATTTTATTTTCACCATTGCATTCAAATATTCCTCAATTCTTTTCTTTTCTTCAACTTGCACTTTCAAAAAAGTGATGGTTTCATTTGATTGCCTCAATTACTCACTGACTTCCTTATGCCTTTCTCTGAACTTCTTGATTTTCTCTCTCAACTTTTTGATGCATTCATTTGCTTCTTTTACATTTTCTTTCAAATCTTTGCTTTCATCTTTAGTTCTCTCCAGATATTCAAGAGAAACTTTGAGTTCTCCATAATTTTCAAGCATATCATTTTCTTCTATGTTTCCTATATTTGGAATCCCTTCCAAAGGATTAGGAAGTTTTCTATCAGCCATGTGTTCAACCTCCAAGATCTTCCCCAAGCGGTTAAGCTCCTTCCAAGGAACCAAGCTCTAATACCAATTGTTGAACACCCAAAATATTGAGAGGGGGGGTGAATCAATATTCTCTTAAACCATTCAAACATTAAACGTCCAATCACCAAAGAATATTCAACTAAAATAAAGAAAGAAAGCATGAAACATCAACAACACCACATAACACATGAATACAAAGATTTTTATGAGGAAAACCTAAAATGGGAAAAATTACGGTGAGGATTAGCTCACAATATATTATAACCAGTTATAGTATATTTACAGAAGTGCTCACTGCAGGTGGACTCACTGTCCAAGTGGACTCACTGCCAATAGAGAAAAGATAGAAGAGAGATTATGGCTCACAACCTATTTTGAACTATTTTAATTACATTTATCATATGCATGAAATACAATTCCAATGAAGCTCAATAAATTGACTTTACATACTTCATCTGGTTTTGATCTAACACTCTGCTTTCCTCTACATTCACATCACTTTAATCCTCTACTCAACATTCATAACTTAAATTCACACTGCTCTGATAATATTTGCACGTAGGACATTTGCAACACCATCACTCACTCAAAACATTGAAAAAGATCTAGCATATATATATATCTACTTCAAGCATATCATCAATTAGGTCAACCTAATTAGATGTAATATTCAAAAAATAACTTTTCAGCTTCAATCCTTTTCATACACACCTCATGCCAAAATAAAAAACTCAAAACAACTTGAAATAGGTCAATATGGACCTATACTAGATCCCATATAAGACCACAATACTTATTTAATCTTTGCATACCTTCACACTTATTAGGTCGACATCATAGAAGACCTTTAATACCAATTTTTTTTAATTGTGTATCCACATTCAAACACATGGACCTCAAAACTTGACACCAACTTGAATTCATACACTATTGCCATCTGTCAACTTATCCTCAAAAGTGCAATTCTAAAAACTTACCTGCAGAGAAGTGCAAGCTCTCCACTAAAATTCACTATACATAAAGTAAGTGTAAACTGCTAGATCAAACTTTTGTTACTTTGATCTCTCAAACCAAAATCCAAAACATGATGGAATTCTAGAATTAGATACTTCTAACAATGAACAAATAATGTTATAAGCATAGAGTAAAAACTTTAATTGCAGACTCGTGCAGACTGAAAGATGAATGCTCTACCACACTGAATTATCAGAATTGACACTTAGTCAATTTCTAGCACAACTAACTTCTCCCATCAATCCATCTTGAAATTTTTTATACCATAATCATTTCAAGACTTGTTAGAACCAACCAAACTGATTTGCACCATAGTCTTCATATCAAGATACAATGTTGACATCAATGACAACAATACAACACATATGAATATACCTTGTGCTTATCCCTCATGCTCATGTTGCCAACAACAACATCAATGACATTCTTACAACAATCTCCCCCTTTGTCATTGATGGAAACATGCCAAAAATCTTCAAAAAATTCTCCAAACCATTCCCCCCCTTCGACATCAAGGGAAAAGGGTGGATATACCAACTGTTCTAATATTCACTAGATCTCCCCTTGAGAGATATATGCATATGTACAAACTAAAAAAGATAGAATTAACTCCCCTTGAGTCATATACCAGAGTGAAAAACTAATATTTGTATTGGAAACTACTCTATATGCTCCACACATTTACAAACAATCTGAGAAGTGAAAAAAATGAAATGTATAAAAGATAAGAAATATGTCAACTAGAGGAGGTTGACGCCTATAACTTTTGTAGATGGGTCTACCTTGCTTGCCATCTTCCTTTGTCTTCAATTCTGGACCAAGCAATTTGCATTGCATTTCAAGCTCCATTAATATATCTTGTCCTTCTTCTGGAGTGCTAGGCACTTGATTCATTTGCATAGTCTTATTAGCACTCATAAGGGCACTTGATATAGGTATAAATTTATCATTCACCAAGTCCCTTATTTCTCCAAACTATAAGATGAAATTTTCCCTTTGTGCTTGCAGTTGGAAAAACTTCTTATGCATAACTTCAATAGTGTTCCTTGTGTTTCTAGACAAGTCCAATGTCGAATCATATGCACCAAAGGATTTATTGTTCTGAGACTCAATAGAGTCCATCTCACTTTTTATGCTTTGTGTGGCTTCGGGCCACTTCATGCAGTATTGGAATAAGGAATTTGCATCATCCACACAAATTTATGAATTCTTCACCATATTTTATAACCTTTTGTGTGCAAGTGTACACTTCTCTATGATTTCCATCATCTTCTTATCATCTATACTCTTCTCTCCCTCTTTATAATTCACCCTCTAGTCCAAATGCATATTCTTTAAAAGAATCAATTAAAAGCTCTAAGTTTTCCATATCGAAGAGAGATGTATCAATGTTTGCTCCAGGTATAACATCTTGTTATGGTTTGACTACTTCTTCCATTAATTCTCCACTCTTTTGGTGATTTTCTATGATCTCCTTTTGGGTATATGAATGAAATAAATCTCCCAATTGCAGCTTATGAGGGGGAGAGGGTTTGTATAGATCTACATTTCCCTATTGCATTGGTAGTTGTAGCAATTGAGATGAAAGAATAGGTTGTAAATTCATTTGTATGTCTATTATATTCCTCAAGGAATCTTCAGAGGAGCCGAAGGATTCACTAGAAAGCTTTGTAATCTCCATAGCCTTTCCCTTTAGGTCCTTTTCTTCAGTATTTTTGGAGTTTTTTGGTTTTTCTTCTTTTGTTTGTGCATCTTCAGATGCACCCTCATCATCATCATCCTCGTTTACATTCTCTTCCTCTGTAGGGTTCTCAGTGTTGACTGGAGGAGGAGTATCTTCCTTTGCAATGTCTTCTTCAATCACTGCTTCCTCAACATTCCTTTCTATCATACCTTCCACTTCCAGAGGTGTATCATCCTATGTAGCATAATCATTTTCATCATTCTCATGTTGAGTATCATCTATCTACACATTTCCTTCAATATTTTGTTCTAGAGTAGGGGTCTCCACATTCACCTCTTCTTTATTCTTTGGTGTCATTCCCATATTTTGTGCTCTCTTTTCTGTTTTCTCAATGTTTGTTATGAATTAGTTTTCCTTAGTGAAATCACTTATAATCCTTTTGATTTGACCTAATTTTGCATTGAAAGCCTTAAAAAATAAAGTTGGTAAACCTTTCATTGTGTGCACATACAACTTTTGATGCTCCACAAACTTCTGCATTATCATGTTTTCTTTTGCAATCTGCACCAATAGATCAAGTGTGTCATCTTTCATCATATATATTCATGCAGAGGCATCAACACCGTTTCTTTGATAGGGGATAGAAGATGTTCATTAAATCTCCCTCGAGCCAAATCTCTTAACTTAGTTTCTAGAGGAAACATCTACATCGAGGGATGACACATAGTCATCCTTGACTTTTGTCTCTTCCTTCTTTCTCTAAATATTTTCCATATCCTTCTTTGTTTCTACCAGATCAACCTTTTTTACTGGTTCATTCCTCTTTACCTGATTATTCTTCCTCATGTTTCTACTTCTACAAAACTTAGCAATGTGTCCAGGCCTATTGCAATTGTAACATGTGATATTCTTCTGACCAATATTCCTTCCATTTATTCTAGATTTGCATTGATTAGTTTTATACCCAAATCCATAGCATGTATAATGGTAGCCTTTGAAAGATTGAATCATTCTACCATTGTTATAGCCATTTATCATTTGACTTATGCATTCACTAGCTCTATGATCAAATTTCTTGCATGTAAAGCATTGACTAGAGAAATTTGGAACATTCTGATTCATTTTGCTTCTACATTCCATTTCCTTATGTCCAAATTTATTGCAAAAATGATAAAAAAATAAAATATGGGTAACTTTCTGCATTTGGTTGTCTAATCGGTGGTCTTCTTTGATTTTGATCTACTTTCCATTGTTCTTCTTGTCCTTAATCTTCTTTTCAATATTTGATATTTGATTTGACTTTGAACTTTCTCCTATTTCAAACCCTAATCCACCTTTTCCTTTAGAGCCTTTCTAATTTGCAATCATTTCATCAAGCTTTATGGCACTCATCTTGAATTTTTCTTCATGAATACTTTCTTTTTGCAAATCTGATTTGAGATTCACAACTTCTTGTTTAAGCCTTGTACATTCCTCTGATTTTCTTTTCACCATTACATTCAAACATTCCTCAATTATTTTATTTTCTTCAACTTGCACTTTCAGACCAGTGATGGTTTCATTTGCTTGCCTCAATTACTCACTGACTTCCTTATGCCTTTCTCTGAACTTCTTGATTTACTCTATCAATTTTCTGATGCATTCATCTACTTCTTTTATATTTTATTTTAAATCTCTATTTTCACCTTTAGTTCTCTCTAGATATTCAAGAGAAAATTTGAGTTCTCCATCTTTGTCAAGCATACAATCTTCTTCTATGATTCCTACAATTGGAATCTCTTTTGGAGGAGTAGGAAGTTTTCTATCATTCAATTGTTGAACACCCAAAATATTGAGAGGGGGGGTGAATTGATATTCTCTTAAAGCATTCAAACATTAAACATCCAATCACCAAAGAATATTCAATTGCAATAAAGAAAGAAATCATGAAACATCAACAACACCACATAACACATGAAGACTAGGATTTTTACGTGGAAAACCCAAAATGGGAAAAACCATGGTGATGATTAGCTCACAATACATTATAACTGGTTATAGTATATTTATAGAAGTGCTCACTATAGGTGGACTCATTGTCCAAGTGGAATCACTGCCCATATAGAAAATATAGAAGAGATATTGTGGCTCACATCCTATTTTGAACTATTATAATTTTATCTATTATATGTGTGAAATATAGTTCCAATGAAGCTCAATAAATTGACTTTACACACTTCATTTGATTATGATCTAACACTCTGCTTTCCTCTATGTTCGCATCGCTTTAATCTTCTACTCAATATTCATAACTTAAATTTGCACTTCTCTAATAATATTCACATGTAGGACATTCACAACACCATCACTCACTCAAAACATTGAAAAAGATCTAGCATATATAATTTTCTTCAAGCATAACATCAATTAGGTCAACCTATTTAGATGTAATATTCAAAAAATAACTTGTCGGCTTCAATCCTTTTCATACACACCTCATGCAAAAATATAAAAATCAAAACAACTTGAAATAGGCCATAATGGACCTATAAGAGATCCCAAATAAGACCATAATACTTATTTAATCTTTGTATTCCTTCACACTTATTAGGTAGGCATCGTAGAAGACCTAATACCAAAATTATTCAACTATGTATTCACATTCAAACACATGGACCTCAAAACTTTATGCCAACTTGAATTCATACACTATTTCCATCTGTCAACTTATCCTGAAAAGTGCAAAGCCAAAAACTTATTTGTAAAGAAGTGCAGACTCTCCCACTCAAATGCACTATACATAAAATAATTGTAAACTTCTAGATCAAATTTCGGTTACTTATATCTCTCAAACCAAAAGCCAAAACATGATGAAAATTTGGAATTGAATACTTCTAACAACCAACAAAATAATGTTAGAAGTGCAGAGTGAAAACTTCAATTGTAGACTAGTGTAGACTCAAAGACAAATGCTTTGTCACACTAAATTAGCAGAATTAACATTTAGTCAATTTCCAACACAATTGACTTCTCCGAATCAATCCATCTTAAATTTTTTTATATCATAATCATTTCAAGACCTATTAGAACCAAACAAAATGATTTGCACCAAAGTCTTCATATAAAGATACAATGTTGACATAAATTACAACATTGCAACACATAGTAATATACCTTGTACTTATCCCTCATGCTCATGTTGCAAACAACAACATCAATGAAATTATTCCAATAATCTCCCCCTTTTTCATAGATGGTAACATGCCAAAAATATTCAAAACATTCTCCAAACCATTCTGGTGCAGGTGCACCAAGTTTTAGACCTTGAGTTAGAAAGGTTCAAGTTTGTGTTTTTGTGAGAATGGGTCATTTTAATGTAATAAGGCCATGCCAAGGACATTCTAGTGATATAGGGTCCATTTTTGTGTCAATTAGGTGATTAGAGAGTTTATAGAGCAATAAAGAGTTAAAAAGTGAAAAGTTGTCAAATTTGTAAGTTGCAAAATTGCAACAAATTTGAAAGGCAACGGTTAGTTTTTGAAAAATTGTTGTTTTGGTGATTGAAGTCGGTTGAGGGATGGTAGTTGGTGTATTTTGTGTTTAAAAAGACCTCATATGTTCGAGTTTGAGGTTGGAGAAACTAAGTTTGGAAGAAAATCAATAAAATCATATTGTTTCCTTGCAATTTTTTTGTGTTTTTCTAGAATTTCTAAAGTTTCTTGGTATTGTACGGTTCCGTACAGGGTAATATTGCACTCCAATGGATTGAATTCAGTGGGAATCAAGCTTAGCTTCATATTGGAATTGATTTGACGCAATTTCATTTACTTTTGTGCGTTTGAGAGGCAATTTACTAAGGGTCAGTTTGTATACCCTGTTTAAGGGTTTTGAGTGCATTTGAAATGGCATATTAAGCCTTCCACCCACTGTATGCAATTGTAACTTAGTGTATAGGATTAGTTAAGGTTAATAAACATGTTTTCATCATTTCATGTGCAGGGGAGGTTAGGATCATGATTTTTGGTGATGCCCTAGATGGCATTTTGGGTGTTTTTGCATGAAAATGAGAGGTTAGAGAGGGTAAATGTGAGAAATATCTGAGGAAGTCACTTTTTACGTCCTTTTAAGTTTGTGTAGGGCTGTTTGAAGGTTTTGGATGCATTGGGATGGTTTGGTGAAGTCTACAAGTAGGTTTTTCAATAAACCCTTGCCCAATTTGAGCAATTTGAGGGTTTTATGGAATAGGGTCTTAGAGGGAAAGTTCTTGAAGATAAGTTGGAAAATTTGTGGTTTTGTCACCTGGTGAGTGCTGCCCCATTGAGTTTTTGGGATTTGAAGTGTTTCAAGGGTGGTTGCTTTGGAAATTAGGCCTATTTGGCTAGGTTGAGCAGTGCAGTTTGCATGATTTGTGGAAGTTGTTCCAAAGGAATCATATGTGGGGTTGATGTATGTTGTAGAAGGATTTAATGGGTGCCTAGAATGATGGTTAGCTGTAGAGGTTGTTAAGGAAATTTGAAATTTAAGCTAGGAAAATTGGGTCTGTAGACCTACAAGGGTGTCTAGGTGAGAAAGGGGAAAATAAGCCAAGATTGAGTTTGTGAGTAGAAAGGTGATTTGGAATCCTTTGAATTGATAAAGTGAGGGTTTTTTCAACCTAGGTTTATTTTAGTTGGTATTAGAGCAAAGGGAGTAGGTCCCTTGAGGAAGAAGGATAAAAGTTTGTGTGCAAGGAAAAGGTGTAATTGGAGGAATCCAAAATGCCTCCTAAAGGAAGCACTGTTGTTAGGAAGATTGATAACCAAGATAGAGAATTAGAAGCCTTGAAGAAGGAGGTTGTTGCATTAAAGTATAAAGCTGGGGTTGATATGGATGAGAGTGATTCTAAAGAGGAAGAAACCTCTAGTGATGAAGAAGAGTTGGATCCAGAGGATGTGAGGATGATGAAGCTTTTGAAGGCTGTGAAAGGTGATGGACATGGAAAAATGGATTTTCCTATGTATGGGGTTAAACTAGATGGTGAAGAACTCTTGGACTAGATAGGAGCCATGGAGAATTACTTTGAAAGTGAAGAGGTGGATGAAGAACACAAGGTGAAGAAGGAAAAAATCAAGTTAAAAGGACATGCTTTGTTGTGGTGGAATTTTGTGCAAGAAGAAAGGTAGAAAAAAGGGGGAGGCTAAGATCACTTCCTAGGAGAGAATGAAGGAAAAAATCAAAGATAAGTTCCTTCCTTATTATTATAATGTTCAATTGCTTAAAAGACTTCAAAATCTTAGGCAAAAGGATGTAGATGTGCAAGCATACACCGAGGAGTTCTATAGGTTAAGTATAATAACAAAACATGAGGAAGATGAGGAAGAAAGAGTGGCAAGGTAACTAAATGGTCTAAGGTATAATATACAAGATGAAATTAGTTTGATGACACCTAAAATAGTGGAAGAATGTTTTCAAATGGCTATAAGGGCTGAAGAGAAAGTGAAGAGAAGACAAGAGAAGGAAACAAGAGGAAGAGGTAGTAATTCTAGGGGCAGAGGTACGTTTTATACACCAAAACAACCCAATGAAGATCAAGGAGATGCTGGTAAAGGAAAATAACAAGTGGCTCAATCTAGAGGTGGATGGAGAGGTGGAAGAAAAAACTTTAGAGGCAGATATACAGATCAAGGAAGAGACCCTAATGTGTTTGCAGGAAGGTGTTGCAAGTGTGGTGAATTTGGTCATCCATTCTTCAAATGTCCTGATAAGTTTAGTGCTGCTACAAGTGGGAGTGAGAGAAGAGGTGAAAATAGGGTCCAAATTGTGCAAGAAGATGAAGAGGAAAGTGCCAATTCATCAAGTCATAATTGTGTTCCTGAAGTTGGTGAGAGTTTGATGCTGCAAAGACAACTCTTGAAGGCCTCGAAGGAGAAAGAACCATTGCAAAGGAGAAGTCTTTTCAAGACCACCTGCAAGAGCAAAGGTAAGGTATGCAAGTTAGTAATTGATTCAGGCTCCACTGATAATATTGTATCAAAGGAAATGGTAGATAAGTTGAGTTTGGTGAAAGTTCCTCATGAAACACCCTATAAGGTGTCATGGTTAAATGATGATCAGTCACTCCTAGTCAATGAGCAAGCCTTAGTTGAATTTCATATTGGAGGATACAAAGATAGGGTTCTCTTTGATGTTCTACCAATGCAATGTTTCCATTTGTTACTTGGGAGACCATGGAAATTTGATAAACATGTTGTGTATGATGGATGGGCTAATACATACCAGATTGTGCATGAAGGGAACTCATTCACTTTGTTTCCATTGCAAGAAGAAGATAAGGAACATAAAAGGGTAGCAAAGGTAATCATGATGGGTAATAAAGAGTTTGTAAAGGTTGAGGATAGAGAACAAGGAGAGTGTGTACAAGGTGAAGGTGTCAAAAACATGAATTTGAAATGTGTCTTAGTATTGGAGAAGGGAAAAGATGTGATGATGACAAAGGCAGGCCAAGAAAAGGCCAAAAATGTTTTATTTGTGAAGACTTCAAAAAGCTTGGAGAAGTGTGACAATATCATGGTTGGGACAATGCTATGTCCACTAGTTGGAAGAAAGGTTGATGTGAAGGTGTATTCCATCAGTACAAAGGTCAAAAACTCTGCTAAAACATAAGCATTTGGGTCTGAGAACTTGAAAGGAGATGAAAAGGTAAAGGGTGAAGTGAATAGGGGTACTTGGCCAAAGCATTTGAATAAGTTGAAGTATGCAGGGATGATGAAGGACAACGTTCAAGAACCAAAAGGTAAATGTTTGTTTGTAGGTATGACTTCAATTTCAGTTGAGAGTAATGGTGGAAAGCATGAGGTAGGTCTGTTTGTAGAGAAGAGGCATTGGCAAGGTGAACACAAGTTCAACAAAGTAAGAAATGGAGCAAGGACTACGTATTTGGTTCCATGGAGGAGATTTTCTGATCAAGGAGAATTTTCAAGGCAAAGTAATGCCATGAAAGAACTAGGTTTGAGTCAGTTTGGTCCTCATGGGACATGAGGTTTTTTTTAGTGGGGGTGTATGGTGCAGGTGCACCAAGTTCTAGACCTTGAGTTAGAAAGGTTCAAGTTTGTGTTTTTTTGAGAATGGGTCATTTTTATGTAATAAGGCCATGCCAAGGAAATTTTAGTGCTATAGGGGTCATTTTTGTGTCAATTAGGTGATTAGAGAGTTTATAGAGCAATAAAGAGTTAAAAAGTGAAAAGTTGTCAAATTTGTAAGTTGCAAAATTGCAACAAATTTGAAAGGCAACGATTAGTTTTTGAAAAGTTGTTGTTTTGGTGGTTGAAGTTAGTTGAGGGATGGTAGTTGGTATATTTTGTGTTTAAAAATACCTCATATGTTATAGTTTGAGGTTGGAGAAACTAAGTTTGGAAGAAAATCAATAAAATCATATTTTTTCCTTGCAATTTTCTGTGTTTTTCCAGAATTTTTGAAGATTCTTGGTACTGTACGGTTTCGTAAAGGGTAATCTTGCACTCCAATGGATTGAATTCAGTGGGCAGTAGGCTTAGCTTCATATTGGACTTGGTTTGAAGCAATTTCATTTACTTTTGTGCATTTGAGAGGAAATTTACTAAGGGTTGGTTTGTATACCCTGTTTAAGGGTTTTGAGTGCATTTGAAATGGCATATTAAGCCTTCCACCCACTGTATGCAATTGTAACTTAGTGGATAGGATTATTTAGGGTTAATAAACATGTTTTCATCATTTCATGTGTAGGGGAGGTTAGGATCATGATTTTTGGTGATGCCCTAGATGGCATTTTGGGTGTTTTTGCATGAAAAGGAGAGATTAGAGAGGGTAAATGTGAGAAATATTTGAGGCAGTCACTTTTTATGTCCTTTTAAGTTTTTTTAGGGCTGTTTGAAGGTGTTGGATGCATTGAGATGGTCCGGTGAAGTCTGCAAGTAGGTTTTTCAATAAACCCTTGCCTAATTTGAGCAATTTGAAGGTTTTATGGAATAGGGTCTTAGAGGACGAGTTCTTGAAGATAAGTTGGAAAATTTGTGGTTTTGTCACCTGGTGAGTGCTGCCCCATTGAGTTTTGGGGATTGTGAAGTGTTTCAAGGGTGGTTGCTTTGGAAATTAGGCCTATTTGGCTAGGTTGAGTAGCATAGTTTGCATGATTTGTGGAAGTTGTTCCAAAGGAATCGTATGTGGGGTTGATGTATGTTGTAGAAGGATTTAATGGGTGCCTAGAATGATAGTTAGTTTCAGAGGTTGTTAAGGAAATTTGAAAGTTAAGTTGGGAAAATTGGGTCTGTAGACCTACAAGGGTGTTTAGGTGAGAAAGGGGAAAATAAGCCAAGATTGAGTTTGTAAGTAGAAAGGTGATTTGGAATCCTTTGAATTGATAAAGTGAGGGGTTTGTCAACCTAGGTTGCTATCACATTCTCCCCTTTTGACATCAAGCGAAAAGGGTGGATATACCAATTGTTCTAATATTCACTAGATCTCCCCCTAAGAAATATATGCATATATACAAATTGAAAAAGATAGAATTGACTCCCCTAGAGTCATATAATAGAGTGAAAAACCAAAGATCTATATTGGAAACTGCTCTATATGCTCCACATATTTACAAAGAATCTAAAAACTAAAAAATTGAAATGCATAAAAGATAAGAAATATGTCAAATAGAGGAGGTTGACTCCTGCAACTTTTGTAGATGAGTCTATCATGCTTTCTTGCCATCTTCCCATGTCATCAATGCTGGACCAAGCAATTGAACTACTTTTCAAGCTCCATTAATATATCTTCTCCTCCTTTCAGAGTTCCAGGTACTAGATTCATCTACATAGCCTTATTTGCACTCAAAAGAGCACTTGATATAGGTATAAATTTATCATTCACCAAGTCCCTTATTTCTCCAAACTATAAGATGAAATTTTCCCTTTGTGCTTGTAGTTGGAAAAACTTCTTATGCATATCTTCAATAGTGTTCCTTTTGTTTCCAAAAAAGTCCAACGTTGGATCTTATGCATCAGAGGCTTTATTGATTTGGGACTCAATAGAGTCCATCTCACTTTTTCTGCTTTGTGTGGCTCTAGGCCACTTCATGCAGTATTGGAACAAGGCCTTCATCTCATCCACACAAATTTGTGAATTCTTCACCATTTCTAGATTTTTTTGTGTGCAAGTGCACCCTTCTCTATGATTTCCATCATATTCTTATCATTTATTCTCTTCTCTATTATTTTTCTAATTCACCCTTCAGTTGAGATGCATATTTAAAATCTTTAATTTTTCCATCTCGGAGAGAGATGTATCAATGTTTTCTCTAGGTATAACCTCTTGTAATTATGTGATTTAGGTTAGAGAAATATTGTTTCATCAAAACCCCATTCAGATCATGATCTTGACCACCTGTACATGGTATTAAATGAGGTGGTGACGCCCTTTGAAGTGAGAGAAATCAACAATGTCGCATGGTCGCAGAAAATCAGAATATTAAAACCTAGGTCGGGAGTTCTGAAGTTTTAGAAACCTCTGACTCGTTGGTCTATAAACAAAGACTCAAGACTTAATAAAGATGAACCAAGTTGGGAAATCAGAAAGTTATGAAAATTTGAAACTCCGCAACAAGGTTATGAAAGTTGGAGGACTAGTGACTAGGTTAGAAAAAGCACACGACCCGCGAATTTGAACAAATACTAGGGGAAATAAACGAAAAGGTGCATTAAATGAGTGAGGTAAAGACCCGAAAATGCTTAAGGAAGGAAAGTTTAAAATTGTTGATATTGGTATAAAAATGCTATGGATAACAAGTCCAAAGGGTGAAATGTGGGAATTGGTGTTAAGTTTCGAGTTGGAGCATAGGGCTATGTTTCCTGAATCGCGAAATGAAGAAGAGATCACTTAAAGGCTACGCAGGAGAAAGAAGTTGAGCGAAAATGTGAGGGTCCAACTTACCTCTGAAAATCTAAGGCCCCTGAAAATTTATGAAGGTTAATCCTTTAGAGATTCTGGAGTGCCTTGGATTCCCAAAATCCTTCCATCAAGCTGACTCCCGAAACAAATCCGTTGTCCATCGCATCCAAGTTTGATTTCAAGACAAAACTAAAATGACTTGATGTAGACTAAGGAATAATTTGAGAAACATCTTGGCACTTGGAGATTTCTCCCCACTATGAAATCTCTGAAGGAATTACCTTTGGAGAATTCACCTAGCCCTGGATTCTTTGAATCCGTTAGAGTGAGGAAACTTCAAAAGGGGCATGAAGAGTGGCGAAGGGCTTAACATGGTTACCTTGCATGGGGATAGACAAAAGTATGGAATTGAGTGCACCTTTGAGCAGACTCTTCAGAAATTCCACCATGGCTTAGAATTTCTAAGCCCTAATCTTTTAGAGAATCTAGGTCCCCTCATATTTTCTGTGAGCTTCCCCTAAGATATCTAAAGCACTCGAATTTGAGAGACCAAGTCGAACCCCCGAGCAAAGCGCCATTAGATGATAATGTGAGTGAGTCTTCAACTAGAAGTCCTCCTGCGTATAACATTTTAGAGAGTCCATCTAGCCAAGAATTCCCTGAACTTGGCTTCTTGCAGAAAATCCACCTAGCCTGGAAATCCCCGAACCTTATTCCTTCGAAAAATCTGCCCTAGGCTTGATTTCCCAAAAATCCTCCAGGGCTTTAAAATTTTGAAATGCATTGATTTATAAGCAATTGAATTGGATTCTTAAGATGAATGAAATGCATTTGATGTCAATTGGAAGCTTTAATCTATTTGCTTTAATAATGAATTTATTCATGATTGGCATCACTGTAATTATCATGTTTTCTAAAAGATGTAGGCAGAGGTGAGTCCTAGAAAGACTTCTAAGTCAAAGGCTACACATGCGCAGGGGGAAGGCAAAAGAAGAATAGATATAATGAAATATGACTTCAAAGGAATATGGCTAGAGTCAAGAATCTCCTCCGAATGGTCGAAGATAGTTGACACAAACATGGGACACGTGGATTACGATGACTTCCACTAGAGAATGTTTGGCAATGCAACTACACAATTGGCATAAGTCATCATACATACAGGCTTGGATCAGATAATAGGGTTCCCACCCACCTTATTATGTCTAGAGCTGGTATTAGAATGTGCAAAGCACTATGATGCTGACAATAGGATAATAGTGGGCCCAGAGGGAAGGGTTGTGGCTAACTTGACTAAGGAGTCCTTTGCTGAAATGTTCAACATCGCTTCCCACCACAAGGTTATCAAATAAATCAACATCCAGGAAGTAGAGGAGTTCTATGCCAAGGATGTCTCTAGGGCTTTAGATATGATGAACAGTTCATGGATTTCCAAGCTAAAGCCACACTATTCCAATCTCCTGAAGCAATTACATAAGAGTGATTTCAAGATGGAGTACCATGATATCATCACACTTCTAGGTAGAGTAATGGGATTGGAGGAGGCGTTCACCTTTAGGACTTAGATGTTCTATCCGATTACTCAAATTGTAGGAGGAAAACATTACCATTGGGTAGGTATCCTGAGTGACAATTTGGAAAAACAACTCAGAAGTGTACAAGATACTCATGTATTCACGATGACATCCTACCTTGTCTACATTTTGGCAAGTAAATTCAAATATAGAGGCCTAAGTTGTAGAGAGACTCCTGGTAGGGATAGAATCTAGAATGTTTACCCTCAACTCCGGTACAATACATCTAATTATAGGAGGGCCAACGATGCCTTATTCATGTACATCCCCAAATTACTGCAGGGTTCCCTCCATATGAGAATCTCTGTGGAAGCAATGAAACTAATCAGAAAGTATGGACAGTGGTTCATCTAATTTCAGAGGTTCTCTTACACCAGGATAATAGGATCTCCTATAGTCCCAATCAGGATGCCAAGGTATCCCACTAATAAGCTCATCTTGTTGGAATTGACAAGGAAAATGGTTGTATTCGAGACAGTGCTGTAGGATATGCATAGGAAAGGGCTCATTGATGAATTCCCATTAAAGATTGACACTCTTGAATCCTGCTCCATTCTCCAAAGTGCATAGTATTCAGAGAAGGAGATGGCACAGTATGAGCTATATTCTCACACTAACTAGGACAACATTGGCACTTATGGGAAGGCACAAAAATAGGCTATTAGAGAATATAGGCACCAAGATCACATTGAGGATTATGAAGTGAATTGCATAGATGAATTTTAGGTGATAAAGAGAAAGTATTCCAGGCTTCCCTTGAAACTTATCAGGCTCTACAAGGTAGACCAAGTGCCAGATCAAGTTGATGAAGATGACAAAGATATGATACAATACCATGATTATGAACCATACAGAAATCAACCCTTGCCATCGGTGAATTGGTCCGAAGAGGAGGTGGTTGAACTTTATCAAATAACCAAGCCTGTGAAGAGATACTCTAGACTGTGGGTCAGGCACAAGGTTGCAAAGTTGCAAGTGGATGGTGCCCAATTCACCTATGACCTAATGGGAAATCTTGAATCCCACTTCGAGGATGACACCGAGGCAACCAAGGATGATATTGAAGAGTTTTCACATGGGGAAGAACAAGAGGAACCAAGACCCCTAACAGTGAAAAGGAGAACTAGAAGTCAAGAGAAAACTAAGGAAAATGAGAAGCAACCTCCACCAAAAAGACTTTTGGGGAAGCCACTAAGGGAGGAGAGAAGACCCCCCAACCTACTAAGAAAAGAAAGCTAGTAACTGAAGGGAAAAAACTAGCTAAGAAAGCAAAGACTTTTGAGGCTTTAGTTACCCCTCCCAAGGTTGTCGAGATTGATAGCTCTTGGGAGAAGAAACAAGTGTATGTAAGAAGGAATTCACCAAAGCAGAGGGTGTCTCCTATAGGGGAAGCAAGAGCTAGAGTTGAAAAGGCACATGCTGAAGAGACCCTTGTTGAGAATCCCACAAAGAAAGCAAAAAAGGAAATTGCAGGGGATAATTCACCTTCTCTATCCCCAATATAGATTGTACAAGGAGAAGAGGCCCCATTTGACAACCTTGATGAAGAAACTCAAAGTGAAGAAGTATCTACGCCCAGGGATGGAAAATTAAGTGATTTGGCTAAGGAATTGGGACAGAGAAAATAAATCAGCAAGGAGACCACCTCTGAGGTCACTGTAGAAATGCCCTCTTAGCCTCAAATTAGTGAACATGTTGATATACCACATTCAGAGGAGAAGCCTGAGGATAAAGATGGTGGAGAAAGGCAACAACAAAACCAAGGAAAGGATGAGGAGAATAGAGAAGTTGTTGATGAAATTCCTCCTCACAATCAATTTGAGTGTGGTACTTAGATGAATATGGAGATGGAACAACCTGCTGTCCCAGACTAGTTGGAGAAAAGACTAAAACAAAAATCAATTATTGTGGAAGATGAGACCCCAAGCTGGGACAAACTTTTGGAAAAATGGGGGCAATTGAAGGAAAGAAAGACAACCAGAATGGTATCTAAGTTCGTAAGGGATGAATTCAATAACAGGATAGTCCATGTTGTTGTTCCTCCTGAAAATAAGTACAAGGATGGATTAAGGCCCACGGATTACAAAGTGTAGACTGTGAATTTGGGCCCCACCACGAAGGAGCAGGAGAAGGAAGATTTCCAAGAATCTTCTCAAGCAATTCTGAGAAGATTAGACAAGGAGACTGCAGAAAAGGAGGAATTGTATAAGTAATTGAGAGAGGTACATAGGTACATCCAACATCTGATTAAACCTCTGCAAACCCAAAGTAGTGAAGGCTCCTCCTTTCCAGAAGGAATGTTGTCTAAGGAGGCAGTTTTAGAAATTGAGAGGTTGAAAGCTTCTGCAAAGGACACACAAGAATGGTTACAAAGTGTTAGTGACAGAGGGGATGGAATGATAGAAAAGGTGCTGTCATTCTATGAGAAGTCATCTTTCCTCTCCAAGGATATAGCTTATTTTCTTGATGACTGCAAACAATCGCCTGATGATACAGTTGTTAAGGAGTTGGAAAGAATCCTTGCCATTCCTGTAGAAACTCTAACTAAGGAAGGTCTTATCACTATGTAGGATACACACAATGCAATGGAATGGGTAGAGGCTTTCAAATTCAAGAATGAGCTTAGAACAAAGGCACACAAAAAGTTATCCAAGGCATAAGTCAAGGTGAAGGAAGTCTTTGACAATTGTACTACCTTTTTGGAAACTGTTACAGGAAGGAAGAAATTCAGACAAAAGGACTTGAATGTGGAACAATTACAACAATGGTGGCATGAGGTATACCCCCCAAATGTAGAAGGTCCAGTTGTCAAGGACCAATTGGAGGATGTTGCTATTTACATTTCCTGTCTGGATAGGTATCAAGGATTGTATGCTGATTGGGAAAAGGTCTTAGCCAACTATGAGGGAAAATTAAACTCAACTAGGGCCAAAATTAATGTGATAGCTATCCCAATTCAAGTTGACTTGGATCCAGTCTTGTCAAAAATAAAAGAAATTAATAGAAAAAATGGGGTAGGTAAAGGAGAGATGGGTGACCCAACTTGATGGCCTAGGAGAATGTGCCATTAAATGCCAATTTTGCTTGTGAGACAAGTCGGTGGTGCCTTGGATTTCGTTCCTGACAAGTATTTAATGCTAAAAGTTAACTTTGGAGGCTAACCTCCACTATTTTAATGTATATTTTGAACTTGGAAATTGGGAGGGAATTTTACGCCAACCTACTTGGCCGCCCTAACTTATGAAACCCTAATTTGGTCTACCCTAATTGTAATTGCTATAAATAGGGGTTTCTCCCTCATTTGTTAAGGTTAGACACTTGGAAAAAGTTCTAGAAGTTTAGTTAAGGCATTAGAGAGCTCTATAATACTTGAGATACTGGGAAAACTTGAATTGTTGAAAATTTTGGTGAAGCAAATACAAAGAAGGCATTGCCATTTGGTGTTCTTCATTGTTTCATTCATTTGTGCATGGTTCTTGTGATTCTTGTATTTTGAATTTTAGAAGTTTGTTTTAAGTTACTCTTTGGATAATTTTAGAAATATTTATGTTTCAGCTATGTTTATGGTGGAAAATCTGAAGTTTTTGAGCAACCCTTGGTCCATACTTTTAGCTGCTTGCTAAATGTGGGTAGCTGTGCAAAGTTATTCGGGGCCTATATCTTATGTACTGAGTTCAATTGTGAAGTGTTTGTTCTTTTTAATTCCATATCTGGAATAATGTGTGAATGCTTTACAATATGAAAATATTAATTACCTTAGGAGATATCACTATTTTTGTAATACTGCAGGGTAATTTGGGTTTAGCAGAAATTGGTTTAAAGGGGGTTGGTCCACTTTGAATGTTCTATTGTTTTCATAGTTGATTCTAGTAGTTAGATTGAGATTTCTCTAAAACCATTATCTCTTTTGTCATTTCTTTTAAATCTGGGACAATTTAGGACTTGTAAGCATTAACATATTGTTATATCTAATGAACCTAAGAAGCTCCAACATTTGTGTGTAAGGCCCTTTGTGGAAAACCAACATTTTCACATTATCTCTGAGTTGTTTCACTGCATTTGTCAAGACCTGACATTAGAGACCTTGGGGTTATCTCTTGGGGCTTGCTGATAGAGATTTACCTTTCAAGAGAGATAGGATATTGTATTTTTTCTGAGTTGTTGCTGTGGAAAAAACACCATCAACACTTTGATGCAATAATAAAATATATGCACAAACTAGGACTTGGAGTTGAATTCCCATTGAGGATTGAAGTCCTAGAAGCCAGTCCTTCCATTCAAAGTGCTCATTATTCTGAAAAGGAGATGGTGCACTTTAATCTCTATTCACACACTAACAGGTATAACTTTGACCCTTATGGAATTGCTCATAAATAGGTAAACAGGGAATACAGGCATAAAATTCATAAAGTGGAATATTGGGCTAACTGCAACGATGAATTTGAGGTGATTAGAAGAAAATTCTCAAGGTTTTCATTGAGAATGATTAGGCTACATAGAATTTCCAATGTCCCTAACCAGGTAGATGATAATGATCTTCTACAACACCATGACTACAAGCAATACAAGGATAAACCACTTCCCCCTATCAACTGGTTTGAGGAAGAGGTTGTTGATCTTAATGTGATTAATGCTCCTATTTTAAGATATCCCAAATTATGGGTAAAACATAAGATTATGGAGCTGGAGGTAGATGGCACTAAATTCACATATGACTTGATGGGAGACTGCGAGTCTCATTCAGAAGAAGAAGAAGAAACAACTAAGGATGATATGTCAGGGCTCCCTTCAGAAGAGGAATGAGATAAATCTCAATTCATTATCAAAAGAAGAACCAGGAGCCAAGCTAAGGGAAAAGAAAATAGATGGCCAATGGAAAAAGCAAGGAAGCCTTCAAAGGAGATTGTTGAAGAAGGTACTGAAGAGGCCCAACCCTCTAAAAGAGAAAAATAGTTACTGAGGGTTAGAGGTTGGCCAAATCCAAGAAGGCCAAGGTCACTGAAGAAGAAACCACTCAATCTAAGGTGGTTGATATTGAAATTTCTAAGGAGAAACAACAGGTATATATAAGGATAAGTTCTCCTATAAAAAAGACAAGTCCAACAAAGGATGTGAATATAGAGAAAAAGGTGACCATTGAAGATGCACCTACTGATGATCTTATGAAAAGTATGGAGAAAGCAACTACTGGAAATATATATCCTTTATCTCCAGTTCACAATGTACAAGTCAATGAAGAGGGTAATGTCTCTAGTGAGCCTGGACAATAGAACGAGGAAGAAGACATTCCTGATAATCCTAGAGAAGAGATGCTAGATGAAGAAGTTCCTACACCAAAGGGAGGGAAATTAAGTGATTTTAAGAAGCATCCAGAAGAGAAAGAGGCACAAAACAATGAAGCTACTTCAAAGGTGATAGTTGAAATTCCTTCTCAGCCTTCAGTCCAAGAACACATTGACATACAATCTATTGAGGTTGAAAGTGAAGATAAGCTTGATGAAGATGAGGAACAACAAAATCAGGGGAAAAATGATGCAAATGTAGAAAATGTTGAGGATAGTCCCAGAAGGATGTTGAAGTAGAGCAACAAGCTGCCCTAGAGTGGTTATAAGAAAGGCTAAAGAAAACGGATGAAACTCCAGACTGGGATAAGTTCTTGGAGAGTTGGGGACAACCAAAGGAGAGAAAAATAGCTAGGACAATCTCCAAACTCTCTAGGGATGAATTTAATAACATGTTTATTCATGTTTCCACCCCTATAGACAATAAGTACAAAGATGAGGTTAGGCACTCAGATTACAAGATAAAAATAATAATCTTGGCCCATCTACCAAGGAGTAGGAAAAAGAAGAGTTTCAAGAATCATCCTAGGCCATCTTGAGAAGACTAGATAAGGAAACTCAGGAAAAGGAAGAACTGCAAAAGAAATTGAAAGAAGTATACAAATATGTCTAGCACCTAGTAAAACCCCTGCAGGTCCAAAGTAGTGAAGGATCCTCATTCTCAGAGGGGATGTTATCCATAGAGGTAGTGTCATAAATTGAAAGGTTAAAGTCTTCTGTGAAGGATACACAAGAGTGGCTACAAAGTGTAAGTGAAAGAGGTGATGCCATGATTGAGAAACTGCTGCAAATGTATAAAAAGGCATCCTTCCTGTCTAAAGATATGTCACAATTTCTTCTTCATTGTAAGAATTTAGATGATACCATTGTCAAATAATTAGAAAAGATATTTGAGGTTTCTACTGATGTATTGGTCAAAGGTGTCCTCACAATGGAAAATACTCATAAAGCTATGGAATGGATAGAAGCCTTTAACTTTAGAAATGAGCTTAAGCTAAAGGCACCAAAGAAAATATCCAAGGCTCATAGCAAGGTGAAGGAGGCTTTTGATAGTTGCGATGCCTTCTTGGAGATTGTCACTGGAAGGAAGAAATTTGGTAAGAATAATTTAAATGTTAAACAACTACAAAAATGGTGGCATGAAGTTTACTCTCCATGTGATAGTGGGCCTATTATAAAGAACCAACTTGAGGATGCTGCCATTTACATTGCCAATTTGGATATATATCAGGGCCTTTATGGAGAATGGGAGAAAAAATTAACTAAGTATGGGGGTGAATTAAATTTAGTTAAATCAAGAATCAATTTGATATCCATCCCAACTCAGACTGACTTGGACCCAGTGATTAAAAGAGTTAAAGAAATTTCTAGAAGAAAGGAAGGGGAAAAGGACAAAGAGGATGACTAGGTTGGGTAACCTTGAAAAGTGTGTCATCTACATCAAGCTTACAAAGGATACAAGTTGGTTTCTCATTGAATTTTGTGCCCAAATTTATTTAATCTGAAAAGTTGACTTTTGGGGCCGACCCTCATTATTTTATTGTAAATTCAAATTAGGGGAATTTTAAAAGTACTAAGGCCAACCTATATGGCCGACCTAATTGTAAACCCTAACTTGGGCTGACCTAACTTGAGATTTCTATAAATGGAGGTCTCCTCTTCATTTGCAAGACTGATAGCTGATAGTGGATAGTGGGCAAGTGAATCGCTAATAATTATCGAGTTGTTACATTCAGAGAAATTTGAATTGTTGCAAAATTCTGTTGAAGCTAATACAATTGAAGACATTGAACTTTGGTGTTCTTCTATGTGTTATTCATCTATGCATGTTTCTTGTGAATCTTGTCTATTTCATTTTAAGTAAGTTAATTTATGATTGATCTTATAACTAGTTGTAGTTCATTTATGTTCATGATAAAGTGTTTGAGGTGTTGAGGAATCTTGAGGTCCATACTTTTAGTGGTCTGTTGACTGTGGATTATTGTGTAAAGTTAGCCTAGGCCTAATCTATTCTACACTCAAGTTTAATTGTGAATGTTTGAATGCATGTTTGAATATTTACAATCGGAAAATCATTATATTCCTTTGGATATTGCACTGTCTTTGTGATACTGTGGATTTGATCTTGGCTAAGCAAAGATTCATTTTTTGGAAGATTGGTCCATCTTGAACACTCTATTGTTTGAATAATTGATCTTAGGTTTTAATTAGATAGTTCTCTCTCAAACCCTACTTATTTTTCTATTTCTTTTAATCATTATTAGAGAAAGATTCAAAAAGCATCACCATTATTGTTAAATTTGATGAACATAAGAGCCTCAACATTTTGTTTGTAAGGCCCTTTGTGATTACCAACATTTTCACATTTATCATTGAGTTGTTTATGCATTGTCAAGACCTAACATTAGAGACCTTGGGGTTGTTTCTTGAGGCTTGCTGATAGAAATTTACCTTTCAAGAGAGATATGATACTTGTATTTTATCTGAGCTATTGCTGTGCAAAAAACACCATCAATATATTGGTGCTAGAAGGAGGGATGATTCAACAAGTTGGAGCATTTTCTATCATCAATATCTCCACAGAGATTTAGAAGAAAAACAAGATCTACAACAAAAGGATATTTTGAGGAATTAGGAGTCCCTACTAGGTCAAGGAGGACCAAAAAGGGAAAGGCATAATCATCTTCACCCATTTGGCCATCATTTTCTTCATCATCTGATTCTGAGCCAATTTCTGCTGAACCCACTCCTATTGAGTCAAACCTTTCACCCATTCAACAAACCCAGATTCCTATCAATCAACCACTATCACCTCCACCACCACCAATGACCTTCTTATCTAACAATCCTTCACCCTTGGCTTTCAACAATTACAATACCATGCCCAAAAATCTCAAGAAGTTCTACTCCAAGTTCCATATCAATGATTCCAACAGGACTGCTGAAGAGTATATTAAGATTTTCTGGACTACCCTAAAGGATAAGCAGATTGTTCATGAGGATGTGGCCTGCAGACTGTTTCCCTACTCATTTGTGGAGTAGGAATTCTATTGGTACAACCACTTACTAGCTGGTTCTATAACTAGCTGGGATCAAATGGAGGCTACCTTCTTGTAGAAATTCAGGATTTCTATCAGCCCCAATAACTTATACCATCAGTTCATATCAATCAAAAGGGAAGTCAATGAACCTATAGGCTCATTCAACAATAGGTTTCATAGGGCCTACTCTAGATTGTAGCCACATTATGCTATAGATGAAGCATCAAATAATGAGGTTTATTATGAAACATTGGACAACCTCACCTCCACATTCATTAAGTAGAAACATCAACCTCCAACTTCACTGGGTGATGCATATGCTGAGGCAGTAAAAGCTAGCATTGATCTATGGCAACATTTGTCAGGACCTTTGCCCTCATTAGGACCTACTACACATCCTAGAAAAGTTCAAGGTCTGAATCAAGCTTTGGCTAATCAGACTCCTCTAATGAACCTAGTTCCTCAAATGTCCTTGGTTCCTCACCAAGGACCTCCACTGAATCAGGCTCAACCACTCCCTCCTTATTTGCATAATTCAAGGCAGACTACATCTCCCAAATAACAGTTCAATATCCCAACATACTTGCAACATTCTGAAGTGTTGAACCAGTCACTCAATGTTGTTCCACCCCAAAGCAACAATGATAAGGAATGGTTGGATGAATTGAATGAGCAAGTAAAGAAGTTGTCCATTGAAGTCACCTATTTAAGAAATCAAAATAGTCAACTGCAGGCTACACAAAGAGGGATACAATCCAACTATAATAGAGAGAATAGGGATTTTGTTCATGATCAAGGTCACAACTTTGAAAGGGGCCAAGGTCAAAGCCAAGGTTATGATAAAGATAAATCTTCAGGACAAAATTTTGATAGAAGGCCCCCACTGAGGTAGAATAGGAACTGGAATACCAAACTTGATAATGGAGTCCCTATGCCACTAGACCAACTTGACAATAAAGAGAAGTCTACTAGCACCATCCTCTTGGTAGAGACTACTCTAAAAGGATATTGCAGACTTCATAAGACAACACAACATTCAAAATTTGATTGTCCTAAATTTTAGACAACAACAACCATTTTTCAGATGGAGGTTCAACAAGTTGCTAGTACTGGTGTAGCTGGATAGGAAATTATGCCATTAGATCCATATGATTTTCCAGTGTCGGTATTGAACCATGTCCCTTTTCTAAGAGGTGAAGAGAATAGACTCAAGGAAGAGTCCACATAAAAGTGTGAAAATGTAGAATAGGTATGCAATGGGGAGTTAATAACTGAATTGTTTGAAGATAATGATACTGTTGATAATGGTCCTTTAGATGAAGAAGAGTAGAGAGTTGATGAGGTCCATATGTTTCACCAAAGGACCAAACCATATGACTTGAGGATTAGGCAAGCTAGTAGACCCTTTACCACATCCACACCTCCAAATAATTTTAGCACTCCTCTCGATCCTAATGCAAGCAACAATCCTTCATTTCCCCATGTTCCAAGGTAGTACTTCTCAAAAGGAGGATTTTTTGATGCTGCGAAGGGTGATGCTGTTAAGGATCAAAAAGGAGGAAAGTTCAGGAACAATCAATCTGATACAACCATATTCCAAATGAGAGAATATGTAGCGGAAGAACTCAAGAAAGTAAAGGTAAATCTTTCATTTTTTGAACTATTAAGAGTTCCTGCTATTAGGGGTGTTATTTTAGGATCCTGAATGAGCCTACATCTACCAAATCTTCACAAGATTCTACTGTCAAGAAAGCCAAAGTTGCTGAACCAATAGCCTAGGAGGTTACTGGAGATACACAAAATTCCTAGTTGGTTCAAAATTAGAATAGTCAGTTTGCTAAGGATCAATCACAAGTACATAAAAAGGATAGGAGAAAAGAAAAGGATAAAAATCAAGTGGCTCATGCTAACTCTCTGGTGAGTTTATTCCAAGCCAAGCGGGATAGTCCTTTTCTAATTTCCATTCATATTTTTGGTAAGAATTTACATAATTATCTACTGGATTATGGAGCATCAACAAATGTTATACCCTTCTCAGTTTGCAAAGCTTTGGACATCACTCCCTCTCCTTCCCAACGCAAGGTGACTTAGCTAGATAAGACTGAGGTGAGTGTAGTGGGAGAATTGAATATGATCCCAATGTAGGTGTCATCAGATCCATGTGTGCAGCAAGTCATCAATATCCAGGTGTCAGAGATTCTGGATACCTATAGCATGATTCTTGGAAGAGATTTCATGAGAGTGCTTAATGGGTACACTTCTATGGATCACTCTCATATGTGGCTGCCATGGAAGGGTGTCCCAAATTAGATCAAGATTGAGAGAGAGATGAGATTGAGGTATTTGATTATTGGGTATCATAATACTTTGAATGAAGTATTGGTTTTCGAGGAAAGCTTAGGAAATTATATCCTAGCAATAGCTCTAGATGAAACAAAGGTGGAAGAAGTTTTGATGATACATGATATGCCCAAGGATTTGAATCAGTCTTCCAGTAGTACTAAGGTACTTGTTGAAATAGATGAAGATTCTAAACAAAGTGATGGTAATCTAGGTTTCTAAATAATTTCCAGGAGTTCATTTAGAAGTGCATTGAAGACCAAATTAGTCTTAGACAACAAATGAACTATGAGGAGTTGTTGTTACCAAATTGGTGTAGAGTGGACAACACTTCCCATACAAAACTTGAGTGTTGTCTTTTCCAGACTGTTGTAGAACATATCAAAAGATGTATCAATCCACCTTTGGCAGTTAGAATTGAAGTACATGAAATTCCAAGAGATCATAAGGGAAAGCAACCAGTGGTTCAACAAGATCCTTCTTCAAGCAACAATACAAGATATTTTAGAGGTATGCCTTCCATTAAATTCTAGACTTTACACTTTGATGGTTCTAAATCCAAGCAAGGAGTAGGGGTTGGATTTGAGCTCATCAGCCCTATAGGTAAAACCTTCTTTGTAGCACATAGATTACAATTCCAGTGCACTAATAATGTCATTGAATATGCAACATTAATACATGGATTCCTCATGGATTTGAGGAATAAGGTCAAAATACTGCAAGTGTTTGGAGATTCTAAACTAGTAGTCAAATAAATTAGGAGACAATACTCCTGCCATGACAAGAGGATGACTAGTTACAGACATAGAGTATGGGATTTGATTGAAGGGTTTGACACATTCAATATCCAGCTTATTCCCAAAAGCAAGAATGACACCACAAATGCTCTTGCACAGGCATCTAGTACACTAGATCCATTCTCCTTGTCGAGATTGAATAGATTCACAGTTGAGCTCACCCCAGTTCCTTCTATGCCAGAGAATGTAACAAACTTTTAGGTGTTTGACGATGATAAGCATATTTTAGACTTCATTACTAGTTTTGATGTGTTCACTTCCCAAATAATTGATGAAATAGAGCCTCAAGAGGTAGAACTAGATATGGAAGGGGTCATTAACCTAAAAACCAATACGATTCCTAGAGGCATGGTGTAGCTAGAACAAATATTGATCTAGAAACAATAAGGGATTGAGACCAGCAGACAAAGAAAGAATCAATAGCCATTCAGTGTGAGGCCTACACTATAGGTACTCCTAAAGATGTGAAGAATGTGTTCATAGGAAAAGTGTGTACTTTAGAGGAGAGAAAGGGTTTAATAGATGATTTGCATGTATATCAAGATATTATTGCATGGAGCTATGAGGATTTGAAGACCTATGATACATCAATAATTACACACATGATCCCTTTGAAGCCTGATACAAAACCATTCCGACAAAGATAGAGACCTATTAATGCACTGCTAGAGCCTATCATACAAAAGGAAGTACATAAGTTGTTATCTACCCAAATCATTTTCCCAGTCAGACATTCCACATGGGTAGCCAATTTGGTTCCGGTCCGTAAAAATAATGGAGAGATAAGACTATGTGCAGATTTTAGAAACCTCAATCGGGCTCCCGAAAAGGGAAATTATCCAATTCCTTCACTGGACGAGGTATTACAGATTGTGAACAGATTCCAAATAATTTTTTTTTTAGATGGTTATTCTGGCTGTAACTAGGTAATGGTACAATATGAGGATAGGCACAAAACTGCTTTTACCACTAAATGGGCACATTTACATATAGAAGAATGCCTTTCAGGCTGATTAATGCAGGTGCCACTTTTCAAAGGGAAATGTATATAGCATTCAAGGATATCATCGACAAGTGTATTATTATATTATATGGATGATCTAACCATTTTCTCCAAAAATAGGGGAGACCACATCTTAGACCTATGCAAAGTATTCCAGAGATGCAGAGAATTTGGCATCTCTCTCAACCCCAAGAAATGCATATTTGGAGTAACAGAAGGAAAAATCCTGGGACATGTGATCTATTAACATGGCATTTCAATTTATCCTAATAGAATTCAGGCTATCTTAAAGATACAACCCCCTGCCAGCAAGAAGGAGATGAAGTGTTCCTTTGAAAAGATTAATTTCATATGAAAATTCATCACAGGCTTTGCAAAAATAGTTAAACCCTTAAATGCTATGCTCAAGCAGGACACAAAAGTGGAGTGGACTATTGAAGCTAAGTAGGCACTTGATGAAATTAAGAGGGCCATTGCTGCTGCACCAGTACTAGTGAGTCCTAATTATCTGAAGCCATTCTATATATATTCTTTTGCCTTAGATCATTCTTGTGTCAGCATGCTAACACAAAAGTCAGATGAGGGGAATGACCACCCAATAGCTTTCATGAGTGTTCCTCTTAGAGATACGGAGTTGAGGTACTTGAATGGGGAGAAACAAGCTTATGCTCTAGTTAGAGGAGTCAAAAATTCAGACATTACATTATGAGGAATAAAGTCTTTGTCATTATTCCTGATCCAACAATAAAGCTCTTATTAATGCAAACTGAGATGGGAGAAAGGAGAGCCAAGTGGGTTACAATGCTACAAGAATACGACATAGAGATTCTACCAATGAAGTTGGTGAGAGGACAGGCTTTAACATGAACGATGGCTGAAACTGGCCCAAAGGTTATAGCACAACAATATCATCTTTAGGATGCCTCATCTAATGAATGGCATGATGACTTGGCCTACTATTTGCTGAATCAAAGATGCCTAGATCACGTGGACACAATGCGAAGGAGGGTTTTACGTTTGAAAAGTGCCAACTATATGCTAGAAGGATGAGTCCTTTATAAAAAAAATCATGAAGGGATATACCTTAGATGCCTTGGAAAAGAAGAAGCTACTAGGGTTATAGAAGAATCACATGACAAGTATGGGACATGCCATGGATCGGGTATGGCTACTGCTACCTAGATCATGCATGTTGGTTATTACTAGCCCACAATTTTCAAGGACACATACAATCACGTAAGAGCTTGTCATGTCTGTCAAACCTTCGCTACAATGGAAAGAAATGTTGCTTTACCACTACAGCCTGTGATCGAGGTAAGACCTTTTGCTCAATGGGGCTTGGATTTTATCGATCCTATTAACCCACCATCTTCAGCTGGACATAGGTATGTCTTAACTATAAATAATTACTTCACTAGGTGGACTAAGGCAATCCCTTGTAAATAGTGCACAACAGAGGTAGTTATAAAATTTCTTGAGGCATGGGTCATCAATCATTTTGTTTGCACTTTTGCTATTGTGTGTGATAATGGACCTGCATTCGCATCTTTAAAATTCTTTGGGTGGGAATTTGATCATGGTATCATAATTAAGTTTGCATCTAATTATTACCCTTAGGGAAATGGTCTAGCAGAGTCTACTAATAAGAAATTACTTGCTATCATTAGGAAATTGATTGATAAGAACCAAAGGGAGTGGCACACACAATTAATATTTGTTTTGTGGGTAGACCATACCCGACAAAAAGCTTCATTAGGGACCTCTCCTTACCACTTGGTTTATAGGCTTGAGCCTGTCTTTCCTGTCCAACTGAGAATCCCTACCCTTCAGTTTATCAATGAATATTATGAGGAAGGGGAATGTTTAGAGGCCCGCTTGGCTAAACTATTACAATTGGAAGAAAAGAGAAATGAAGCATTAGAAATTTTTTCTAAGCACCAGGGTATTGTGAAAGGATGGTTTGATTGCAAATCCAAAGTTAAAGCTTTTAGGATTTTCGACTTGGTTTTGTATTGGGATAAAGCACATGAAAAGAAAGGGGAGCATGGTAAATTTGACAAGTTATGGCTTGGCCCCTATCAAATTTCTGAAATCCTAGAAGATAATGATTTTCGTCTCAAGACTCTCATGGGAGAATATTTCTCATTGCTAGTCAATGGGCAGTATTTGAAGCATTATTTCCTTTCCTGAGCTTTTTCCAGCTCATTCTTGTAAATAGTTAGAGTAGGTGTCTGTTTTCTATTGGTTTGTTTGGTTTATTTTTCTTTTGTTTTGGGTTGTTTTGCTTGCTTTCTTTGCTTTGGTTTTGAGGTTTCCCTATTTTTCTGGTTGGGGAAGTGTCTTATTTGCATAACTATTTCATTATCCGGGATTGTTTCAAGTATTTCCTTTACAAACTCTAATCATTTTTTCGGATGAGATGGTAGAGGTCTTCTATTCAATGTCACATATGCTAAATGCTTAAAGGGGATAAGTCAATGGATCGAGTTTGTTCCTGAATGTGCTCAAATCCTACATTTTACACACATCTTAAGAATCCTGAAGTTGCTGCGGGTTCCTTGTAAAGCCTTGTTAAGTGAAAAACCTTATATTCTGCTTTAGCACCACTATGATTCTCAGCCCTCAGTATGAGCTTCATTGCTTATAGGTTGAAAAGAAAGAGTGAAAAGAAAATTATAAAGAAAAGAAAAATAAAATATTGAAAATCAAAAGAAATTCAACTTTTCAGAGGGATCCAAATATCTCTACTGGGGCTATGGATGCCTACCTAGCAGTAGAGCTATGTTTGGGAGAATCACAATGATAACATCATTGAGGCTATCGACGCCCGATTGATAGTGAGGCTCTATCTAGGTCGCTTTTGGATTTAGAATCATTCATGTAGCTTAACTTGACTAAACTTAGTTTCTGCAGTAGCTTAGAGAGGGAAATTAATACATCTGCACACACTAGGATTTCTAGCACAAGAAGGGCTAGCTTGTTCATTGATTTTGAGCTTTTAGTTATGGGTTGACCTGATGTGAGGACCAAAACTGGAGATTCTGGGCTCTTGATTCTAGTTTGTCATTAAAATGATTTGGAGCATTTCCCCAGCAGAGTAGCCATTTGTTGTGCACTTTTTTGCATGCACGCCCCACCGTAGGTAGGGACCCTCTTTTGATTGCTTTCATTTTTTGTTTTGCCTGGTTTGAACTTCTCCCCTTAAGGGATGGGTTCCTCTGGTTTTGGGTCTGCTTCACCCAGTTGAATTAATGATCTATCTGCACTTTAGGTGCTTCTATTTTGCAACAATCTTGGTCCCTAGTAAAGTCTTGGTGCCCAATATCCATGCAAAGTACATTGAAGTCTTGAATTGTGCAAGTTAGACAGGGTTTCGGGAAATCTATCCCTTGCAAGATTTTCCAAAGTATTGGTTTCTCAGAGAATTCACCCCATCGCGGATTCCCCGAAGGTCATTCCCTTCGTAGAATCCAGGCCTTACTGGATTTTTTGAAGTCTGTTGCCTCATTGAATTCCCGAGATTTGAACGATTACATCATGTAATTTATGGCTCATTAGTCATCACTTCTGAGGTGCATTTATTACTATTTTGGGGATGTTACTTAAGTGGTTTTATATTGCATTCCTCCTATTATTCATTCACAAGTTTGGACAACCCCTTGCACTCCTTAGAAGTTGGTATAGGTGTCTTGTACTGTGGCATTAGGTTTTTCTGCATTGATCGTTGGCTTGACCTCCTGGTGCATTCAACTCTTTAGTTTTTATCTTCCTCGATTGAAAGCTAAGGGGTTCAAATATTTTGTGATTTTGGTTTGGTTTTATAATTGTTTTAATGATTCAATGGCACATATACCCGTAGTTTGTTTCTTCATCGTTGATTGATCTTGGAGGTGTCATGGTGTTGATTCATTAGATTGCACATGGTGTTTGAATTTCAATGTTGAATGATGGATTTTTGGAAATGGTTCAGGGTACCCCTTGAGATTTTTGGGCATTCATTTGAATTTTCTTAAACTAGGGCATTGGGGTTTAGTGTTTTCAAGTTTGCTATCACTAGGGCACACTGGTTCTATAAAGCTAGGGTTCACATTCAAAATATTTAAAAATGATTATGCTAAGCTTGAAGTTGATTTGATGAGCCTTGGTTGCATTCATTTGTGCCCTAATTTTGGTTGGAAGATTTGAGCATGTTGTAACGATGTCTTGAGTTGAAATCTTTTAGGTACTGCGAGTTTGTGCTTATAGTATTGCCTAGGGTTTGCATTTGAAGCGCTATTGAAATAAGAGGCATGAATCGAGACTCAGGTTTTTTGAAGACTGAAGAAACAAAGGCTAATGAAAAACTTTAGAAAATCTACCCCTAGGTGGATTCCTCGAAAGCTAGTTCCTTTGAAAAATCCTCACCCCTGTGGATTCCTCAGGTTCATCTACCCTCCAGATTTCTAAGATTGTTCTGAGCAAGAGTGATGAGTAAAGGTTTCTTTAAAGTTGGTTTGAGGATGATCTCAGGGTATCGACAAAGCGTGTTAAGTTAGATCATGGTTAGTTTCCATATTTCATGAATTCCGTTGTGCCGTGGATTCTCTGAGTGTTCAAACTATTGAAAAATCTGCCTACCTCTGGATTCTCCAAAAATCCTCCAAGACTTGAAATCTCTAAAATTTGTGAATAACGAGGAGTGAGTGAGTGAACATGACCTAATTATTCAAGTAAATAGGGTTGCATGAAGTTAAAAAGTGAAGGGTGACTTGGGTTTGTATTGAGTTGACCATTTCGAAAAATCCGTTGTGCTTTGGATTCCTTGAACATCTAAGCATTCAAAAAATCTACCTTCCCCCAAATTCTCTTAAATCCTTCGAGGCCCCAAATTTTTGAAATTTTGTTGGATGAGAATGGATGCTTAAATTTGATCTTTGCATGAGAGTATAAATGATTTCATGATGTTTGTGAAGGGACTTTGATTTGAATTGAATTGGATTGTTTTCATTTCAAAAATTCGTTCCCTTGTGAATTCCCCGAGAGTATAGACTTTCAAAAAATCCGCCTAGGGGTGGATTCCTTGAAATCCCTTCGTGACCAAAATCCCTAAATAGATGAAAATTGTGAAGTTTTTTCATGCTTTATTCCAAGACATTTTCAATGGGATTTTATGGTTTCCATGATGTTTTGGAGGTTAATTATGTAAATTTCATTTATTTTCATGGTAATCTTGGTAATAAGATTGGATTTAATATTTGATCATGCTTGATATTATGGTAATTATTGCTACTCTCCAATAGATACAGGTTGAGACTAGTCCAGCCAAGGGATCTAAGGCAAAAACATCAGAAGCTAGTCCTGAGGAACCCCATACTAGAGCTGAAAAGATGAAGAATGACTTCAAGGGAATCTGGCCTAAGTCCAAGATCCTTTCAACATGGAGCAAGATCGGTGACAAAAATATGGGACATGTTGATTATGATGAATTCAAGCAAAGAATGTTTGGGGATGCACCTACTCAATTGGCTCAGATAATCACTAATACTAGATTGGCCCAAGTTGTAGGATTGCAGTATCCAGAGCTAGTGTTGGAGTGTTCTAGGCATTATGATCCAAACAAGAGAGTGATTTTTGGGCCACAGGGGAGAATCATGGCCAACTTTACAAAGGAGTCCATAGAAAAGACATTCAACATAGGATCACATCAGAAGCTTGTAAGGATCAACATCAAAGATGCTGAGGAATTTTATGCAAAAGATCTTGACAAGGCTTTGTTAATGATGAACAATAATTGGATTGCCAAACCAAAATCACATTACTCAAAGCTGCTCAAGCAATGACACAGGAGTGATTTCAGATTGGAATACAATGATATGATTACCCTTCTAGGTAGAGTAATGAGATTGGAAGATTCCTTGATATTTAGAAGTTGGATGTTTTACATTACATCACAGATTGTAAAAGGAACCCATTACCATTGGGAAAATATTATAAGTGACAACCTGGATGAGAAATTAAGGAATGTGCAAGATAAAAAATAATTTACCATGATCTCTTATCTTGTATACATGTTGTCCAGGAAGAATAAGTACAAGGGCTTGAGTTGCAGGGGAGCCCTAGGCCAAGATAGAATTTGTGATGTATTTCCTCAGCTTCATTTCAACATATCAAATTATAGGAAATTAAATGATGCATTCTTCATGTATGTTACAAGATTGCTGCAGGATGCACTACATGTTAGAATTTCAGCAGAGGCCATGGAAATAATAAGGAAGTATGGCCAATGGTTTATTCAATTTCAATTTTTTTCTTATGTCAGGATACAAGGATCACCAACAGTACCATTGAGATTTCCAAGATACCCAACCAATAAGCCCATCTTGTTGGAAGTGACTAGAAAATTGGTGGCCTTAGATGCAACAATAAAAGATATGCCCAAACCAGGACTTGGAGTTGAATTCCCATTCAAGATTGAAGTCCTAGAAGCCTTCCCTTCGATTCAAAGTGCTCATTATTCTGAAAAGGAGATGGTGCACTTTAATCTCTATTCACACACTAACAGGGGTAACTTTGATCCTTATAGAATTGCTCATAAATAAGCAAACAGGGAATACATGCATAAAATTCATATAGAAGACTATTGGGCTAACTGCAGGGATGAATTTGAGGTGATTAGAAGAAAATGCCCAAGGTTGTCATTGAGAATGATCAGGCTACATAGAATTTCCAATGTGCTTGACCGGGTAGATGATGATGAAGATATTCTATAGCATCATAATTACGAGCAATACAAGGATAAGCCACTTCCCCCTATCAACTGGTCTGATGAAGAGGTTGTTGATCTTAGTGTGATTAATGCTCTTGTTTTAATATATTCCAAATTATGGGTAAAACATAAAAATCTGGAGCTAGAGGCAGATGGCACTAAATTCACATATGAATTGATGGGAGACCTTGAGTCTAATTTAGAAGAAGAAGAAGAAGAAGAGGAAGAAACAACTAAGGATGATATGGCAGGGCTCCCTTCAGAAGAGGAAGGAGATAAATCTCAATTCATTATCAAAAGAATAACTAGGAGCCAAGGTAAGGGAAAAGAAAAGAGATAGCCAGTGGAAAAAGCAATGAAGCCTTCAAAGGAGATTGTTGAAGAAGGTACTGAAGAGGCCCAACCCTCTAAAAAGAGAAAAATAATTATTGAGGGTTAGAGGTTGGCCAAATCCAAGAAGGCCAAGGTCGTTGAAGAAGAAACCACTCAGTTTAAGTGGGTGATATTGAAAGTTTTGGAGATAAACAATAGGTATATGTAAGGAGAATTTATCCTAAACAAAAGACAACTCCAACTGAGGATGTGAATAAAGAGCAAAGGGTGACCACTAAAGAGGCACCTACTGATGATCTTATGAAAAATATGTAGAAAACAACTATTGGAAATATCTCTCCTTTATCTCCAGTTCACAATATACAAGTCAATGAAGAGGTTAATGTCTCTAGTGAGCTTGGACAACAGAACGAGGAAGAAGACATTCCTGATAATCCTGGAGAAGAGATTCTAGATGAAGAAGTTCCTACACCAAAGGGAGGGCTATTAAGTGATTTTGAGAAGCATCTGGAAGAGAAAGAGACACAGAATAAGGAAGCTACTTCAGAGGTGACAGTTGAAATGCCTTCTCATCCTTCAATCCAAGAACACATTGACATAACATCTGCTGAGGTCTAAAGTGAAGATAAGATTGATGAAGATGAGGAACAACAAAATTAGGGGAAACATGATGTGAATGTAGAAAATGTTGAAGATAGTCCTTCCCATGATCAATTAGAGCAAGATGTCAGAAGGATGATGAAGTAGAGCAACCAGCTGCCCCAGAGTGGTTAGAAGAAAGGTTGAAGAAAAAGTCTATCATTGTGGAGGATGAAACTCTAGACTAGGATAAGTTCTTGGAGAGTTGGGGACAACCAAAGGACATAAAAAGAGAGGACAATCTCCAAATTCTCTTGGGATGAATTTAATAATAGATCTATTCATGTTGCCACCCCTATAGATAATAAGTACAAAGATGAGGTCAGGCCCTCAGATTACAAGGTAAAAACAATTAATCTTGGACCATCTACAAAGGAGTAGGAAAAAGAAGAGTTTCAAGAATCATCCTAGGCCATCTTGAGAAGACTCGATAAGGAAACTCGGGAAAAAGAAGAATTGTAGAAGAAATTGAAAGAAGTATACATATATCTCCAACACCTAGTAAAACCCCTGCAGGCCAAAAGTAGTGAAGGATCCTCATTCTCAGAGGGGTTGTTATCCAAATAGGCATTGTTATAAATTGAAAGGTTAAAGTCTTTTGTGAAGGACATACAATAGTGGCTACAAAGCATAAGTGAAAGAGGTGATGCCATGATTGAGAAAGTGCTGCAAATGTATGAAATGGCATCCTTCTTGTCTGAAGATATGTCACAATTTCTTATTGATTGTAAGAATTCAGATGATACCATTGTCAAAGAATTATAAAAGATATTTGAGGTTTCTATTGATGTATTAATCAAAGAAGGTGTCCTCACAATGGAAAATACTCATAAATCTATGAAATGGATAGAAGCCTTTAACTTCAAAAATGAGCTTAAGCTAAAGGCACTAAAGAAAATATCCAAGGCTCAGAGCAAGTTGAAGGAGCTTTTTGATAGTTGCAATTCCTTCTTGGAGATTGTCACTGGAAGGAATAAATTTGGTAAGAATAATTTAAATGTTAAACAACTACAGAAATGGTGGCATGAAGTTTACTCTCCATGTGATAGTGGGCTTATTATAAAGGACCAACTTGAGGATGCTACCATTTACATTGCCAGTTTGGATAGATATCAGGGCCTTTATGGAGAATTAGAGAAAACTTTAACTAAGTATGGGGGAAAATTAAAATTAGTTAAATCAAGAATCAATTTGATATCTATCCCAACTCAGGCTGACTTGGACCCAGTGATTAAAAGAGTTAAAGAAATTTCTAGAAGAAAGGAAGGGGAAAAGGACAAAGAGGATGACCAGGCTGGGCAACCTTGAAAATTGTGTCATCTACATCGAGCTTACAAATGATACAAGTTGGTTGCTCCTTGAATTTTGTGCCCAGACTTTATTTAATCTGAAAAGTTGACTTTTGGGGCCGACCCTCATTATTTTATTGTAAATTCAAATTAGGGGAATTTTAAAAGTACTTAAGGCTGACCTATATGGCCGACCTAATTGTAAACCCTAACTTGGCTGACCTAAGTTGAGATTGCTATAAATGTAGGTCTCCTCCTTATTTTTAAGACTGATAGTTGATAGTGGATAGTGGGCAAGTGAATAGCTAATAGTTATTGAGTTGTTACATTTAGAGAAACTTGAATTGTTGCAAAATTATTGTGAAGCTAATACAATTGAAGAAATTGAACTTTGGTGTTCTTCTATTTGTTAGTCATCTATGCATGGTTCTTGCGACTCTTGTATGTTTCATTTTAAGCAAGTTAATTTATGATTGATCTTAGAACTAGTTGCAGTTCATTTATGTTCATGATAAAGTGTTTGAGGTGTTGAGGAATCTTTAGGTCCATACTTTTAGTGATCTGATGATTCTGGATTGCTGTGTAAAGTTAGCCTGGGCCTACTCTATTCTGCACTCAAGTTCAATTGTGAATGTTTGAATGCATGTTTGAATATTTACAATTTGAAAATCATTAGATTCCTTTGGATATTACACTGTCTTTGTGATATTGTGGATTTGATCTTGGTTAAGAAAATATTGGTTTTTGGGAAGATTGGTCCATCTTGAATACTCTATTGTTTGCATAATTTATCTTAGGTTTTAGATTAGATAATTCTCTCTCAAACCCTACTTCTTTTTCTGTTTCTTTTAATCATTATTAGAGCAAGATTCACAAAGCATCACCATTATTGCTAAATTTGATGAACATAAGAGCTTCAACATTTTTTTTGTAAGGCCCCTTGTGATTACTAGCATTTTCACATTTATCATTGAGTTGTTTATGCATTGTCAAGAACTGGCATTAGAGACCTTGGGGTTGTTTCTTGAGGCTTGCTGATAGAAATTTACCTTTCAAGAGAGATAGGATACTTGTATTCTATCTGAGTTGTTGCTATGCAGAAAACATCATCAACAAAAATATGCCAATTTATACCACAAATCACCTAAAACTGTAATCAATGACGAAAAAAATGCCAAATCCAACAAAACTCCCCTTTTGGCATTGATGTCAACAACCAATTTTTTGTTGCTCCTCCTTTGAAGATAATCCTAAAAAGCACTGAAAGTATTCATTGAAGCAGTAAAATGCCCTAAGCAAACAAAGGAACTAAAAATATATGTCAAAGCACTGAGAGAAAATCTCATATGCCATACTGATAGATGCACTAAATGCATTGCAAGTGATAAAGACCATTGTAAATAAATACATACTGAAATGATAAAAGCAAGAAGCAAACATTGTAAATGCTCATGCACACTATACTGCTGTACTGAGAATGCCCTGTCATGGTCCTGATCACTAAATAATGTATCTAAAAGAATGCCTTGCCAATCTCATTGTCCTCATACTGTGAAATGAAAAAAATGCTCATACTATCTAATGAATGAAATTGAAGCATGAATATTGTCAAATGAAATAAAGCATACTGTAAAATGAAGCATGAACACTGTCAAATAAAGCACAAATGAAGCATGGATACTATCAAATGAATTTAAAATGAATCATACTACATGACTATTCATCTCCCCCTTTGACAATAATGCCAAAGGAACAAAAACATCCACCTGGAAAATTGTGACTGAACATCAATGAGCACAGTTAGAACAAAGTTGATAGTCCATAAAGAGTGACAAGCACATCTGAGCATATACCATAGAAAGATGTAGAAGCCTCATAAAGCAACAAGAATTAGTATGGAGCATCAAAACTTGACAAACATCCACTATATCTTCATGGTGCACAATATCATAGATAACCACAAACTGAAACATGAAAGACATGCAACGGATTGTCATTATTGTAAGAGGTATGCATCAAAAAAACACTGTGAAGGCATCAAAAACTTTCATATAGAAGCTCAAGCCACTGTCTTAAGTGTTGTTCTACATGCTGAATATCTAAGCATAAAGAAAGTATGAATGGAATGGTAACAAAATGAACCATTCATGAGCCAGGGATAAAGAATAAGCTTGAAGCTCCCCCTGAATTTTTTCATAATGGATTTGTGCTATTGAAGAGAACCAAGGGAGAGAACACCAAGTCTATCCCTTAAGATTTCAAACACCTTTTTTGCTAATGGCTTTGTAAAGATATCAACCACCTGATCACATGATGCCACATAATCCAAGACAACTTCATTTGTTAGAATTTTTTCCCTCAAAAAATGATAGCGGAAAGCTATATGTTTGGTTCTTGAATGCATCACAAGATTTTTTGAAATATTTATATTATTAGTGTTCTCACACAAAATATGAACAGGTTGAGATACTTCCACTTTGATGTCTTTTACTGTCTAAACCATCCACAAAACTTGAGAACAAAATGTGGCAGCAACAATGCATTCTGCTTTAGCAGTTGACAAAGACACAAAGTCTTGTTTCTTGCTGTGCCATGCTACCAACCTTCCACCCAAGAAAAAAGCTCCTCCAAAAGTGCTCTTTCTATCATTAATACATCCTACCCAGTCAACATCAGTGTTAGCAAGCAAAGTAAAATCATGTCTTGGATACCATAATTCATAATCAATATTACCATTGATGTCTTAATATTATTTTGAATGTATTAAGATGAGAATGCTTGGGAGAAGACTGAAATCTTTCCACCAAGCATACAACATGCATGATGTCAGGCCTTGTGGAAGTCAAGTACAAAAGACTACCTATCATAGACCTGAACATGGTGTGATCTACATCAGGAAAATCAACATCTTGGCCTAATTTGCAGCTAGTTTCCATGGGAGTTCCAACTGGTCTTCTTTAATCCATTTGAAATCTTTTGAGCATCTCTTTTGCATATTTCATCTGAGAAATAAAGATACCCTTCTCAAGTTGAGAGACCTATAACCCAAGAAAGAAAGACAATTCTCCAAGCATGGACATTTCAAACTCAATTTTCATAATGTTAGGAAAAGTAGAACACAAATTATAATCATTATTGCCAAAAATAATGTTATCTACATAGACAACAACAACCAGAATATTATCACCTTTTGTCATGAAATACAAATTGCTGTCAACACCTCCTTCTGTGAATCCTTAACTTTGCAAATGCTTATCCAGCTTAGAGTACCATGCTCTAGGGGCTTGTTTCAAGCCATACAATTCCTTTTTCAGTCTATAGAAATGATGTTCTTTACTTGCATATTCAAATCCTTCAGGCTTCTCCATATACACTTCTTCCTCAAAATCACCATTTAAAAAAGATGTTTTAACATCCATTTGAAACACTTTGAAATTTTATAAAAAAAAAGCTAGAAAGATCCTTATAGCTTCAAGCCTAGCTACAGGGGCAAAGGTTTCATCAAAAGAAATACCCTCAATTTGAGAGTATCCTTTGCAGACAAGTCTTGCCTTGTTTCAGACTACATTTCCCTTGTCATCAAGTTTATTCCTAAAGACCCATTTTTCTCCAATAACATTCTTGTCCTTGGGTCTAGGAACAAGTTCCCATGTCTTATTTTTCTCTATCTGATCTAACTCCTCTTCCATTACTTTAATCTAGAGTTCATCTTTACTAGCTTCTATATAGGTTTTAGGTTCAAGTTCAGAAATCAAACATAAATGTGCCTGATCACTTGCACTAGCAAGCTTTCTTCTGGTTTGAACACCAACAGTTCTATCCCCAATGATTTGTTCTTGAGGATGGTTCTTTTGCACTATCTTTGAAAGAGTTTTGGCTGTTGACTCCACAGGTTTTTCAGGAGTATTTTCTTTATCTTTCTCCTCTTTTTCTGGTTTCACTTCATTTTCTAGTAGGTAAAATTCTTCATTATCTTCTTTTTACTATTCACATGGATGCAATATCTCATCAAATTTCATGTTAGTGCTTTCAACCACTCTTTTCAATCTTTTATTAAAGCATTTGTAAAATTTACTATGAGTGGATTAGCCTAAGAAAATACCTTCATCACAACGAAATTCAAAATTACCTAGAATTTCATCATCTCTTTTGATGAAACATTTACTACCAAAGATTTTAAAATAGCCAACATTTGCAAATCTTCCATACAACAATTCATAAGGAGTATAATTAGTTTTTACTCTTAACTGAACTCTGTTCAATGTATAGACTGCCGTATGGATTGCTTCTTTCGAGTAGATGTTAGGTAGATTTGCATCTTGGAGCATTGTTCTTTCCATTTCTTTAACTGTCCTATTTTTTCTCTCTGCTATACCATTTTGTTGTGGTGTCTTAGAGGCTAAATATTTACTCTTAATGCCATGTTCTTCACAGTAGTCCACAAATGATTTTGAAGTGTACTATCCACCTTTATTTGTGCAGGATTTGAGAAATACAAATCCACATAACCCAAAGAACACCTGCATGCAAGAAACCTGTCACAGAGAAAGAGAGAGAACAAAACAAGGGTTTTGGCTCTGACAATGTGCAAGATGTATTATCATAGAAAAAATGAATCAAGAAGTGAATACAATACAAGAGATCAATCCTTATAAAAGGAGATCAATACCGAAAGGAAAACCTAACCCTAAGGTGAGTGCATTTAATAATTAATATTAATTATTAAATGACTAATATATGTGCATAAAGTGAAATCTTAAGAGGAGAGTAAAGTTAATTAATTACTTTACTCTAACACCCCCCCTTAAGATGAGCTACAATGCAGCTACAAACAATGCAGAAGAAAGCAAAGGAACTACAATGCAACAGAGGGTCCTAACAACATGGCCTGATCAGGTACCCAAATACAACCAAATCTCTATAAAGTGGAGAAATAAAGAAAACCTCATGGGAAAAACTCTACTCCAAAAGAGAGAAAAGAAAGGAATGAAATGCACTAATGAAAGAAGGATAGGAGGTGGATTACATGATACCCCCCATAGACAGCTTCTATCATATAAGTACATATACAATGGTCTCCATAGGAGAGACACAAAGAGAGAAGAAGGCCCCGCCACAATGAAGAAACTCCTGTCACAATGGTCAAAACAATGTGTCTCCTCAGAGGAAGAAACAGATCCAACGGTCAAGGAAGAGGAAATCCTTGAATGTGAGGTGAAAATGGAAGTCCTGGATGATGCTCACTAAAGAACGGAACTGCAGTATGAGTGTTTGAATAACAGGATGGTGAATCAAAAAACTCAAGATGATCTTGAAATGGAATCTCCAATGAAGATGGGATAACAGGTGTGCTGAAATTGTCATCTGTGAGGAAAGGAATTTCCTCTGATATGGCCTCAACAACTACACTTGATGGCTAGATGAGTGGAGCAACAATGTCAGTCATAGCTGAAGAGGAATCCTGCTGAACATATGTGATCTCAACAGGAGGTAGAGGTGTAGAAGTCGCAACACTAGTCTCATGAACAGATGGAAGAACACATAAGTTCAAGTGACCAAACTTCACCTCAGATACTGCATGCTCTCTTGTAGAAAGAGAGGAAAAATCAGACAATGGAGATAGTGGACCAAAGTGTGTGAATGCATACAACTGGGAAGAATGATCAACTGTCCCTGTTGCAACAATGTTGCCAGTCTAAATGTCTCTGATGTGCACTGAACCAGGTGTAAACTCAACTGTCTTCCCTGTCCCACTGTGAGCAATCTGATAGATGGAGAGAAGGTTAGTGGACAAATATGGAACACATAGTACATCATTGAATGTACCATCATCAATGTCGATAGAACCTTTCCCACATACACTCATATAAGTGTTATTACCCATCAATATGTGTGGTGAGGATGCAGCCTCGAAAGATGAGCACATGTCCTGAGAAGATGCCATATGGTGTGAAGCACCTGAATCTAGTAGCCATCTGGATGAATGTGAACTGGAGGTTGCACATAATGCATGAACCTTATGTGGGGCCTATCCATCTATCTAGAATCATGGTGAAGAAGAAGAAGACCCACCTGATGTAGATGAAGAAGAGTGATGAATATTGTTCCTCTCAAGAAGAGCTGTCAAATCTAAAACCTGTTTGGCATATCCATCTATCTTCTTCTCATAACACTTGGACTCAAAATGTCCTAGCTTATTACAATAAGCACATGTAGGTCTATCTTTCTTCGATGATTCCCCCTTAGGAGAAGGTGAACCAAAGGTGTGCTGTGAACTGGAATCCTTCCAATGCTCTGTGGTCTTTGGTTTCTATTTCTGTTTTCCCGTGGAGGACTGGGCTACCAACGCTTGGTTTTGTGAACCTGAAAGTGAATCCAGCTGCTTGAGCTTAGCTTGCTCATGAGTCAAATGATCACAAAAGACCTCAAAAGAAGGCATGACATGTCGAGCACCCAAGGCATCCATGGTGGAATAGAAGGTCGAAGAGAAGATTTGAAATGGACCCCGAAGCTTGGAGAGAATGAGGAAGATGCACTCTGTATCAGTCTTAAATTTTCCACAACCCTGCAAGATAGATCTTTGTTGTTTGAACTTCATCAGAAAGTCCTCAATGGAGGAAAACAAATCAGGTACCAAAGAAGTTAACTCGGCCTCAAGCTGCAAAGCTCTAAACTCATTGACAGTACCAAAAAGTCCATCAAACTTGGTCCAAATGGCTCGAGGAGTGAGACAACCATCAAGATGAAACAGGAGACTGTCAGAAATGTGTAAAGCCATCAATCCCATAGCCTGATCCATTTTGTTCTTGTGCTGCATAACCTCAAAGGCACGAGTCAACTGAGGCTGAACCTCATCCAAACAGGACCATAACCCTCGAGACTGGAGAAGAGTCATCATGCGACCCTTCCAAGTGTGATAATTATGCGGTGTGAGAGGTTCAATAGATTTATCGGCCATCCTGTGAACTGTGCCTCAACTACTCTGAATTTTTTTATTATTATTTTGTAGTGGTCTTTCAGAACTAGACAGAAGATGCAGAAGGGGTTTGTTTGTTTTGTTTTTGGTGTTTATATATTTTGGGTTTCTGATGTAAATGATAGAAAGCAAGAAAAAACACCCCCCCACAATACAAAAATCCAATCCCCAGTACAAACTGAAAGCCAAAAAAAATAGAAAGTAGTAATTGTTTGAGACAAATCTTTGTGTACCTAAAGAATTTTCTGATGAAATAGAGTGTAGATCTGGAAATAGCACAGAACCACCTTTCCGACGCCTATTCGCTTTCGAAAAATGGAGCAAAAATGAGCAAGTTATGCCCCTCGGAGTGCAAAAATATCATCAGAATTTGACTAAAAAAATGCAACCAAACTGGAAAATTCTGAAAAAATTCCTACACCATCAGAACGGGCTTGGAGCCAGCTTTCCAATGCCTATTTTCATTTCGAAAATCTGAGTTAAAATGCCCATTTTACACCCAATTTAGTGCAAGTTGCTCAAAAAAGTTTTAAATTTTTTTTGCACAGCCCTCAAGGGCTAAGATCTTCGGCCCCTGGTCACATGGACGACCAGGGGGCTGGCGGCTAGGTGCTGGGCGCACGGCCCCTGGTTCTGCATGTGACCCTGCTGCTTGCAGGGTAAGCCCTCAGGGGCTGTCGGCAAGGTGCTGGTCACCCACTTGACCTGGGGCCAGCCCGCCCATGGGGGTTGCACAGCCCAGACCGGTGGCGCCCGGGTGGCTGAGTTTGGGCGCAGAATTTTTTTTAAACTTTAAAAAATCAATAAAATTTTGTTTTTTTTTGAATTTTCTGCCTCAATCTACGTGCCCTGGGGCCGTACAGCCTTGGGGCAATTTTTTTTTGCCTTCTGGTGCAACTGTGTCTGAATCAGATGTATTTTATATGAAAATAGGGGTTTTTGGATACTGCGAGCTCAACGGTGAGGTCCGTTTGAGCTCAAAGTGCACCAAAAAAAAGAACCCCCTATTCCAAATAAAAAAAATAGAAGACAAACACAGATCTGATGCAACCAAAACCTATATCTCTAATTCTTTCAAAAAACCGAACAAGCTGCAGCAGATCTGGCTTTGATACCATGTAGGATTTTAGAAATACAAATCCACAGAACCCAAAGAACACTTGCATGCAAGAAACCTGTCACAGAGAAAGAGAGAGAACAAAACAAGGGTTTTGGCTCTGACAATGTGCAAGATGTATTATCAGAGAAAAAATGAATCAAGAAGTGAATACAATACAAGAGATCAATCCTTATAAAAGGAGATCAATACCGAAAGGAAAACCTAACCCTAAGGTGAGTGCATTTAATAATTAATACTAATTATTAAATGACTAATATATGTGCATAAAGTGAAATCTTAAGAGGAGAGTAAAGTTAATTAATTACTTTACTCTAACAATTTGACCTTAGGCACTTTATTTTTAGATTTGATTCCCTTTTAACCATCTTTCTAAATATCGTGAACCTATCAAAAGCTTTTGATTTATGCTTCAAAAAGGTCAACCAAGTTATTTTGGTATAATCATCAATAAGGAGCATAAAATTCCTTTCACCATTCAATGACTTTGTCCTTGTAGGACCACAAATCAGAATGAACAAGTTGTAAGGGTTTAGTTGAATAATACTCTTTAGATTTAAAAATTACTTTTGTTTGCTTACCTAGCTGGCATTCCTTGCAAGTATTGATGCTAGGTTTAGAGATGACTGACATATTTCTTACATTTTGATTCTTGCTGACCTTGAAAAGATTATCATAATTGATATTCCCAAGTATTCTATGCCAAAGTTTACTCTCTTCAACTTGACTCATGAAACAAACATGTCCATCTTTACTACCGTTTGTGGACTCATGAAGATTATAGATGTTCCATTTTGTTCTTAAACCAACTACAACAATTTTTCTTGATTTCTTACTGATTTCACAACCTTGAGCAGTAAATGTGACTTTGAAGCCATTTTCATAGATTTGACTCACACTGAGAAGATTGTGAGTCAAACCTTCTACACAGTAGACATCATGTAAGGGAGTATCATCATCTAGAAGTATGATGCCTTTTCCTTTGATCAGAATACATAAATCATGTTGGAAGCCTTGCAACATGAGCATGAAGTATGGATGGTTGTGCTAGTTGTTCCTATGTTGTCATTGATATCAACATGGTAATAACTACATGGGGATAACTATATGGGAAGTTTGCTTGGGTTACCGAAAGTTGTTATTTGTTGGTAGTACTCCTATGTGATGGATTAGTTTGTTGGTATTTGAGTCTGGAACTCATCGCAAGATCTGATATAACTCTAATCCCTTAACCATGTTTTATTGATTCATTCAGACTGCTATTTACTATATCTTGGGACATCTTTTTTCTATGAACATAAAGTTATCTCTGAATTTTTTTAACTCTGTATCCTACTATTGTTCTATGTGACGTATACTGTGTGGGAGACTCTGCATTCTACTAAGGTGAACATTCTTGCATTGCGGTTTTGGCTGATAGTCTCTTTACTGGTAGTATGATGGGAAATTAATGTGTTCTTAGATCCAAAAGGTGTTTTCTTTGAGGATTATTTGTTGGTTTGGAGAATTGTGCTTTAGTCTTGGCCGACTCAGCGAATGCAATATATTATGAAGACTAATAGCTAACTTGGCATATTGCACTACATGGATAAAGTGTTCAAATCCTATATGGTGCCAACGAAGAAAGGATTTGGTTATTTTGTGTTCATCCAATTAGGCTGACCTAATTAATGAATAAAATATGCTTGTATATATATAAGATGCTTTGAGGAATGAAAGATACAAGCATGAGAGCAAGAAGGAAAAGTGTGAGTGTGTGTGCGAGCAAGTGAACAGAAGAAAAGATAAGAGGCCAAATGCTTTATCAGTAGTACAAATTTGCTGAGTGATGCAACACTTTATATTTTGAGCTTCAGTGGAACTGAACCTTGCACATTGAAGGTGTATTCCATCTATTCTTTATTTTGGCAGTGAGCCACTATCATTGTATCTTGGCAGTGAGCCATCTTTTGTACTCAAGCTATGATCCTTTTAAGGAAAGCAAGTCCTAGCAGTGAGCCCCATAATATTTTGTATCTGGATATAATATATTGTGAGTTAACCCTCACCGTGGTTTTTCCCATTTTGCATTTTCCACATAAAAATCTTGGTGTTCATGTGTGTGATTGCATTGAATTGTTTTTATGTTCTCTCTTACCGATCTAGTCAAAATTGTTATAATGGTTAAGCGGATTTTATTATCAGTTTGTGGAATATTGATTCACCCCCCTCTTAGTATTCTGGATGTTCAATAAATGGTATCAGATCTTGGTTCCTTGGAAGAATCCTAACAGCTTGAGGAAGGTCCCATAATTTGAACATGAGAAATTTTTTCCCTCAGAAGTAGTCTCTGCTAAATTTTTAGAAGAAATGGAAGCCCTAAATGACAAGTCGATAAAAGCAAATGAGCACATTGAAAAGCTACAAAGTACAAGTATGGATGCATGTGATCTGTTGACTAAAGGAGAAGAAATCATCACTAGCCTGATAGAACAATTGGATGAGAAGAAAAGAATTGAAGAATGTCAAGAAATTGAAATTCAAAAGATGGGTGAATGCACAAAGCTTGAATTAGAAGCAAAAATCTTGAGATCTAATCTGGAAAGGGAAAATAGTTTTGAAGAGAAATTTAAAATAAGCTCGGCGATGCTTGATGAATTGATTAACTCTCAAATACTGGAAAGGGATAAGAGTGGTTTAGGGTTTGAAAAAGGTCAAAGTTCTAATGCGAAGAAATTCACTAGTAATAAGGTGCAGGAAAAAGATAAACAAGTCAAGGAGCGAAGAAGCAATTTTAGAAAAAACTCCTGTAAAACAACATGATGCAAAAAGGTTTTTATACTTCAATGGTGTTTTACATTTTTACAAGAAATTTGGTCATAAGGAAAAGGACTACAAATATAATGAAAATGATTCTAATGGAAAGAAGAATGGATATGTATTTTATCCATCGCATGTGTGAAGAATGAGGTCTATAGAATTTGAAAGAATGGAAGCATACACAATTCTCAAGGAAATCTACCTGCAAGTTGAAAAATTTATTGCAAAATCATTTAGAATGAAAGGAATAAGGCCTATGTATTTTCAGAGAAGTGTGCAAAGGAAGTTTAGAAGGGAATTCACAGTTTCAAAATTTGAAGAAAATAACAGACAAATTCAAAGTGAGCTTCAGAAATAGTACGTCTATACATTTATGGTTGGAATTTTCAGAGGTATTCCTGTTTGCACAATCTTTCACTTTTATTGATGGATGATTCAAAGATTGTGAATTATGCGAATAAAGCTAGGTTGAAGAGATATATGAGGAATGTGTCAGAAGAATCTGTTGGTGCATTCTCTTGTATCCCCTTGAGAGTGTTTCCTACAAAATATATTTATGCATTTGTCTACAATAAGATTGAAGAAATGTCATTAGTTCAGTTGAATGTGCTTTGGGAAAATGAATTGAGAGAGAATCATGATGCCTACAGAGTATTAGTTGAGAAAAAGTTGGATGTTTGGAGGAAAGTTCCTTCATTTGAATTTGAGAAGAAATATATTCGAATGGTATTGAGAAGAATTCATGATGAATCTTTGTGTATTGATGAGGCACATCTAGTTACTAGAGAAGCAATTAGAGATGTAACTCATCTATATTCCTCTGGACCAGTTCCTAAACTAAAGACTATGAATGAGACATAAATAATTGAGGTTACAGGTGTGAGTTCTAAAGGAAAAGAAATTAGTTTGAGATCGATTGTTGATCTGATAATAAGGTATGATGCTATGGTCATTGGTCATAAAGTTTGTATCCCTAACAATGAATCTATAGTTTCTACTGCTGTGGTGAATATTATTGTTGATATGGTATTAAGATGTATGGAATATGACTTTTGTGAACTACTTCGTATACATATTTTGAAAATTTTAAAGGAGATTAAGAAGAGTAGAAAGAATACTTTTTGATATGGAAATTTGGTTGTTTGTCTACTCTTTTAATTTTTGAAAGAGTTACTATAATAGGAAGGTTAGAATGGTCAAATTCAGAGCCTATTTCCTATCAAATCAGGAACTTCATGATAAATCTTGGTAGTTTGGATGCACAAGAATCTTCCCTTGTTGCATTCTTTGGAACATTTCAGATGAGGATGAACAAAAGGTCTTGGATTCTGGTAAGTGTTGTGGAAATATACTCTGGAAGCATAAATTTTCTTGTATCCATAGATTTTTGTCACATGGAAGTAGTTGAATCAAGGTTAGTTTGGATATATGAATTGGATTATGAAGTGTCAGAGGCTGGAATTGATAAATATGCTAAAATTCTCTTGGAAATCCCTAAGCATCTCAATGAAGAAAGTACCTCCGGTAGTGTGATCGGAATAGGGAAGAAAAGGAAGAGTGTAGTGAAGCTAGAAGATGTAGAAGAAAGTAAGCTTGAACATGAGCATGAAAGAAAAAGTATTCAAAAATCTTTGGAAGATTTTCAGAAGGTTATTTCCAATGCTAGTTTTGATTCATCTATTTCTGTTGTGGAGAATCTCTGTGGCATGATTAATTCTTTGAAAGTCTACATCTCCGGATTTGAAAAGTTTGTTGGAATTAACTCTGATAAAGAAGATTTGAATGATATCAAAGGAAAATGCGTGAATGCACATGATCAAGTAATGATGTAATTGGAAAATGTACAAGGTTGTGAAAAAGAGGCATAGGAACTACTTTACTTTTGTCTAGATTGGTTTGGCAATACATTGGATATGAGAAATGAGATAAGGATGAGTGAGTCTTGACTGAGCACCTAGGCAGATACATACAAGTTAGCAAAGGATAAAGATAATTAGAGGTGGTCCTACAATGTGCAGCTTCAGGACAATTTTTTCTCTCTACAGGATCGAAGAACAAATGTTATCAAGAAGTTTGTGGCACTCAAAGACATGATTAAATACAAACATACTTCTATTTCTAGTGCTCTTGGATGTATTGATGAATTATCAAAGATCAATCTTAGTCCCAATACTTTAATAGATGGTATAGAGTCTCTAACTAAACTTGAGCTATTTTACAAGACTCTTGTCAATGCAAAAGATTCATGGGAAGAAGGTAAAGTGTCATGGAAGGCTATCTTGGAGAGTCTCAGAGGTTCTTCTTCAGGTTAATTCTGTGTTGATGTCCTTTTGACTACATTTTTTTGATATACATTCTTATACCAAATCCCTTCCTTTATCATTGATGTCAAAGGGGGAGAGATAAAGAGATGGAGAGATAAAGAGTCAAAAGGAAAAACATTTTGTGAAGAATAGTGTTGATAGGGGGAGTAGTCACAACATTTAGTTGCAGTATACTTGAAAAGTTTTTGTCATGCATGTTGCCATCAATGCCAAAGGGGGAGATTGTTGGAAGCCTTGCAACATGAGCATGAAGTATGGATGGTTGTGCTAGTTGTTCCTATGTTGTCATTGATGTCAACATGGTAATAACTACATGGTGATAACTTTATGGGAAGTTTGCTTGGGTTATCGGAAGTTGTTCTCTACCAGTAATACTCCTTTGTGATGGATCAATGTGTTGGTATTTAAGTCTGGAACTCATCACAATATCTGATATGACTCTAATCTCTTAACCATGTTTTATTGACTCATTCAGACTACTATTTCCTGCATCTTGAGACATCTTTTGCTATGAACAAAAAGTTATCTTTGACATAGTTTAACTCTATATCCTATTGTTCTATGTGAGGTATGCTGTGTGAGAGACTCCACATTCCACTAAGGTGAACATTCTTGCATTGCGATTTTGGCTAATAGTCTCTTTACTAGTAGTATGATGGGAAATTAATGTGTTCTTAGATCCAGAAGGTGTTTTCTTTGAGGATTATTTGTTGGTTTGGAGAATTGTGTTTTAGTCTTGGCCAACTCAGTGAGTGCAATGTATTATGAAGACTAATAGCCGACTTGGCATATTGCACTACATGGATAAAGTGTTCAAATCCTATATGGTGCCAATGAAGAAAGGTTTTGGTTATTTTGTGTTCATCCAAATAGGCCAAATTAATTGATGAATAATATATGCTTGTATATATATAAGATTCTTTGAGGAATGAAAGATATACACATTAGAGCAAGAAGGAAAAGTGTTAGTGTGTGTGTGAGCAAGTGAACAAAATAAAAGATTAGAGGCTAAATGCTTTATCAGTAGTACATATTTGTTGAGCTATGCAACACTTTATATTCTGAGCTTCAGTGGAATTGAACCCTACACATTTAAGGTGTATTCCATCAGTTATTTCTTTTGGCAGTGGTCCACTATCATTGTATCTTAGCAGTGAGCCATATTTTGTACTCAGGTTGTGAGCCTTTTAAGGATAGTGAGTCTTGGCAGTGAGCCTCGTAATATTTTGTATCCAGATATAATATATTGTGAGTTAACCCTCATTGTGGTTTTTCCCATTTTGGGTTTTCCACGTAAAAATCCTGGTGTTCATGTGTGTGATTGCATTGACTTGTTTTTATGTTCTCTCTTGCTAATTCGGTCAAAATTGTTATAATGGTTAAGTGGATTTTATTATCAATTTGTGGAATATTGATTCACCTCCCCCCTATTAGTATTTCGGATGTTCAACAAATCATTCCCAAATTTGACTAAGCCACCAATGTAATTTTCATATTTGAAAACTTTCTCTTATCACCAGTCATGTGGTAAGAGCACACATTGTCTACAACCCAGATCTTTCTTTTGGGCATGTAGAGCTGTTTGAACAAGCATTGCTTTAGCCTTTTTTTCAACCCTCTTTGGTTTCCAAACTAATTTTGTTTTTTCAGCACCAGAAGATGTCTTGAGGTGAATGCTAGTTTTGATTTGCTATATTTCAGAGTTAGATCCACAAAACCTAGTTGTATGTCCAAGGTTTCCACATTTGAAACACTTCAATTTATTCAAGAACTTAAAAATATTTCCATTTACAAAGCTAGATCTCCTTCTAGACATAACCCTAAATTCACTTGCCTTGTGCCCGTATTGATTACAATAGAAGCAATAACCAAAGAAATGTAGATTACATCTAAATGGATTACCTCTTTTGTCAATGAATTTTTCATTTGTAGCATCAACATGTTGAAGTTCATTGGAATATGAGCATTTTCCTTCTACAAATCCAAGACTAGTCTTATCCTTGTGGTCTTTTTGTTTACCTAAAAGGTCTGCTAACTTGTCACTGCTGTCACACATGACAAGTTTTTTCCTCAAGGAAAAAATTTCTGCCTCTAGAGCACAAAATTCCTTTTCTTTGGTGTTTAACTTTTTTTGAGTAAATTCTAAAATTTTCTTGTTTACTTCAAATTGAAGTTTCAGACTAGAATTTTTTTTTTCAAACTCAGTAATTTTGTTAATCAAATTTTTAGTATCTTGTTGAGTTTGGTTTTTCTGCACTATGGCTTCCTTTTTGAGTTTCTTGATTTCACCAAGAGCACTTCTTAGCTCACCCTCAAAATCCACCTCAAGTTCATATTGATATGTAATCTTTTCATTTTGATTCTGATTTGGACTAATTATTGTCATGATCAGGGTTTCTTCTCCTTCTTCAATGGATGCTTCTGAGCCATTGTCTGTTACATCAACATCTTTGATGAACATGATTTTCTTTTTTTGAGAACATTTTTCTTTGTAAGGTTTTTTTTTTCTTTCCCTATCTCCAATTATCTTCTTCATCGCTTTAAGAGTCTTTGTTAGGACATCGAGTGGCATAATGCCCAATTTTACCATAATTGAAGAACTTAAATGGAAGCTTCCCTTTATATCTACCTAGCCCTCTTCTCAGTTTTATCACAAGGATGGATTCACTGTTGTCCAGTTTTTTTGAGTCAAAATTTATGTCATTGTCCCTCTTTATAGATTTAAAAGAAACTTCTTTGGTAATGGGATTATCACTGCAGATTCTCATTTCATAGGCTGTAAAGACACCATGAAGTTCATCTAAAGTGAGTTTGTTTATGTCTCTCTCTTCTACAACAAATGCTTTAGGATCATATTTAGGTGTCGGTGACCTTAACACCTTTTTAATAACAATTTTTTCTTCTAAAGCTTCACCAAGAACACAAATTGAGTTTACAATTTCTTGGAATCTTAGAAGGTAATCAACTGCCTTCTCTTCCTCAATCATCTTTAGGCCTTCAAACTTGACTCTAAAAGTTTGTAATTTAGCCTCTAACTTTTTCATCGCCCTCATAAATACTAGACAGTTTATCCCAAATAGACTTTGTAGTTTTACAGTCCATAATTTTAACAAGGACATCATTAGTTAGTCCACCAAAAATAGCACTTGCTGTAGTGGCAATATGTACTCAGTCTCAACTGCATGCCAAACCTCATAGCCTAGAGAAGTTATATGACGTTGCGTTCTATATTTTCAGAAAGCATAGCCAGTACCATCAAATAATGGTGCTTTAGAAGTAGAAAATACTTCCTAATTTTACATGACAAGTACTCCACCAGGAATCCCCTAAGTTGGTTAAAATTTTGGAAAGGGTATGGCTCTGATACTACTTCTTGGAGTATGAAAACACTGAGAGGGGGGGTGAATCAGTGTTTTACTAGCCAAAAATTAATTCAACTATTTCCAAGAGTAGATACTTGAATAACATGAAAGTTCAAATGTTGCAAAGTACATAACTGAATCAACAAAACTAAATTTCATGTGACATGAAAAACCATATGAACCACAACACCATAACATAATGATTTATGAGTGAAAAAACCTCATAGGGATAAAAAAACACTCAAGAAAAATTTCCTCACTGGCTTAATAAAATCCCATTGATTACAGAGCCTCACTGGCTATTTTTTGTGTTTCTCTGGCAAAGGAACCTCACTGGTTACAAGTATGCCTCATTGAAAAATACAACTTTCACATCAAGATAAAGAGTAAAATACAAAGGGTCTCTCTGTTTCACTGAAGCTCATGGAAACTTTCTACCTTAATGCATTTCATGTCCTATCGACTCCATTTCATTTTAAGTCTAGAACACACAAAACACATTAAACTATTCACTATTATTTTGCAACAGTTCTTTAAAGCACATAATTTAGTATAACATATTCAAGAATACATTCTATCAAGTAACTGCAATATATAGTTTCAAAAGAAACCTCTTTTTCAGGAAACAACATAATCAAAGCAACTAAAACAAAATGCCTCTTGCTATATTAAGATTTTCATTCCACTATCTAACTAAATGTCAAACTTAAACATTCCATACAAATAACAATCATTAACTTGATGAAACTCGATACAACCATACCTCGGTCAGTTTTAGATTACAACTAAAAGAAACTTACAAATCTCAACTGCACCATCGGATCCATAACTATCACTAAAGATTTGTTGCTTTCCAAGCTTCGACTCACATCGTTCATTCCCAAGAGTCAAACCCTAAGTTCGCTATTGTATACATCAAACTCTCAACTTTGCATTATGCCCAATAAACCTTGCTTTGCACATTATACAAAGTTACCCTATTGAACCGGTAACCCTAGAAGGGCTCAGTAGAAACAATGATATAATATGCCTTCAAAAATTTCCTCAAGCACCCATGACTTGCTAGGTAGGTTACTAATTAAAATAACCTTAATTGATGCCTTTGTAATTTTATAAATAAATACAAACATTTCAAAAACCCTTGAAGGAATACAAAATCCCCTTGTCACCATACATATTAGACAAGGTTACACAAGATTTGCAACCAGATATTTTCCAAGAAAAACCCCAAGGTAAAAAGACAAATGTACCAACATTATACCGCCAATCACCTGAAATTGACATCAATGACAAAAACAATACCAAAGACAACAATTGTAAGGCCCCTTATTAACATTGAGTCATTTTTAACAAGTCAATACTTGACTATTGAAGCCTTTGGGTAATCTTTCTAAGTCTTAGAGGTTAGATTTCCTTTCAAGAGACAAAATATTAGTATTTTTCTGTGTTGTGATGTGTAAAAAAACTCATCAATAGAAGCATTGAAATGTAATTTATGAGCACAAAAGAATTAAAACACAAATTTGATTAGTGAAAAGGGAAGTTAGTTCCACTCGGTGTTCTAGAGATGTGTACAAATTTTTTTGAGCATGCAAGAAAAATCTAAAACAATATTAACCTATTTTACCCAAAATAAATGCAACACTTAGATTAAGCATAAAGGTTAGCAAATATTGATGAAAAAAAACAAAGTTATCACTAAAATAACCTTTCTACACCAAAGAGAGGTGGTTGTGCCCAAGGATGGTTGAATGTAAGTACTCTTGCTAGCAACATAAGGTTGAATTTCATGGAGAGTTGGAGATGGCTAGGGATGCTCTCCAATTCATTTATTTTGGGAAACCAATGGATGGATGAGATTAATGGCTCATAATGATTGAAATTAATGGGGAGATGGGAGGATGAAAAGTGTCCTCATTTGTTTGGAGGAGACAAAGAGAGACCAAGGAGAAAAAATAGGGCATAGATTCTCCTTGGGAAGATTGAATGGACAAGATGGAAATGGTACTTAGGAGTACCCTTGAGGGATGAACAATTCCTTTGACCCATGTAACATGGTACTAAGAACATTACACATGTACAAAGGCCCATTCCTTGTGGAAATTGGCCATAACTTTATACACCTTAGAGGAATTCCTATTAGTTGAGGGGAATTGACTAGGATTAGGTTGTGCAAGTAGGGGATTAAGAGGCTAATTGATTTTAGCCACTTAATGAAAAGTGGAATAAATAAGAAATTAAATAAAAAAAATTATTTAATTTTTCTATGAGGATGGGGGATGTATGTAAATAAATAATTATATTTATTACCTAAGGTGGACTATATGAGGAAGATGATTAAGTGATTTTGGCTAGAAATGTGGGTGAATAGTGATAGGTAGTGGATGAATAGTTTAGAAAATATTATTTAATTAATAAGGGTATGAAAATTGGATAATTAATTGAATAATTAGGGTTATATTCAATCACTTATAAAATATATATTTAAGTAATGATAATGCATCAATTTTAGGTGTATACATCCATAATCTCCTTGAGGTTACCATATAACTTAATTGAATTTTTAAGCTTTCTAGAATTGAGGCCCTCAACCAAATCTTTCTATTTTCGTAAAATCCATACCCAAAAATACTTCACCATGTTTAATAACAACTAGGAGGAGTACCTAAAAAAATGAGCACAAATGATGATGCAACACCTTTGCTCATATACAAGTTTTCCTAGAAATTGAAGAGCAACGATTTAGGGCTATAAAAGATACATCCAAATATAAATAAGCAAAATTTATCCTTGACCAAAATTTAGGTTGTTGATTAACATGGTAAATGAAACTATATGAATGTTAATGCAATAGATATTTAATTGGATTAAACATGTGATTAATCTAATAAGATTAATATGATAATGAAGAAACCATCATAACAATGTAAAACATAACAATATTACATGGAGAAACCCTTGTAAAAAGACTCCACCACTTAAGAGACCCATGATTTTATTAATCAAACTAATTTGTGTACACTAATACAATCATCTATCCGTCTAATAATAATCTAGTAGTATAAGAGTATTTCCAAAAGATCTTTTTATTTCTCTATCTTGTGCCTCTAATATACACAAAAGTTAAAAACTAGAAACCACCAAGTGGTATCCAAAATTATGAGTCAAAATCATGAGCCTTAACAAAAATCTAATTCCCCCATAGTCAAAGTCAAACGATTCAAAATAAAAACATCTCTTACATCTCTTACCTCATAAACACATCATAGATCTTGTCATAATTGCCAAATTGACCAATTTCCTAAATTTAAATGTTCCATAACTATTATTTAATGTGTAGATATTGTATATTTCATTAAATACAAAATCTTTTGTAAATACTCAATTATTGTTATCTATAAGATGCATTTGGATAAATAAATAAATTTTGATTGTTGATAAAAATATTTATTTAACATAAATAAAAAATAGAAGCAAATATAATATTTTAAAAATATTGTTATTTTTTTATTTAAAAAAATTTGATTAATTAAAATAATGAAACATTGAGTTAAAATTTATATATTGTAATGATGAATGTTACAAACATAAATATTATAAATATATCCATCTAAAAATGTTAATCTCAAAATATCTATCTATCTTAAATAATAAATTCAATATAAACACTAAAAACAAACTACATATAAAACAATTTTTATATATATTTAATTTGCATAAAAAAAAAAAAAAACTATACAAAATACTCTAAAATAATATAATTTAAACATGTATAATAACATGAAAGCACCTTGAAATAAAAAAATTCAAAATATATAATATTCATCTCTAAATCCCAAAGATTAATATAAAATTACGATACACATTTTTAAAAACATGTAGATTGTCTATGAGAAGACAAATTCAATGTAGGTACCATATTAAAATACATTAATATACATATATGCAAGTAATATGGAAAGGATACGTGCCAACATATATCTAAAGGATTTAATTTTATGAATTTCCTAAATTTATTATTTTATAATTTTTATGTAAGTTTTAATTTAATAGTTTGTAATTTTATTTATCTATCTTAATTTATTTATAGATTTTATTAGTTCTTTAATTTTATTATTTATCATTTTTAAATGTCTAGAATTTGAATTTTATAAATTATATAATTTCAAAATTATTTTGCAATTTTTTAATATAATTTAATTTTGTTAATTTTATATATTTTTATTATTTTCTTAATTTCATTATTTATTATTTTTAAAATTAAAAATTTTATTGATTAAAAAAGTAATATAGATTTAAAGGAATATGAATAATATTTTTTTGGGATTGATAAACGTGGTTAAGAAGCCACATCTAAATATATAGAGTTTGAATATTACATCAAATCTTTATCATTATGGGTCACTATAGTTGATTGTAAACTAGCCTAGGCTACAATTAGAACTTATACCAAAATGTCATTCTTTACAATTATAAAACTAGCAATAATAACTATATGTACATTTCAGAAGCCAACAAATTACGAGGAGGTAGAAAAAATTTACTTGATATCTATATCCTCCATGTCTTGATATTTTGGAGGTGCTAAAGCAAACAACCAATCCAACCTAGATTATGAGGAAATACTAGCATTAACATTTATGAATCCAATTCCCTAGTGTGCATTATTTCACTTGACATTGTGATTTGTGTCCATTGCTTATATTATGAAGGGGACTCATGGCCCATTATAACTAGGGTAACTTATTGGCCATGTTCTTTTATTAGGCATAAAAGTCAACCTGACAACTGTAGCGTCCAAGAATTTTTATAAATCTTCACACTATCGTGATTGTACCAAAGTCCTCAATAAGACTTTCAATTCTCCTTTGCATTCCCCTGTGTCATGAAGGACCACCAGGAATGTAAGGAGGTTTAATTGGGTGTGCCTCCCATTTGGGAGGTCTTGGGTATGAGTATCCATTAATTGTGATTTTGGATATGAGTACTCTATCATAGTGCCTTATGATTTGAACAATGGAGATTGGAAGGTCGTGGAAAAAATATAGATTGGGAGAACTTGCAAGAATTAGAGTATGTGTAAAAACATTATGCTATGGGGTATAATTTTTACTTCTTTAAATGGTTGAGTCCCCACTCCCCCCAAATAGGGTTCTCATGTCGAATGCTTTGTTATGTGCAAATTTATGAGACATTTTCTGTTTATTGTTAAGTTAATTTATATGTAGTGGACTTTTATAAATCATTCATGTTATTTTCGATATGTAGTAAGATTTGTTATTTGTTTGTGCTATATTTTCTATGTAAACATGAGTTTCCTATGTGACCCCTATCTTGGGTGTGGGTTGTGATATAATCCTAAGGCTAGGAGGTGAGCTCCCATTGACTCTTGAAAGAATTATTCCTTGATTTTCTATTTGCAAGTTTTGAGTTGTGGGAAAAGAACCTATTTCTTTATTAAATAATTGTGTCTTATAAATTGTTTCTCAAGTGTGCCTACTATTTTTTATAGTAAAAAATAACTAAGAAGCTTCAATGTAAATGTATAGTTTGAACAACAATATAGAATATTAGAAAAAAAAAATTAGAAGTTAAATTTTAGAGTGGCTAAAGATAGGAAAATGTCTCATAGAAAATACATATTTATTTTGTTCCTTATCCTTATTAAATGCAAATTTAACTCATGTTTTTAGTGAAATTGAAACTATTGTTTAGCTGGAAATAAAATAGGTGACTTGTAAGTTCTATGGAAATTTGATTATTTTGTATATATATTAGTGTTGGAAGTTTGTGTTGTCATTGATGTCAACAAATCTTTGTTGTTGCATTGATGCCAATCTCTAGTGCTCCTTAGATGAGCATATCTTTGTGGATGTTCAACCTCTTATGTGGTTGAGATGCTGAAAAGGTGTTGCAAATGTTGAGATGTTGTTTATGGTGCTTGGTTTCCAAGTGCTTTTGAGAAAACTTGAATAAAAGAGGAGATAGTGTGGTAAAGAGTGTTCAGTATGGCAAAGTGGTGTTTAGTATTTTGCTCTGCAGTTCTTCATGGTTGAAGATCTACTTGTGTGGTTCAAATATGTTGACAAGAGGTGTTTAGAGGTGTTATATCTATAGTTTCATGTACTAGATTGTTTAGCAGAAGTTGTGCTCACCTGTGTGAACTATGTTGCAGTGTTGTTTGGGAGAAATGGTTTTTCTTTGCATTTCTCCACATGGTGGTTTATGGTTTTGTGGATCTATAAGTGTTCTTATATTGTTCATATCTATCTTCATTCTGAGTTTTTTGAGTTTTGGTGCTCTACAAAGTTAGATTCATGAGTTACAATGTGTGGAAGGTTAATTGTGTGTACAAAAGGAGTATGTTCTTCAGGTATATGATGTTGTGAATGATTTTTTGGATTTTATGGTGTTGATAGAATATTCCAAATTGTATTTAAGTGCTTTGTGTGGTTTGTGAGTCATCTTTGGATTTGGTGAAGTGTGTACTTAAATGTTTTATAGTGTTAACACAAGCTCAATTGGAAGCATGGAATGGTGTGTATATGTGGATTTAGGTCTGAGTTAAGCTGTGTTGTGGTCCACCTTCATTCCTCTCCACCACAGGAATGTTTTGGTGCCAACCTAATTTGAGTTTGCATGTTTGAGATGTTTAGCCGACCTTGTAGATTGTTTTCAAGGTTGAGGATGGTATATATGTGTGATGAATTGATGGAGGAAGTAAGTGAAAATGTGTGATGTGAAGTGCGAAAGTAAAAAATGTAGTGTGAGCTTTAACGACTAAGACTACTGGAAGTAGTGAGAAGGTGTCTACATTCTATAGAGAGAGTGTGAATGTTCTCGTGAAGTAGTGGTGGATCTTTATTGTTGCTCTGAGATGGATTTCTCATTGTAACAATCTTCTATCTTCTTTCTAATTTGGCAATGATCCATTGGTAGTGAGCTCTTCTTTCTTTTGGATAGTGAGCCCTCCCGCAATGATCCTATTGTATTCAGTGTTGCAATTACATCATATTGTGAGCTAATCCTCGTCATGGTTTTTCCCTTCTTGGGTTTTCCATGTAAATTTGGTGTTCTCATGTGTATGGATTTGTTTGCATTACTGTTTCTCATGTTTATATTCTACTAATGCATGATAAGTGTTTAAGGGTTGTTAAGGGTTTAAGGATTAATGTAGATCTAAATGTTAATGAGGGTTTTGATGTTTTAATGTACAACTAATTCACCCCCTTCCTCTCAATTGTCTTGTGCATTAAAAAATTGGTATCAGAGCAAGATATTTTAGAGGAAATCTTAACTGCTTGAGGTAGATATGGGATGACGCACAAGGAGGCTCCTTTGTTTGATGGATCTGATTATGCATTATGGAAGACCAAGATGGAAGGTTTCCTTATTTCTCTAGGGTTTGGAGTTTGGAAGTTTGTTGAAACTGGATATATAATTCCTGCAAATGGTCCAAGTACTGATGATGCGATCAAAGCATATGAGAACAATGGAAAGGAAAGGTATGCTCTTCTGAGTGGTCTTTCAAAATCAAAACTTGTGAAAGTTGTTGGCCTCCTACAATGAATTAACAACTAAGCCCTTAAAGCTGTGATTTAGAGATTGGACATCTAATCTAAATAGCTATCTTAATCATCATGAAGGTGCATTTAACTTGTCAACCCAAGGACATAGACTTGAAATGGGTTAGCACAGTATGTGCACTAGGAATCCATAGTAGCCATATTCATTCTACAACTAAAAAAGACATAATGCTAAAAGTAAATTGCTTATAAAGAAGTAACATAAGTGTTGAACATCAACCAACAACTATACTAAGCTAAAGTGCATGATAGAAATGAAAATATGAGCAAACAGACAGGAAACTACTCTGTCTACTTTGGCTACAAGAATAGTCACAAAATGGAATTCTAGTGGCTATAGGAACAAATAGTTGCTAGATTCGTAACTATTTGCATAGAAAAATAACAACTAAGCTAAAGGATGGAATGCTCACTAAGTGGCCCCCCTTGGATGAGTATCCCTTAAGAAAAATGTAAAATCAGTTGCAACGAGCTTATAACTTCATTTTATTCATTGGAAAGCATGAGTACAATAGAGTAGCATAATTATATTATTGAAAACTAAGAATGAGAGTACAACATTAGATTAATCAACCTTCTGAGAAGGAGAATTCAAGTTTAGTTTATAGGAGGAAAAACTACTAACTAACTACCTAGAAAGGCGGTCAACTCCAACAGATTAGGACGCCACTTTAGGGAAAGCATAGAAAGTGGAAAGGAGGTTATGCATGCTTGGAATCTGGTCAAACCGGCTTTCCTTAATGCAAATCTAGCATAACAATAGCTCCCATATTCACTCAACAAACTATTATGACCATTTACAAGGCAGTTACAATCTTCAATTTGAACTAGGAATCTCCCTCCATTGAGAGTCTTCCCTCCATCGACCTTTGAATGATCACCTTGTTGACCTTTATGGCAAATGACCAGCTACTAGAATCTTCCTCAATTTTGTAGGCTCTAATTATAACTACATGACAACAATAGTATGCACAACAATTGCATATCTATAACTATCTTAAAGTAACATTCATTAATCCACATGTAAAATTAACATAGATAGTTCATATAGCATGTCAATGCCATTTAAAGGTTACAAAAATAAGCTTATGCCCAATGTCTATGGTTTTGAGGAAATAACATGAAAATGTCAACATCCAAGTATCAAAGTTTAGGACAACTACAACAAATGGATAATAAACTCTATCAAAATTGAGCCATAAATTAGACTCATCACTCTCCCCAAACCAAGGTCTTTTTGGTCCTCCAATAGTGGAAGGGTTGTTCTTTTTCTTAGTCAATACCCTAAAATTTGCAACTGCTAGTTGCCCTACATCAGTTCTTGTAGTGTATGAATTAGGGTCCCAATAGAACCCTTGCTTATTGTCCAACCTGTTCCATCTTTTCCTCTCTATAGCTATATCATACTGATAATACCTAAAATTTGGCACATGCCATAATAGGATAGGTGGCTGAAAAGTTAATGGAAGCTAAAATTGTCCCTTCATCCTTCCAATTTGTATATATCTATCAAATCTTTTGCATGTTGCAACATAGTTCTATAGAGAGTGAGGATCATCTTGTTTTAACTCATCAGTTAGACTGTTCCACCTCTGTGACAGATATCCCATTATAGATTTCCCTATGGTTTCTACTACCTTCTCATATTCTTTGTAAAATGCTTCTCTCATAGGCATGATCCTACTACTATAGCTTGGTCGATAAAGAAATTTGTGCCATTCCCTGAAAATGTCTCCTGGGTTTCTAGATTCAGCTTTTATGGGTAGGGGAGTGTTGGATTCTATTTGCCTATAAGTCTTGAATTGTTGTCCCCAACTAATTTAATTTTGTATCCAAGACATAAATGCTCGTAATTGGAGATCCCCAACTAGATTCCAATCATGATCTTGGGACACATCATAATTATGCAAATAGAGTTCACACAACAAATTTTTCACTTCAGGAGGAGCAATTTGATAAACCTGAAAAAATTCAAGAGGAGTCTCAATGAAAGGATTCAAACCTGAAATGATTCTTGATAGTTTAAAAGAAATATTCCTCTCCTTCAAATATACAACATAGACCCTTGGAGGAGTCCTACATTCTAACATCTGAGGTACTAAGGCTACTACATTGTCCACCTTTTCATTTAAAGCAACAATTTCTATATTCTTCTCTTTAATCTTTGCATCTTTCTTTTTAATTTCCTCCTTTAGCTTGCATTTCTCCTTTTTCCATTCCTCTTCCCTCCTTTGCATCTCATTCCATAAGTTCATGGCTACCATGTTCCATGAAAAATCAGAGGGTTTATGTGTCCCTACCAAAAATTTTCCTGGCACCAATTCTTGCTCTTCAAATGGCACCTGCTATAGGGATTTTGATTGCTCACCCAGTTATGGTTGCAAGGGTTCTTGTTATTGCTGTAGGAACTCTTGCTCTTGCTACAGGAGCTCTTGATTCTTCTCATACTCTTGACTCTCAACTTGTTTTGCGATGGCAGCAAGCTCTGCCAACCTTATATCTTCATGTTCCTCAAAAATGTCCTTTTCCTCAATGTTCACCTGCCCCATTGGGACTTCTGTGTCCTTTCGTGATGTTCCTTGAGGGCTAGGGCTTCTCTTAGGAGACACACTAGGAGTTGGCCCAACTGGTCTTAATTTTCTAGGAGGGTTTTCATGTTTTTCTTTGAATATAGGAATAATAATTTCAACCTTCCATTTCTTAGACCTTGACACTTCTTTTTCTACCATTTGCTTTTTAGCTTTTCCCTTCCTCATTTTTACTTCTTTCGTTTGTACCCTAGCTCGAATTAGGGTTCCAAGAGGAACATCATCAGAGTTTAAAGAGGAACTATCTTTGTTTGAATGTTCTGACTTGAAAGAACTAATCTCTATAGTTTGCTCAGCTACAATAGGGTTTACACTAGGGCTTGCACTAGAAGTTGAGGCTCTAGGAGTGGCTTCAACAATGTTCAGTCTCCTACTAACCCTACGAGGCTGAGGAAAAACCCTAGGTCGCAAATTTTTTGGTCTAAATTGATCAATATTTAAAAATTCTTCCCAAGTCATGTCAGACACATCATGCAGAGATTTTTTTACTAATAATTTGATCAGACAATGGTGGGAGACAAAATTATCTCTACTTTTTTGAGTTTCAACAACCATGATTGAAAGGAGATGATATAACATGTTTGGAAAATTCATTCTTCTCCCATGCCTCATATGATTCAAGAGTTTGAAGTGCATAGAATGTAGGTTCGATTGGTGGCCTTCACAAGTGATGTACTTCACAATGTGGACAACTACTTGCTTCCACAACTTAGGCAGAGAGCTTCTCTTCACACCTTGCTTGTCCACCTCCAATGGAGGGTCACCAAGTTTAGTAAATTCAACCCTAGTTTACCTTGCATCTTTGGTGGTAGGGTAATGTTCACCATTGGTAGACAACCCTATAACTTCTGCAATCCTCTCTTTAGTAGCTATTACCTCCAACCGTTTTACCATGGCCTTTCGTTCAAACAATGTTTGTGCAAATTCCTATGCAATGTCTTCATTATAATTGTCGAGCTTCAGGAAATAGTCTAGCCATCCACAATTTCTAAATTTTTCCAAAGAAGGAGCATCTTTCAATGCTACATCATGAACCATGGGTTCACTTCGAATTAATTGACCTCCCATCATTTAGCTGTCGACAATTAAACAAGCACTTTGCAAGGTTTCCCTTCCTACAATATTTGTTTGAAAGCCCAAATTTCACCTTCCTGCAACACTGCTGAATTCCCAACACTAATGTCATATAAAATTTACCTTTTTGGTGACTTAGGATTATTACAGAGGTAATAAAGGTAGTAAGGAGTAATAAATGAAGGATAGAATTGAGAAAAATGGCGGCAGTGTGGTGTCATTCTCACACATGCGAGCCATCACCTTACTAAGAATTTAAATTAGCTCAATTTAAATTTTGTTGACATGGACCAACATGGAATGACACGTGGACATGTTATTCACACTCCCCCCAACCTAAATTTGAGCATGTGTCCTCACATGCAAGGTGGTAATGATGATTTGACAGGGCATGGGATAATTACATGCTATGGAGAACATCTACATTAATGTACTAAAAGGTAATTAAGATGTAACAAATTGATGTGCATGTACTTGAATTCTTGGAATATTTGTTGCAAAGAATATTGAGGAAGTACTAGTCACCTTTTAAGAAGTTAGTTGAGCAATTAATGAAAGTTGATATGGAACAAAGTGAAATGGAATGAAGTGAAGTTATGGCAGAGTGATGGAAGAGAGAGAAAGGTGGAAATGGATGGGCAGATGGGTGGATGAATGAAGAAGTGGACAAACAAAAAAGTAGAAGTCTTTATTATGACAATTTACGTACCTTTGTTAGCCAAAAGGAGGGACACTACGTCTGCTTCCTTCAGCTACATGAAGTTTAGGTGTTGCATGCTAAGTGAATTGTTGCATGAATTCCTCCTTGGATGTTGGCTTGTGATACAATCTGAGGCAATGACCATTGATAAGCAACTTAAATCTCATAGGGTCAATGGTAGTGAGTTGAAAATCTCCGTTGGGAAAAGCTTCAACAACCTCATGTGGTCCTAGCAACTTTTTCTGCAATTTTCCTTTGTTATCTTGGTACCTTGAGTCATAAAGGAGTGCCCAGTCACTAGGCTGAAATCTCTTGTCCTTTATGTACTTATCATGCCATTTAATCCTTTGATTCTTCACTACCTCAGTGTGATGCAAGGCTGTCTTTCTCATCTCATCCAAATTATTCAGTTGCATAATTTTGTCCTTTTGTGCCTCAAATATATCCATCCCTCAGTCTAGTGCAGCCCTAAGAGTCTTATGCTCAAATTCAATGGGCATCATAGTTGTCTTTCCATATAGAAACTCAAAAAGAGTGAAGCCTGTGGTTGTTTTACAGGTGGTCTGATAGGCCCAAAAAGCTTCTGGCAGCCTATTTTCCCAATCCTTCCTATGGATAGCCATTATTTTGGTCAAAATGAATTCAATTTCCCTATTGGTCATCTCAACTTGGCCATTAGCCTGAGGGTGCCTCACATTATATTCATTAACTAGTGTTGTGATAAGGGTTGATGTAAATTGTGCCCCTTGACCAGTCACTATCTCTATTGGAACCCCATACCATGTGAAAATTTCCTCATAAAGAAATTTTGCAACCTTATTATCTCTTGCATGCTTCATGGCTTTAACTTCTATCCACTTGGTTACATAATTAGTGAAAACCAAGATATAGGATTTACCATTTGATGGAGGATCAATGGGTTCTACAAAATCCAATCCCCATTTATCAAATGGAGTGATTACTACCTGGGGGTAAAGGGGCATCTCATCAGATTTGGTTGGTTGGCCCGTCCTCTGGCATCTATCGCAATTCCTTGTATATTTCCTTGCATCCTTGTGGAGTGTGGGCCAACAATATCCTATGTTCAGAATCTTCATTGTTGTCCTCTTGGCTACAAAATTCCCTCCACAAGGTTCATTGTGACATGCATGCAATATATCATATGTCTCATCTTCCCTCACACATCTCCTCATGACATGGTCTGGTCTAGTGTAGAACAAGCATCCTACAATCCATGAGAAAGGAAAAGTTTTCTCAATGAGCACCCTTCTCTCTTTTGGAGAGAAATGAGGAGGAACTCTCCCTGTGACCAGATAATTAGCTATGTCAACATACTAGGGTGTATGCACACTAATGGAAAATAAATGTTCATTAGGGAAAGAGTCATCTATGACTTGATTTTCCTTTGATGTGTTTATCCTTGAAAGAAAGTCTACAAGAATATTGACCTTCCCTGGTTGATCAACAATGGTTATGTCAAACTCCTGCATCAAAAACAACCATCTTGCTAGCCTACTTGAGATTAGGGGCTTATTCATGAGGTACCTAATGGTTGCATGGTTTGTATGCATAAAGATCTGATAGCTTGTTATGTAGTGCCTGAATTTGTTAAGGGCATAGATTACTGTCAGCATTTCCTTTTCTATCACCATATAATTAAATTCAGCTGCTTGGAGGTTTTTGCTGACAAAATAAATAGCATTATCAAGAGCTCCTTCAGATTGGATCCTAAGCTCTGTACTCATAGGATATACATCAGAGATGATTTCACACTAGTGAGGCAGCCACAAAGAAGAATTAACCCAACATTGAGAGAAATTGTAAAAGGGGAACTACAAAAATTGCTAGATGTAGGCTTTATCTACCCCATTTTAGATAGCTAGTGGGTGTCTCAATTGGTGATTGTGCCCAAAAAGGGAGGGAAGTGGTGAGTTTGTGTTGATTACAAGGAACTCAATGCTTCCACCAAAAAGGACCATTTTCCCCTTCCTTTCATAGACCAAGTGCTAGATTCCCTTGTAGGCAAGCAATATTTCTCTTTTCTAGATGGATTCAACAGCTATGACTAGATACAAATTGCACCTGGGGACCAAGAGAAGACCACCTTTACCTGTCCATGGGGGACTTATGCCTACTCATTGTTTCCATTTGGCTTATGCAATGCACCTACAACTTTTTAGAGGGCAGTCATTAGCATATTTTCAAATATCTCACATGATTGCATGGAGATTTATATGGATGATTTTACTATCTATGGTGTTGATTTTAATGAAGCATTGAAAAATATTAGGAGAGTCTTATAGAGATGTGAAGACCATAATCTATCTTTAATTAGTGAAAAGTACTTCATGATGATACAAGAAGGTGTAGTCCTTGGCCACTACATCTCTCACCAAGTAATTCAAGTAGTTCCTACAAAGATTGAGGTGATCACCAATCTACCTATACCTGCAAAACAAAAAGATGTTAGGAATTTCTTGGGACATGTAGGCTAATATAGGTGTTTCATCAAATATTTCAGTGAAATGGTAGCACCATTGTACAATCTTCTAACTAAAGATGTTGAATTCCAATGGACACAAGACTATGACAAGGCATTCTCTAATTCAAAAGTAGCTTTAACCCGTGCTCCTATGCTCAAAGGTCCTAATTGGGAGATTCCTTTCCACATTCATACAAATGTATTAGACTATGCTATAGGAGAATTCTTAGTACAAAAATCATATCATGATAGTCCCATGCAAATGCATGTTGCTGGGTCTTCAGTAAGTTTGGCAATGATGGTTGTTGTTCTTCACTCAGCTTGCTGTTAATATTTAGATATTTCCCTTCTGACACTTACACTTGTGTAGTTAATTCTATCATAGTTGCTTCACTAATTCTTGGTACCTTGAGTTCTTGTGGAATAAATGTATGAGACATACTTGTTGCTGCAAGAAGTTCAGCTACAAGAAGAGTGGGTAGAAGTGTCTTCACTGGACTAGTAGAATTAGATGCATGAGACAACAAGTCTTCCTTCACCTCACAATGATTTTGAATTATGTTAGAAAATACTTCATCTTCTTCCTAAAGCTTCATGAAAGAACTTATGCCTAACATCATAAGATGTGCCATAGAATTGACTTCCTCAGCCTCTTCACCAACATGTGGCCATATGGGGTTATCCATATCATGGGATGGCTGAGCAGGAGGGTAGAGAACAAGCTTTTTTCTTCTCTTTCCATCATAAATGGTCATGTATCCTATTTGACATCCAATATAGGCATCTTCTATTGCTAACCATAGCCTCCCTAGGATGATGGGATACCCACCTAGTGTATCTTTGGGAGAAAGAATCATGAAATTTGCTGGGTGCTCCCAAGATTCTAGAGTTACCATAAGATCTTCTACTATACCATAAGGTTTAACAGTGGAACTATCAACAAGCTGCATGATAGTAGGAGCAGGTCTCATGCTTGCAACATTTAGTTGCTGCAGGATATCCTTAGTCATCACATTTATTGATGCTCCCAAATCAATCAGAGCATTCTTTATTTGGATCCCATTTATAACAACTCCTACCACAGGACTACCTGGGTCATTGTATTTGGGAAAAATCACTTTCCCAAGCATGATGTCATCCATCTATCCCACCACATGAACCATAGTAGGGTCTTTCTTTTTCCTGCCTGGCTTCTTAAGTCATGCTTCCCTAATTGCTTTGCCATATATGGGAACATCTTTTATGGCTTGAAACAGAGGTATGTTGACACATATATGCTTCAAATAATCTAGGATGTCAAAGGTTGTTTCCTCCTTTTCTTCCTTTTGTTTAGCAATTTCCAACCTCTGAGGAGATGGTGGTTCTTGTTTAGTCTGCTAGACTGGGACTGGTTCAGGGTTTTTAGGTAAACTTGGCTGAATGGGGACATTCAGATGCACCTCCTCTTCCATAGGAAGCTCAGTGATAATGGGTGTGGAAGGAGTTGGCAAAGTAGTTCCTAGATGCAAGTGGATATCACTTACACTCACAACATATGTAGGAAATTGATTTGGATTAGTAGAGTAGACTGGCTACTATTGTGGTTTGTTATTTGGGTTAGGTGTGGGATGAGCTGGTAGTTGAGTAGGTCTAGGTGTGTTTAAACTTGAACTAGCAGGAGGAGGCATTATAGCAGGTTGTTGGGGTTGAGAAGATGGTTGCATGTAACTAGTTGTCTAGTTTGGCCATTGCTGTCCTCCCCTCTATTGAGATGTTTGTTGCCAGTTTCCTGGAGGTGGTTTCCAATTTCCCTAAAACTACTTCCAATTCCCCTGAGGTTGTTTCCACTAGGGTGGAGAGTTTTGGTGATTGGGCTAGGTATTTCGAGGGTTATTCCAAGGGTGTGGTGGATATCCTCCATAGTTGGATGGATATGAGGGATTCCATTGGTTACTTGATGCATAAGAATTAAAATATGGCCCAACAAAGGATAATGGATCTGGTGGCATACCTTGTCTTGGAGCCCATGGTCTCCTTTATGCAATGTAGTAGACTTGATCATCGTCAACCTGGATTGGCTTGAACTCAGGTGGGATATGCTTACTGTCAATGTTAACTACCATTTTGCATCTACAGTCCTTTTGTCTACAATGAGGGCAATATTCTGCCAATATTGCCTCTACCTCCTCTTGTTTCTTCTTTGCTTGAAGTGTATCTAGCTGAGTAGCCAGATTGTTTATGATGTCTTGCTTAAATTCTTCCAAAAAGTGAGTAATCTCCATCCTTGAAACTCCATTGGTAGATGACTTAACCATAGAGGATTGATAAGCTCACCCTTTCTTTGAAGTTGTCCTAGAATAGTTCTGACATATCTTCTTGATATCCTCCCAAGGGACTTGGGTGATATCTCCTCCTCCCATTAGATCCTAGGCATCAATGCAGCTATCATTAATTCCTCTTACGATTTTTTTTTTTGTGATTCTTCATTGAGTGTAGGGTGAGGATATTTCTGTAAGCAAAATAGAAACCTTGAAATATAATCCTCCAAGCTCTCATCTTCCTTCTACTACATCCTAAAGATGTCATCTCCTCTCATGTCACTGCCCCTACAATACTCCTTGTACTTCTCAAGGAACTTTTTCTTCATGTCATTCCAAGTTTCCATAGTATTTCTGCCTAGGCTCATAAACCATTTGAATGCATCCTCTTTCAAGGTGGTAGGGAACAACTTAATCCTATCAGCATCAATGGTATAGTCATAGATTTTGCAAAGAATATCAAACTCAAACAAGAAAGTATCAGGGTCTTTTGTGAGAAGTCCATAGAACTTAGGAAGGACTAAAGTAGGGATATTTTTGAGGTTGTCAAATTCATTCTGATGAGCAATGGGGAAAGGAAAAGTTGGTTGGTTAGGTCTATTTATATTTGCATCACCCATGCTTTCCTGATGGAGTTCCAAAGAAAAGGGGTTCTCAATCTAATTTTGGTCTTTAGAGGAAGTGTCAGAACTGGTTAGATTGGGGAATGCATCAACAAAAGGGTGTGCTTCTTCTTCTTCTTCGTCTCTTGAAAGATTCTTATGCTCAACTAGTTGGAATGGATTAGGGTTATTAGGAAGGAATCTCCCATGAGTGTCTCTCCTTCATCCTCTATGCATACGTTATCAACTCAACATTAGCCAACTCACACAAAGAATTGGAAAAAGAATAGTGGATCATTACTTTCCTAAATGAGGGGTATACTAAGAATAACTTGCATAAATACTACAACAAGAAAGAAACTATCAATGAATCCAAATAACTCCCTAGTTTGACACCATCCTCAGCAACGACACTAAAAATGTTGGCCTCCTACAATGATTTAAAAACTAAGCCCTTAAAGTTGTGATTCAAAGATTGGACATCTAATCTGAATAACTGTCTTAATCATCATGAAGGTGGATTTAACTTGTCAACCCAGGGACGTAGACTTGAAATGGGTCAACACAGTAGGTGCACTAGGAATCCATAGTAGCCATATTCATTCTTCAGCTAAGAAAGACATAATGCTGAAAGTAACTTGCTTAGAAAGAAATAACATAAGTGTTGAACATCAACCAACGACTATACTAAGCTGAAGTGCACGATAGAAATGAAAATATGAGGAAATAGACATGCAACTACTATGTCTACTTTGGCTATAGGAACAGTCACATAATGGAATTCTAGTGGCTATAGGAACAGACAGTTGCCAGATTCGTAACTATTTGCACAGAAAAGTAACAGCTAAGCTAAAGGATGGAATGCTCACCAAGTGGGCCCCCTTGGATGAGTATCCCTTAAGACAAATGTAAAATTAGATGCAACGATCTTATAACTTCATTTTATTCATTGGAAAGCATGAGTACAATAGAGCAGCATAACTATATTACTAAAAACTAAGAATGCGAGTACAACATTAGATTAATCAACCTTTTGAGAAGGAGCATTTAAGTTCTATTTATAGGAGGAAAAACTACTAACTAACTACCTAGCAAGGCGGTCAACTTCAATAGATTAGGAGGATGACACTTTAAGGAAAGCATAGAAAGTGGAAAGGAGGTTATACATGCATGGAATTTGGTCAAGCTGGTTTTCCTTAGCACAGATCTAGCATAACAATAGCTCCTATATTCGCTCAACAAACTATTATGACCATTTACAAGGCAGTTACAACCTTCAATTTGAACTAGGAATCTCCCTCCATTGACCTTTGAATGTTCACATTGTTGACATTTATGGAAGATGACCAACTGACAAAATCTTCCTCAATTTTGTAGGCTCTAATTATATTTGCATGACAACATTAGTACGCACAACAATTGCATATCTATAACTATCTTAAAGTAACATTCATTAATCCACATGTAAAATTAACATAGATAGTTCATATAGCATGTTGATGTCATTTAAAGGTTACAAAAATAAGCTTATGTCCAATGTCTATGGTTTTTAGGAAATAATATGAAAATGTCAGCATCCAAGTATCAAAGTTTAGGAAAACTACAACAAATGGATAATAAACTCTATCAAAATTGAGCCATAAATTGGACTCATCAAAAGTTACAAGTCTTAAAATTGATGGTGAGATATGGAAAAAGTTGGAAAGCATCTATGAAGGAGATGATAAGGACAAGCAAGCAAAGTTGCAGAATTTGAAGACCAAATTTGAAACCCTAAGGATGATAAAAGATGAAGACATTACATGCTACATGCATAGAGTGGATGAAGTTGTCAATTCCATTAGAGGTCTTGGTTGAAAACTTGAAGAAGATTAGGTTGTAAAGAAGGTATTAAGAATTCTTCCCACATCTTATAGTCATAAGGTTTCTGCTATTAAAGAAGCTCAAAATTTAGATCATTATTTTAGAGATCAGTTGTTTGGTTCTTTAACTAATTTTTAATTGAGAGAGTTCAGTCCAAGTGAATCGAGGTAAGAAACTACTTTTAAAGTTGGAAAAGTAGAGAAGAATGAGGAATTTGATCTGGATGATCTTGATGAGCTAGAAGCAAACTTTGCGAGGAGATTGAAAAAGGGCACTAGAAAATACAGAGGTAAGTAACCTTTCAAATGTTTCAATTGTGGAAAGATAGCTCATTGTGCTTCAAGATGTCCAATAAATGCTTCAAATGACATATTTAAGGAGAATAAAGGTAAATCAATTAAGAGAAGTTACTATGTTAAAGAAAATGTTGATATATTCGATGATGAATGATTGTTCATGACTCTAAATGTTGGAACTAATTCTACTAACTCTGAGAGATATATGAGGGAAGTTTCAACGAAAGCAAGTAACAATGGAACTATGATGACTACTTTTCATGCTAGAGAGGAAAAAAACTACTAGATTATTGACAATGGATGCTCAAATCACATGACAAGTAAAGAAAGTTTGTTAAACTTGAGAACTTTGAAGGTGGTCTTGTTCAGTTTGGAGATGATACATCTACTAAGATATGTGAAAAAGGTTCAATCAGTTTTGATGGCAAGGATAATACAGATAATGTTCTTTATGTTAAGGGTCTTTGACATAATCTTCTAAGTGTGGGAAAAATGTGTAGCAAAGGATATAATCTTGTATTTCTGGATGGTAGCTGTGAGATCAGGAAAGGATCTAGAACTCTGGTTGCTGCAGGAAGGATATATGGAAATGTTTATCAGCTTAAGGGTGATAATGGTATGTGCTTTATTACTCAAATCAATGAAAGTTGGCTCTTTGATAGTAGAATTTGTCACATCAATTTTGATAGCTTAGTGAGAATTAGCTTTTCTCAAGCTATGAGAGATCTTCCCAAAATTATAGCCTATAAATGTAGTTTGTAAGGAATATTAGGTTGGGAAGCAAACAAGAAAAAGCTTCAATGTCAAAGAATATTCTACTACTAGTCCTTTGGAGTTGGTGCATACGGAACTTTGTGGACCTACAAGAACAAGAAGTTTTCAAGGTGGCGTGCATTTCATGTTTTTTCAATTGATGATTTTTCTAGAATGAATTGGGTAACATTTATCAAAGAAAAATTAGAAGCTCTAGATAAGTTTAAGGAATTTAAAGCTTTGGTTGAGAATGAAATGGATATGAAAATCAAATGTTTAAGTTCTAACAGATTTGGACAATTCACCTCCAATGATTTTAATAGTTTTGTGAAGATCATAGAATAAAGAGAAATATATTAGCTCTTAGGACTCAACAAAAAAATGGAGTGGTGGAAAGGAAAAATAGGACTACTTAGGAAGTAGCAAGGACAATGATGAAGGAAGCAAATCTATCAGATGTCTACTAGAGAGAGACAATTCATACTACGGTCTACATACTTAATAGAGTGCAAGAAAGGAAAAATAGTTTAAAGACTCTCTATGAGTTGTGGTCTGGAAGAACTCCTATTGTCAAATATTTTAGAGTGTTTGGAAGAAAGTGATATATCAAAAGAGATGAAGAAAAATTAGGAAAGTTTGATGCAATATTTTATGAAGGAATCTTCCTTGGATACTCTACAAAGAGAAAGGCTTATCGATGCTTCAATAAGAGGCTGAAGAGGATTGTTGAAAGTGAAAGTGTCAAGGTGGATGAGGAACTACATAAAATTTTAGTGATAATAGATGGATATGAATCAAATGATTCCTCTTGTAGTTAAGAAGAAAAAGATGATGGCAAGGAAAAAGAAGTGTAGGTGGAAAAAGAAGAAGCTCTAGAAAGGATCCCTAAGACCTCTAAGTATGTGTAGAAGAATCATTCTAAAGATCAGATAATTGGTGACAAAATTAGAAGTGTATTGACAAGAAGAAAGTATATTGCGATAGAAGAATAAGTAAATTTATGTTTTCTTTCCAAAGTTGAACCTAAAATAGTGGTTGAAGCATGAAAATATGAGTATTGGATCAAGGCTATGGAAGAAGAACCGATGCAGATTGAGAAGAACCAAACTTGGGAACTTGTCCCAAGACCAATGGACAAGAATGCGATTGGAACTAAGTGGGTATTCTAAAAAAAACTAAATGAAAATGGACAAGTTGTTAGGAACAAAGTGAGGCTTGTGTGTAAAGGCTACTCACTGTAAGGAAGCTAAGGTAGTGAAAAAAATTCCTACACTAATCTTGAGAGGAGAATAATGATTTTTTTTTTATAGATATTTAAAAGTTTTTGTATTATTATCCTCTCAAGATTAGTGTACGAAATTGTTCCACTACCTTAGTTTTCTTACAAGTGGTATCAAAGCTTGTTCACCTTTGGTTTCAGTTGTGGGTTGTTGGGTGTTTTTGAACTAATCCAAATTTGAGTGGGAGCTTGTGCAAAAGACACTTTGTGATCTTGTTGTAGGATTTTTTAGATAGCAAGTTTCATTAGGGAGAATAGAGGTGGATAGAATTTGAATTAGATGGATGTTAAGTTTGCATTATTGAATGGTGAGTTGGAAGAAGAGGTATACATTGCGCAACTAGAAGGTTTTCAGTTGTTAGATGATCCTACACTACCAAGGATGGATGACTTGATGGATTATTTGAGTGGAGCTCAATACTTCACAAAGATCGATCTGAAGAGTGGATATCATCAGATCCAGATTCGAGAGGGAGATGAATGGAATACTGCCTTCAAGACCAAGGAGGGCCTGTATGAGTGGTTAGTCATGCCTTTTGGGATAACCAATGTGCCGAGCACATTCATGTGGCTCATGAATGAGGTACTGAAAGAGTTTCTGGGAAGTCTTGTTATTGTGTATCTAGATGATATTTTGATATTTAGTAAGTCACTGGATGAGCATTTAATGCATATTTGTAGAGTCTTTGAGAATTCAAGAGAAGAGAAATTGTTGATTAATCTGAAGAAGTGTAGTTTTGTGAAGGAGTTAGTGTACTTGGGGTTTGTTGTCTCAACAAAAGGTCTCAAAATGGACCCAGAGAAGGTGAAGGCTATTCTGGAACGACCTACCCAAAGAACTGCTACTGAGGTGAGATCTTTCCATGGCTTGGCTAGTTTTTATAGAAAGTTCATCAGAAACTTCAGTAGTATTTGTGCACCCCTGACTGAAACAATGAGAGGGGATAGAAAAGAGTTCAAGTGGAGCACTGGAGCAACAAAGAGTTTTGACCTGTTGAAGCAGAAGGTGATAGAGTAACTAGTTTTAGCCCTCCTAGATTTCAATAAGGTGTTTAAGATGGATTGTGATGCCAATGGTTGTGCCATTGGAGCATTGTTAAGCCAAGAAGGTAAGCCCATTGCCTATTTTAGTGAAAATTTAAATGATGCAAAGAGAAAGTACTATGTATATGATTAGGAATTTTATGCAATAGTTCAAGCATTAAAGAAATGGATACATTATCTATTTCTGAAGAAATTTTTTCTATATACTAATCATCAAGCATTATAGTACTTGAATAGTCAGGGAAAATTAAATCAGAGGCATATGAAATGGGTATAATTTTTGCATAGTTATACCTTTATTTTAAAGCATAGGAGTGGGAGGTCAAATAGGGTTGCAGATGCCTTAAGTAGGAGGCAAACATTGTTGATGGAGATGCAGATTGTAGTGGTTGGGTTCAATGAACTCAAGACATTGTATCTTGAAGATCCTAAGTTTGTAGAGGCTTGGAAAGCTTGCAAGGAGCCTGTTACAGTTGATAGGATGAAGTGGTTGGATTTCATAATCTAGGATGGCATGTTGTTTAAGGGAAGTCAATTGTGTATTCTAAGGAGTTCCATGAGGGAGAACTTGATAAAGGAGAAGCACAGTGGAGGAATGGCAGGACATTTTGGCTGGGATAAGACCATTGTCATTATCAGTGAGCATTATTATTAGCCTCAGTTATCACAGGATGTGAAGAAGTTTGTGCAGAGTTGCAGAGTATGTTAGATGGCTAAAGGAGTGAGCTAGAATACAGGGTTGTATCAGCCCTTACCTATACCATAGAGTCCATGGGAGGATATAAGTATGGACTTTGTTCTTGGTTTTCTGAGGACACATAGAGAGAATGATTCAATGTTTGTGGTAGTTGACATATTTTTGAAGATGACATATTGCATTCCATGTCAGAAGACCCATGATGCAGTAAACATTGCTAACTTGTTCTTCAAAGAGGTGGTGAGGCTACATGGTCTGCCAAAGAGTATAGACTCAGATCGTGACACCAAATTTTTTGGATAATTTTGGAGGACCTTGTGGAAGAAGTTGAAAATAGAGTTGAAGTTGAAACCTGCACACCATCCATAGAATGATGGGAAGACTGAGGTTGTGAACATAAGTCTGGGTAACCTACTAAGATGCTTGGTAGGAGATAAAACCAAGGGATGGCACTTGATCTTACCCCAAATATAATTCACTTACAAGAATTCTATCAAAAAAAGCACTAGTAGATCACCATTCCAGATTGTGTATGGAGGCAATCCTAGGACCACCCCAAAACTGAGAAAGATGGACCAAGAGAAGAAGATAAGTGCCAAAGCTGAAGAATTTGCAGAGCACATCAAGAATATACATGAGAAGGTAAGAGAACATATTAATAAGATGAATATGTAGTATAAGACTAAGGAAGATCAAAAGAGGAGGAATAAGGAGTTTCAGATTGGCAATGAAGTGATGGTCCACTTGAGGAAAGAAAGGTTTTGAGTGGGAGCCTATAATAAATTGAAGATGAAGAAATTTGGTCCCTATAAGATATTGAAGAGGCATGATTCAGGGAATGCATATGAGGTAGATTTTCTGGATGGAGTCAACATTTCCCCTATTTTCAACATTTCAGATTTGACAAAGTATCACGAAGGTGGCATAAAGGCAATATCAGCAATAGAACAGTGTTGCATTCCAACACCTACTTCAGAGAAGGAGGAGATTGAAGCAATCCTGGATAGCCATGTGGGAAGGAGTACCAGAAACAAGCAGTATGAAGAATATCTCGTGAAGTGGATAGGAAGGCATGTGGAAGATTCATCTTGGTTGTCTAAGGCAAAGGTTGATCGTTTGGGTTTTCCTCAGCCATCTGAGACGTGATGGGGTCACTTCTCAAATTACCCTGGGTGTTTGATGTAGGAGCATCCAATGGTGTAAGGGAAATCCTGCCTCACCCAAAAACATGTTTTCCTTTATGTTAGCTTTTTGTAGATGTTTTGTATTTCTGGATACCCTTTTCGTTGAATAAGAGTTCCCAACTTTCAGAATTGCTTTTCTACTTTTTCTGCTCAATTTCTATTTTTAGTAGTTTTGAATTTGAAGGTGTGAGTAGGAAGAAATTTATGGGAAGCTTCAAGACAGAAAAATAAGCACTTTGGCAAAATAATCAGGTCAAGATCATTCTCGATTTGAAAGTTATTCAAATTTTAGTTTATGCTTTTTTCCCTAAAAAATCTTCTGAGTCCAGTTTGAGGCACTAAATTGTCCCATACGGGCCCATAAATCATTAGAACTAGTGTATCAGGTTCTTAGTGCATTCTTCACTCTGAGACATTTCCAACGGTTCAAAAAATGGAGTCTTGGATCAAAAGTTATGGCTTTCGAAAGTTGGTCATTTTTTTGAAAATTGCCAATTTTTGAATTAGGACTCAATTTTGAATTCCAAATTGTAATTTTCAGTGCCAAACCACCAAAACTCATAATTTTAATGTTTCTTAGGCTCCAAACCAATAAGGGGCTATTTATGGGCTAGTTTCTAATTTTTGGGTGGCTTTTTGGGGAGAAGATCGCATATTGTGAAAAAAGGGAATTGTTGTAGTTTCTATAACTGGCATGTACTGCAGAACTCGAGGATTTGAGATCCTCTACATGTAATATTTTCATATTAAGAATAATAATAATATTCTATGTTTTCGTGTGTTATTTTTGTGTCTCGGGTCACACCCTCATCATGTTGTCTCAGATCCTCATCAACTTTGATGGAATTTTCTCTTCTTTGTCTCAAAGCCTTAGCTAGGAGTTTTAGAGCATTGTCAATGATGTCACTAAGGGACATGTTATGTTTGAGCATGTATACAATGATATCCCTTTCAATAGTCTTCCAATATTCTAGAGGGACATCCAGATGGAGCTCCATGGTTTCATTCAACAAACCAAAACTAGCAATTCCTCTCAAAATAGTTTCAAAATCTAGTGGCTCATATGTAATCAAAGGAGTTTGATTTGTTCCCTCCTTTGTTATCTTCTTCCCTTTCTTTTTTTGTTTGGAGGTATCTTCATCTCCAAATTCTTCCTCATTTTACTTCTTTCTCTTTTCCTTCTACTTAGGCCTTGTATGCACATCCCCTATGGTCTTCTTTTGTGGAGGAGTTTTAGATGCATCTTTTCTTCTAGCACTAGTTGACTATGTAGATCTAGAGGACTACGAAGTAGATGCAATAGCAAAGGTGGATCTACCATACCTTCTTGTAAACTTCTCTATAATATTTTATTCAATATCTAAATGGATATTCACCGTAACTTGGGAAAAGGATGGTGGAATCATTTTTTAGTATCGTAGAATGTCCCACTTCTTGAACAACTTATCCACTCTCTTTTCACTAGTTTCCTTAGTCCTCTTCTTTTGTAATCATGTATGGCTTGTCCAAATAGATAAATTCTTCATGAATGCAACTAAGAATAATTCTTACCCATTCCTTGTAGTCACAAAAGTTTGGAAAATATTTCTAGATGTCTAACCCTTTGTTGCCATATTTGTGTATTTTGACTTATACACAACATTCTCATTCAAAAGCTCATGTCAAACCACTTCAAAAGATGATTTATGACCTATTTCATCCAATGGGGCATGGATGCAAATTCTCAAGTCTTCGAATTATACCCCATTAGTAGGAACTTTTGAAAATTCTCCATCCTTATCAACCTCCATCACCTTGAATGTGAACTTCTTGTATTTTGGCTTAGGTTTCTCCACAACATCAATCACCTATGGTGTCTCCATTGATATTTATTCTAAAATCTTCAAACACCATTGCTAGGGTTTTACACGGATAGCTTGAAAACCTAATCACACTTCTCCACTTAAATTCACAAATTCTCTTGATTGGAAATGAGATAAAATTATTCCAATAATGCATAAAAATCCTTTCATTTTATGTAACTTTCTGCCATAAATGCATTCATACTTGTTAGGTAACCTTCTACCAAAATTCTCTATGTCATCACAAGGATGCAAAGATACATAACACACCTCCACAATACATTCCCTTACTTTGAAACCTTGATCAAAAGGTTCAATCTTTCTCAATAGATCTACGCACCAGAGGAATTGGTCCAATTCATCTTCTATGCTGAAATATTCAACTTTTTATCCTTTTCATGAGGGCTAAAGGATTTTCCAATGATAGCTCCCCCTGAGATAATTCTCTATCTCAGTTGTTCATAGGATCTTGTGCAAAATGCAAAAGCATAGTATCATCCTTCTCATATTCTCCTAACCTTGCTTCCCTTTCCAAACCTTTTCATTACCTATCTTTTGTTGAGTTAGGGTTTCATCATTCTTCCAAGTTTGAACAGGTGGCTTCAAAAAACCACTTCTACAAAATTTTACTTTATCCCAGCCTTATTGCAATTGTAGCACACAATTTTGTGCTCTAGAAAAAATTATTCCTCCTAACTTTAGTCATCCACTATGCAACCTTATGACTAAAATTGTTGCAAGCATAACAATATCTATGAAAAGAAATAGCATCATATCTTTGAGACACAAATGGTTTTATATGTTGGATGTTGTGGTTTTTATTGATGTCAACACTATTGGCATTAATGTCTTAGAAGTTGTATATGTCCAAGATATTGAGAAATTTTTTAATGAAATAAGTTGCAGGTTGTCAATTGTGAAGTGAAGTTCAGTCTGTCGGTGAGTTCAATACGTTGATGATCATAGGTTGTGGATTAAAGGGTTTCTTGTTGAGTATATCTAGTTTATCCACATTAAGTTTCAGAGATCCACGTGAATATTTGCTTGTGTTATGAATATTTCTATTCTGATTTTTTTTTTGTTGCTTTAGTTGATGTTCCTGAATGAAGGTGATGGGATTTCAGCAAGTTCAATTATTGTGGATGCTTCTCTAGTGATTCATGATGTTTGTGGATGTACCTAGATCATGCTTTATCTATGTTGCATGTCTGCATTGACCGTTGTGCTTGCAATTCGAGATTTTCCCTTGCGTGTTCATGTTTTTCATGTTCTTGGCCGACATGGTGTTGTAGCGTGTTGTGGATCTTTGAGGATTAATTTTTGAAGGTAGTTCATGTTCGAATATGTTATTTTGGGTCTTCACTATGTTGTGGCCGACCTTGGTTGATTCACATTAATGATCTTTATTGTTTTGGGCTAACAGTTTGTGTTCATTTTGTTATTTTATTGAGGCTGACATGTAGCGACGTAATTTTTTGTTGCTGATATATAAGAGTGATTGTTTTATCATTTGAAGGCATGAGTATATGAAGTGTACAAGTCCTATGTGTAAATGTTGTTTAGATCTTTCGAAGGTAGAAGCACAATGTGAAGAAGAGTGAAGAAGTATTCATGTTCTTAACCGAAACTGTAATCAAGCATTAGCAGATGCTATCTTTCTCAGTTCAAATCCTGTGGATGTAATCCAAATATTTTGTAAGACAGCGAGTCTTCCTTTTTTAATTGAGCAGTGAGCTCTAGGCAGTGCGCCTAAATGCATGTTCCTCATTCATATTTCTTTATACTTTTAACAGGGTATAATCTTGTGGACTGACCTCCACCATGGTTTTTCCCCTAACAGGGTTTCCACATAAAAAAATCTTGGTGTTATGTGTGTTTCTGATGTGTTGTTGATTTATGCTTTCATGGTTATTAATCAGATCTAAGAATAAGGTTAATAAGTTGAATAAGTTTGAAATTCTATGACAATTGATTCACCCCCCCTCTCAGTTGTCTGCCCTTGTGTTGCCAACAATTGGTATCAAAGTAGGTTCCTTGGAAGAAGTTTAATAGCTTGAGGTGATCCAGGATGGCGACATACAAGAAGGATAGTCCGAGATTTGATGGGACTAATTATTCTCTGTGGAAGAATCGAATGGAGTGCCATCTCAGATGCATTGGTGAAACCTATTGGAGCATTACAAGCAATAGGTATGTTATTCCTTAGAGTGGTCCTACTACTACTGCTGAGATTAGGGATGCTGAGTACAATATCAAGGCTAAGGAAGCATTGTTGAATTCTTTGATTGATACTGAGATGACAAATGTGTGGATTTGAAGACTACTTATGAGATCTAGAAAGAGTTGGAAACTTTGTATGAAGGTGATGCTAATGTGAAGATTTCCAAGTTACAAATTCTGAAAGGGAAATATGAAATGTTGAGAATGGGTGATGATGAGAACATTACTACTTTCATGCAAAGAGTGAATGAACTTGTGTGTGGTATCAGATGTGCTGGTGCATAGTTAGAAGAATCAGAGATTGTTGCTAAAGTGCTTAGATAATTTCCTACTACATACAAAGTCAAAGCTACTGCTATTGAGGAGCTCCAGACTATGACAAATGTAACCAGAGAAGCCAGAGGAGAAGGTAAGTATAAAGTAAAATTTCCTATTAAATGTTTTTCTTGCAATAAGATAGGTCATTTTGCATCAAGGTGTCTGGAAAGAGTCCCTAAGCCAAGACCTAACAAGCCTATATTTCAAAGAAAGTGCTATTATGCTGCTGATGAAGGTGTGATAGATGATGAATCTGATAAAGGGAATGCAAGTGAAGATGAATGGGTACTGATTGCTATCAAGGAAAATGATCCAACCCCTATTGAATCTGTTAGTTGCTCAAATGTGGAGAAAGCTCTAGTGGCCAGAGTTGAAGAGAAATATGAATGGGTGATTGACAATGGATGCTCTCATCACATGATAGGAGATAAAAGCAAATTTTTGAGTCTGGAAAAGTAGGATGGTGGTGTTGTAAGATTTGGTGATGAAAAATCTAGTGTAATCTGTGGCAAATGATCCATTTCTCTTGATGGTAAGAATAATAATGATGATTTTATTTATGTGGAAGGTTTGAAGCATAACCTCTTAAGTGTCAGACAGATGGTTGAAAAGGGATACAATCTTCAATTCAAGAATGGAAAGTGTAGAATATTGGGGAGTTCTGGAAATGTGATTGCTTCTGGTACAAAAACAAAAGGTAACATCTTTCACCTAAATGTTGCTAGCAAAAGTTGTTTGATTGCTCAAGTTAATGAAAGTTTGTTGTGGCATAGGAGAATGTGTCATGTAAACTTTGACAATATTGTTAAGATAAGTTCTACTCAGACAATGATAGATCTTCTTAAGTTGGTAAAGCCTACTAATACTATATGCAAGGAATGTCAGTTAGGGAAGCAAACTAGAATTTCATTTCAGAGAAAAAAACATTATTCAAAAGAAGTGTTGGAGCTTTTGCATACTGATTTGTGTGGTCCTTCTAGAATCAAAATTTTACAAGGAGGCAGGTACTTCATGTTACTTATTGATGATTACTCTAGATTGATGTGGGTTGCTTTCTTAAGGGAGAAATATGAAGCTTTGGGGAAATTCAAGACTTTTAAGGCTATGGTTGAGATAGAGACAGGTTTGAAGATTAAATGTCTAAGATCAGATAAAGGTGGTGAATTCACTTCTCATGAGTTTAATTCTTTTTGTGAAGTACATGGGATAAAGATACAATTATTTGCCTCACGGACCCCTTAGCAAAATGGAGTTGTGGAAAGGAAGAACATGACAGTTCAAGATGCTACTAGGACTATGATGCTAGAAGGAAATGTTCCTCATATCTATTGGATTGAAGCTGTTAGATTATTTCTTGCTTATGTTGCTTACAAAAATTACAAGGTTTATCAGATGGATGTTAAGTTAGTATTTCTAAATGGTGAATTGGAAGAAGAAGTGTATGTTGAGCAACCTGATGGATTTCAATTGACTGATCAAGGAGATATGGTTTGTCGGTTGAAGAAAGCATTGTATGGACTTAAGCAATCCCTAAGAGCATGGTATACCAAATTGGACAAGTATTTTTTGAAGCTTGGATTCAATAAAGGTACTGCTGATAGTAATCTGTATTTCAAGATTGATCATAATAAAGATTTTATTGTTGAAGTATTTATTGATGATATCATTTTTGGAGGAGATGATGGTTTGTGCATGAATTTTACTGATGAGATGCAAAATGAGTTTGAGATGTTTATGATTGGTGATATGAAATTCTTTTTGGGATTGCAAATTACTTAGTTAGATAAGGGGATCTTCATATCTCAGTCCAAGTATGTGAAAGAATTGCTAAAGAAGTTTGGTATGGAAGATTCAAAGCTAGTTGGTACACCTATGGTGACCGGATGCAAGTTGACACAAAATGATGATTATCCAAAAGAAAATCAAACCAAATATAGATCTATGATTGATGGATTGATTTATTTGACTCAAACTAGACCAAATATCATGAATGTTGTATGTATTGTTGCAAGATTTCAAGATGATCCTAAGGAATCTCATGTAACTACTATGAAAAGGATTTTTAGATACTTGAAGGGAATAGTTGATTTTGGCCAGTGGTATCCTAAAGATGATGATCTTACCTTGAGTGAATTTACTGATGCTAATTGGGCTGGTGATGTGGATGACATAAATAGTACTAGTGGTGGTGCAATTTTCTTGGGTAAGAAGCTGATTTCATGGTTAAGTAAGAAGAAAAATGCCATTTCTTTATCTACTGTAGAGGCAGAATACATTGTTGCTACTAATAATTGTACTCAAGTATTATGGATGAAGTAGATGTTGAAAGATATCAGAGTTGTGTATGATGAACCCATTGCTATATTCTGTGATAATTCAAGTGCAATTAACATCTCTAAGAATCTAGTGCTGCATTCAAAGACCAAGCATATATCTATCAAGTTTCAATTTTTAAGAGAGAAGGTGAGTGAAAAGGAAGTTAGATAGGAGTATGTGCCTACTAAGTAACATATTGCAAATATTTTTACAAAGTCATTTCATAAGGATACTTTTGAGTATCTCAGAGGGAAGCTAGGGGTGATTAGCCCTCCTAATCAAAACTAAGATGCATTAACTTGCATCAATCCACACATTTCATAGTCATATCCTGATCTGGATTGATGTTGTGGTGGTTACTACTTAGGGGGAGTAGTCAGATGTTCATATATGTGGTTTAGAGCTTGTGTGGAGAAAATAGATCTTTGTCATTGATGTCAAAGGGGAAGAAGATTCATGTGAAAAACTATGAATTATTTGAGGAATAGGAGTCATGTGGGAGAAGAGTTGTTGAGGAGAAAAGAGTCAAAACCTAAGGGGGATTAAGTGTTAAGAGATAGTTGCATTGATGGTTTTTTTCACATCATGTGTTGCCATCAATGCCAAAGGGGAAGATTGTTGGATGTTGTGGTTGTGCTATTGATATGTAGTTGTCATTGATGTCAACACTATTGGCATTAATGTCTTATAATTTGTATATGTCAAGGATATTGAGAAAATTGTAATGAAATAAGTGTTAGAATTCAACATGCTTTGATACCATATTGAGATTATGGATGCACAGGGTCTTGAAGCTGTAGTCTTTAATGGAGGACCTTTGCTAGGAAAGATATTCAACCACACAAAAAGTGTTGCAACTAGGCATGCATAATGGATATTCTATATTGATCTATATTATGAGATTGGATGATTACAAATGTACAAAATGCCTGATTATATAGGAAAAAGAGAAAACTTAAGATGCATGAGATGTTGCCATGTGTCATGATCTAACAACATGTGACAACATGTGAACCCTGTATAGGAAATTATTAAATGTTGAGATAAGTTCTAGAAGGAAAACTCATCTTCTAGAAAGAATCTTATCTCCTACAAACAAAGAAGGGGACATTACCCCATTATTAAATGATTTATTTAAGATTCAACCTAGGACTAAATGATATATGACCTAAGTTAACTTATGCTAGTGTAATAATTAATTTAATTACACTAACAATAAGTTGTAGGTCGTTAGTTGTGAAGTGAAGTTCAGTCTATCGGTGAGTTCAGTACATTGATGATCATAGGTTGTGGATTAAAGGGATTCTTGTTGAGTATATCTAGTTTATCCATGTTAAGTTTCAGAGATCTGTGTGAACGTTTTCTGACAATTTTTCTGTTGCTTTAGTTGTTCCTGAATGAAGGTGATGGGATTTCAACAAGTTCAATTGTTGCAGATGCTTCTTTGGTGATTCATGATGTTTGTGGATGTTTCTAGATCATGCTCTATTTGTGTTGCATGTTTGCATTGATCATTGTGCTCGTGATTCGATATTTTCACTTGTGTGTTGATGTTTTTCATGTTCTTGGCTGACAAGGTGTTGTAGCATGTTGTGGATCTTCAAGGATTAATTTTTGAAGGTGGTTCATGTTTGAAGATGTTATTTTGGGTATGCACTATGTTGTGGCTGACCTTGGTTGATTCACATTAATAAAATTTATTGTTTTGGGCTGACGGTTTGTATTCATTTTGTTATTTTATTGAGGCCAACATGTAGCGATGTAATTTCTTGTTGCAGATATATAAGAGTGATTGTTTTATCATTTGAAGGAATGAGTATGTGAAGTGTGTGAGTCCTATGTGTGAATATTGTTCAGATATTTCAAAGGAAGAAGCACCATGTGAAGAAGAGTGAAGAAGAGTGAAGAAGTGTTCATGTGCTTAACTGGAACTATAATCAGGCATTAGCAGATGCTATCTTTCTCAGTTCAAATCCTATGGATGTAATCCAAATATTTTGTAAGATAGTGAGTCTTCCTTTTGTAATTGAGCAGTGAGCTCTAGGTAGTGCGCCTGAATGCATGTGCATTCCCCATTCATATTTCTTTATACTTTTAACAGGGTATAATCTTGTGGATTGACCTCCACCATGGTTTTTCCCCTAACAGGGTTTCCACATAAAAAAATATTGGTGTTATGTGTGTTTCTGATGTGCTTTTGATTTATGCTTTCATGGTTATTGATCATATCTGAGAATAAGGTTAATAAGTTGAATAAGTTTGAAATTCTGTGACAACTGATTCACCCCCCTCAGTTGTATTCCCTTGTGTTTCCAACAGTCTACCCATGTACTAATTTCTTCTTTGTCTAGATCTACAATTAATAGTATTATGCCTAAATTTATTGCAAGAATAACAATAACCTTGAAAAGATTGAGTGAACTTGGTAGGGGCATGTTTTCTAGTTGGTGGAGGACCTCTGAATATTCTTTGTCTTTGGAAAAAAAATGGATTCACATTCATTCTTCTTACTATATGTCTTCTTGTCTTGACCTCAACTTGCATTTCTAGAGGATATCTTCTTAGGTTCTTCAGTGCAGGATTTTTCCTCCTTTATTTTATACTTTCCTTCTACTTTGAAAGTATCATATAGGAATATGATAGTGATGAGGAAATCACCAATGAATTTCTTTTAGAGCACACTCAATATCCCAAAATGCAAAAACTCATGGAAAAAATGATTGGGAAAGATCCAAACACATATTTCTTCAAACTAGCACAAAGTGGTTCCAAGCTACCTATAGAATTTAATGTTAAAATTCTTAAGGATCCTATCTCATTCCTTTGGGAGACCAATTAGTATTGAGACAAATACCAAAACTAGCAGTGGATCCCAAGATACCACCTTTGTTCTCAAAAGCACCTATCAATGATTAGTCTTTCCCACAAAATGTGGATAATCCATTGTATAAACATCCTTCACAAGTTGAACAAGCTATGGTAGCTCAACATGCTCAAGAAAATCCAAATCTATTGACAAATCGAAACATGCCTCCACACAATATGGAAACTAATACAATGGGACCCAACATATATGAGACATCTTGGAACACCCAACAATAAGGTCCTAGTGTTAATATGCAAAATATGGGAAATCCTTCATCTTGACCACAACAACATGTAGAGAACCAACAAGGCAACAACCCTTTGCAACCACAACTACATGGTAACAACCCTCCTTAAGGACAACACATGTATCAACAAAATGATCCACCCACATATAAACAACCACCACAAACCAATAACCCACAAGATCAAAGCATGGACCAAGGAAATGTCCAAGATCAAACTCAATACATGCATCAACCACAATACTATGATCCTAACACACAATACCAATATGGATCAACATCTACCCAAAATCCTCAACATCAAATGTACGTTCCAACACCACAAAATGTCAATACCCAACATCAAATTTATGCTCAACCACAACAAAGCACACAATCCTCCACAACACAACATGGGTGCATAACCTCCATCACAATATCAAACCTACACACCTCAACAAAAACATATCACACCTTAACAACACATCACACCTCAACAAAAACATGTCATACTTCAACAAAAACACATCACATGCCAACAAAAATGTGTCAAACCTCAAAAAAACCTCAAATTTACACTCACATCGGTCCACAAGGACCCAATACATCATCCTACACTCACAACATGGCCCAAGGGCCTTCATATATACAAACCCCACAATATAGCACACAAAACTTTGTGGGGAAACAAGGTTATAATATTCATCCTCATCAAATGAATACACAGAGTGATGATGTAACCTTAGAAATCCAAAACCTAAACCAAAGGATATCAGACATTCAACTTGGAAAATTGAAGAAGAGCTACACTCTACAAGATAAATGTCTATATTTGTTCGATCATTCCATTACCATGATACCCTTCCCTAAGAACTTTGAAATACCCAAATTTGAAAAATACAAGGGAAGAGGAGATCCAATAGAACACATACGAGAATTATTGGTAGCTTGCATGGATGTACAAAATAATGACTCCTATTTAATGAGGCTTTTTCCACAAAGTCTTAGCAATGTAGCTATTGAGTGGTTCTCTCACCTACCGCCCGGTATCAAAACCTTTGATGAGTTGTCAGACAAGTTTGTTAACCACTTCTCCTATAACATAGAGCAATACATAATGGTTCCTAACCTATAAAAAATAAAACAAAACCAAGGAGAACCCTTTGCTTCACACCTACAAATATGGAGACACAAAGCTAGTAAGTGTACGTGGCCTATTCTCAAAAAACTAGTGGAAATATTTGTCTCTAACCATCAAGGAGACATTAGCTACCAAATCACCACGTTATGTCTTGGAAATTTTGAGGAAATCATTTAAAAAGGTCTAGTCATCAAAAGAGCTCTCATAGTAAGGTAAATCATTAAACTCTATAACAACAAAGACCAAGATTCTAGTTCTAATGAGGAACCTAAACTATGGGAAAAGAATAAAAACATTATAAATGATGGAGTGGTTGATGCCAAATTTGTGAAAAATATACAACCTTCACAAAATAATGTTCAAGCATCTCAAACAAACTATCCTGAAAACAACCAACTTACATATCCTCAAAACAACCAATAGAATAACCAACAAACAAATCAAGGTCAGGATATTCAAAGAGGGCCACCAAGGAAAAATAATCAAACTAGGAGAAAGTTCACTCCATTGGGAGAATCTCTTGAGGTGATAATGCATAAAATCATTCAAATGAACCTTATCAAGATTCCTAATAGAACAAACTATGAAGAGCCAAACTTGAACCCCCTTGGTATAATGAGAACGACCAATGTGAATTCCAAAAAATCAATGGCCACACAACAAACAGTTGCATGAGGCTTAAAAATATTGTACAAGACTTGATGGAAAAAGGAGAGGTCGATATTGAGCATCATCCTGGGCCCTCTAGAAATAGAGACATGGGAATCTACAAGGATCTAATCCCTGATCATTCTAGAGGAAATGACAAAGGTAATGTACAATATTACCAAAAAGCTAACTTCACCTACGATGAAGTTGTAGAACCATTTGTCAAGTTGATCGCAATATCAATGTCATAACCATACTGGGAAAAAATCCCAAGTGTAATGTCACTACATGAAGAGGGAAAGTCATGATCCAAGGAGCCCCACCTCAAGAAAAAATATCATTAAGCCTTCAAATGGCCATAGTATTTTTGACCAATTAAAGAAAAATAAAAAACTAATATCTATCCTTGAGCTTCTAAAGTTATCGCCTACACATAAAGATATCCCGGAGAAAGCTCTCATTGAATCTTTAGTGCCCAACAATATTAACACCAAGAAGTTTCAAGCTATGATTGGTACCATCACTTGTCCCCATCACTTGGTCTTTCTTCAAAAAGGCCTTCACCAAATATCCTTTCACAATCAAGCTCTATATCTCAAAGTTTGCATCTATAAACACAAGATCAAGAGAGTCCTAATAGATGGAGGTGCAAGCTTAAACATTTGTACCTTGAAACTAATAAAGCAGTTGGGATATTTTGATGACATGATTAACAAAAATAGAAGTATCACCATTAGGGCCTATGATGATATGGAAAGAAATTTTGAGGGAACAATCAAACTTCCAATTCAAGTGGGGCCAACAATAGTAGAAATGACTTGTCAAGTACTCAATCTTGAGTTGCCTTATAACCTTCTCTTGGGACGTCCATGGATCCATGCGATGCAAGAAATCCCTTTAACCTTCCATCAATGCTTAAATTTTCATTACAATTATAAGGAAGTTACAATATATGTTAATCTTTAATCCTTCCATTACTATATAAACTTGGAGGAGAAATACAAGATGCTTCTTCAAATACCTGGTAATGACATATCCTTCCACTCATTTGCCTATGTCAATCTAGAATCACTTGCTTCATCCTCAACTCCATCTACATCAACCGATCCACCAAAATCCTGTTGGAAAGAGACACTGCAAATATTTTTAGGTGTTGTCATTGATGGCAACCCTAGTCCGTGATTGGATCCGCACGTCATCATTTTCTCCTACCGGTAGAAAAATTGAGGACAATCAGGAAGAATAGAGCATTTGACAGTTTTGTGTTCTTCGATTCTCATGCAAATTTTCTATTGTTATTTTGAGTTGTGGATATTATGGGAGGTCAATTAATGTACTTCTTGTGCTATCTAGAAATCTTAGTGCCTCATACCAAGTTATGTGTAAGTATGGAGATTCGGTTGGATATCTTTCTGTTCATCTATGTTGTGTGGCCGACTCAGTTGGTATATCGTGTTGTGAACATTCAAGGAATGTTTATTTAATTTTTTTTTGTGTTTGAACATTTTGTTTTGGGTCCAAGCTAAGTTATGAACATTGTGGATGCACATTAAATATTAATTATGGTTTAAGCCAATAGTTGTGAATACTTAGATAAGTTTTATTGAGGCCGACTTGTTGCGACTAAATTCTTAGTTGCGGATATATAATTTTGAGAGTGCATAAGAGTGTTGATATGTGTTGTGATTATCAGAAGGGCGATTGAGCGATTATGCATAGTTTCACTTGGGCATTAAAGATTTTGTAGTGCGAGTTTGTGCAAAGAAGAGTAGAATTGTAGAATCACTTAGAAGGATAGAAGATCGACTATTGAGCTTAACTAGAACTATAATCAAGCATATGTAGATGTTATTCTCTCAGTTCTTTCTCTTGGATCTAATCCGAATCATTGTAAGGAAGTGAGCCTTTCTATTTTTAGAAGTGAGCTCTAGGAAGTGTGCCTAAATGCAAGTGCATTCCCTTTTGTAATCTTTCTTTTGAGTATACTCAGATTATATTGTGGATTGGCCATCCATCGTGGTTTTCCCCTTAACAGGGTTTCCACATAAAAATCCTTGTGTTATGGTGTTGTGGTTGTTTGTTTTCTATTTATGCATACATATTTTGGTTGAATACTTTAAGTGGGTTAAAGATCATAATATTAAATTCAATTTTTTGCACAACACTGATTTTCCCCCCTCTAAGTGTTGCTTGTTTCCAACAATTGGTATCAGAGCTAGTTCCTCAGAAGAAGTCTAACAGCTTGAGGAGATCTTGGAAAGTGTTTTCAATGGATACAAGAAGTCTTCAAGAACAACTTTTGGTGGCCTTGGATGATCTTGACCATTCAAAATCTAAGAACCGAGAACTATAGGAAAATATTGAGAATGAAGAGAAATTCATTTAGTCATTGAAAGACAAAATCAATGAATCAAGGGAGAAAAGAAAGGAATTATGTGATCAGCTCAAGCATAAGAATAAAAACATGGAAGAACAACTCAGTCATGCCTTGAAGGAGAAAACAAAATAATGTGAAAAGTTTTCCAAAGAGAATGTTGTACTGAAGCATGAGATGGAATCCATCATGATGAAAATGACCAAGGAAATTGAAGATAGAAAGAAAAATGAAGAAAATATTGCTCAATCCTTGAAAGAAAAATCTAAACAATGCATCCAATTGGACAATGAATTGGAACAATCTAAAAACAATGAGGAAATGCTTGAAAAATAGCTTGATGATCTTAGAAATGAACTTACTGTCACAAATAAGTATAAGGAGAAATTCAAAGCAAGCTCAACCAAGCTTGATGAACTAATTAAAGGTTAGAGGACTAATGGTGACAAGAGAGGTCTTGGCTATGAAGAAGGAGAAAGTTCTGGATCTGGACAAAGGAATTCTGGACAAGGGAGATTCAGGAAAGGAAATCAAATGAGTGGAGCTAGAAGGAATTCGATAAAACAACCAAACACTCAAAGAATCAATGAATATTGTTTTGCTTGCAACAAACTTGGACATATGGCCTCTCAGTGTAGAAGCAAGATGAATCCAAGAGCACCATCATTCTCAGGTCAGTGCTTTAATTGCAATATGTGTGGTCATAACTCAAGTGAATGCAGAATTGTGATGAACAAATTTCATAGAGATGTCAGATGCTATGCATGCAATAGGCTTGGGAATATTGCTAACCAATGCAGATCAAGGAAAAATTAGTGGAACAATAGGTCTGGATAGAAAAATGTTGTGTGTTATTACTGCAACAAATTTGGCCACACTGCTAGATTTTGTTGGAACAGAAGATGTCTCGTAAAACAAAACATGCAACAAGATGTTAATGGAAAAGGAAAAGTCACTACAGATGTGATCAGGAGACAAATACAGAAGAGATGGGTGAATAAGGATCCCTCCATTGAAAGAAATGCACCTACACCAAAATTTGCTTCTGGTAATTCCTCTGGGAATTAGTTTTAGGCCTTTGGCCTAGGGGGAGCTGTCAAGAAAATATTCTAACCTCCCTATCGATAACTGGCACTAGAATAATGTGGATAAGTCCAGTGAGTGCATAGATTTCTTTCAGGTGTTGTTCAACCAATAGGAGATAGTATCATACAGTATTGGAGATCCGTAGAAGAATCATCTATCTTTGTACATGGAAACAGGGTAACCAGATGAATTAGGGTAAAAACATTTATTGTGACAAAAAGGGTTAGTTGAGAAAATGATAAAAGAACATTTTCATCCTTCATTTGTCACTTTGCATTTTGGAGAAAAGAAGTTTGGAGAGCCCTAGAGTGAACTTTGTTGAATTGTGGAGAGATTCAAGTGTGAAGAAGATTCTGCGACCAAAACTCTGATCCCATGAAAAGGTATTTATAAAAAAACCAGTGAATTTGTGAATTTGTAAATATGGCCACTCCATTGGTAGTTGAGGTTAAGGATAGACCCTATCCAATGTTCAAGTGTCATCCTTATAAGTCTATTGAGACCGAGCCTCTAGGTGTGTTTTCGTCTATACCGTACAAAGTATTGCATACTGAGGATATTAGGGCTTATGTACATGCCAATATTGAAGAATTAGGAAGCTCCCAAATGATGAATATGTATTCCCATCACATAGTTGGAGAGGAATTTACTGTAAAGCCAGAATACAAAACTCTAGAAGAGAAGTTCACACAATTTGTGAAATTTCCCATATTTGAGGAAAATGAATGGGTGAGATATATCTTAAGCCAAGTTCATGTGGCTGAATGTACCTTTTAAGATCACAAAAGAGGCTATAAGCGTAGTCATAGGTCTAAATTCCTCTGGTGGACTTCCAATCTTAAAAGCTGTAAAGAATGCAAAGGTTACCAGTGAAACAAGTGCACAATGGGATAAAAGGGTAATGACAATCGAAAATATTGTTGAAGTGGATGTAAAATTTGCATCAATGGTCATTGGCTACAAGATCTACCACTCCAGCTAGGATAATTCTGTATCTGGTATGACCATTTATGTAGCCTATCAAATGATAAAAGAGAATGAAAATTATGACTTGTGTGACCCGCTCAGAGGTCAACTGATGGAGAATTTGGGTAAGATTAAGAAGGAAAAAAAGAACTCTTTTAAGTATAGTAATCTGCTATTGTGTTTTTTCTTCTATTTCATGAGTGAGGTTTCAGGTGTTGGAAATGTTCATTGGAAAAATAACCAGCCTGTAGCTATGCAAATAAGAGATATACTATTTGGAAGTAGTGATCGTTAGACTAGAAATACTGCCCTTTGGGGGTACTTCAAAATATTTTAGAATATGATGCATGCTAGAGAAAGAATTCCTACCTCAATTGTGGAAAAGTACAAAGATACAATCTATTTTATGGTAGACATTGATCAATGCCATATGGAAGCCGCTGATCCTAGAATGATATGGATTATGCCTATGGGATATGAAGCAGAGGAGAACATTTTGAAGATGTATGTAAAAAACTTGTTGAGCATGCCTCTGGATCTGAAAAAAGAAAGGTTTGGAACCTATGCAGGAAAGAGAATGCAAGTCCATGATTAATTGCATAAGCCTAACATAGTCAGAAGAGTGAGGAAAGAAGTAGAAGTGTTTGCAGAAAGCATGGGCTTACCTATAGAAGCATTGAGAGAAGCAAGAAGGAAGAGAGATGAGGCTGAAGAAGGAAAAGAGTCAGTAAAAATTGAATCTGCTAGTCTGACAGTATCTTTTTCCCGCACTAGATCTACCAGGAGTTCCCCATCCTTGTCCACTCCTACAACCAAGCTAGCTCAAGATAATGCTTTTGATAAAAGGAAGAAAAATAAGAGCACAAGAACCTATGAAGCCATTACAAAAGATGAGGATACTAATACAGATGAGTATGTGATAGAAATGAAGGCTACATGCACTTAGGCTATAAAGCTAGCTAAGAAAAAATCTTTCGGTGAAGAAGAAAAGGAAAAGAAGAAGGAAAAATTTGTCAAACCTGGTATGTCAATTTAGGAAGTCACAAATGCTATTGTTAAGGATGGAAACCTCAAGCCCCTCTACGAATGGTACATAATGTTTGATAAATTCGGTCAAAGAATTCTTGAAGAAGCCACAATTAAACATATGAATATTTTCAATAAAGCTCTTATTGAAATTATATCCGGTTTTTCAGAGAGTTTGTATGAAGTCTTGGAGTCGAGAAGATTAAGTGCCATGAAAAAAGAAGAGAATATGAGAAAATAATTCTTGTAGATCTATGTCCAAAAATGTCAATCAAGGCAATGAATTCACTCTTGGAAAATGCCAAAAAGGATTTTAAAAGCAAAACAAGGGTGAATAAACTTATGATCGGTGAAACTGATGCTATTGTTAGTGAAACCAAGAAAATTATAGAAGCATTTTTGTCAAAGAATAAGATTAATGTTGAAGAAGTGATTACTAAAAATTCTCCAGAAAATGAGAAGTTGAATGAAGATGCTAAGGATAATTAGATTCCTCTTGATGTGGAAAATACAAAAATACCTATGGAAACTAAAGTTCCTAAGGTTGTATTAGTTGAGGAGAAGGAGGTACAAAATGAAGAAGTTGAAGCACCTAAAGGAAATTAAGAAACAATCTCTAAGGAACCCAAGGTTGAAGAAGAAAAAATTCAAGTCAAGGAAATCAAAGTTGAGGCAAGAGACACTGTTGAGGCAGTGAAGGAATCTCTGATTGAACAACATGAAGACTTTGATCCTGAATTGGCTGAAGGTTCAATCAATCTATCCACTTTGTCCCCTATTCAAATGATGAAGGTCACATCAATTGTAAAAGCAAAGGCCAGTGAGAAGATTCTAAAATCTCACATAGAGGATAGTGAATTACTAAGTCTTTCATCTGGAGTTATGGAGAAATTAATGCCTACTCGCGTCAAGGATCTGCTTGGTTCCTCTTCCAATGAGCTAAAGAAGCTCATAAATTTTGTAAGTACTCAATTAAAATCTTTTGAAAAACCAACTATGATTAAAGTGTAGATGGAGTTTAAGGAAAAGAGATTTGGTGGATTGAAAGAACTGATTACAAAAGATAAAAATTTGTTAGCCACCTGTATGAGAAATATTCAAGATGCTCTATTTGAAGGTGGAAAAGTGTATAAGTCATGTTTGATTTTTGTCAAAATTCATTGATTCCAATGAGAAGAAAGTGAAGGATCTTGAAAAATAGTTGGCTACCATTTCTAATGCTTTTAATTTGTTAGTCGGTAATGTTGGTGAGCAAGAAGGTCAAGTAATATCTTTTCTTGACAAAATAAGGAGATTGAATCATGAAAATAAAAGGATTGTAGGAAGAACAAGTGAGCTTAGAGGACTAATTGGTCCAAAGATTGAAATAATGGTAAATGCATTAAAAGAGGCCAAAGATGCTATGGCAGCTCGCGACCCAGTAAATCTTGAAACTACAGAAGCCCAATCTTATTTAGTTTGTGGTCACATAACAATTATACAGAGTTTCAAAAGGGTTTGGGACACCAATTTGAGCATGTTGAAGAGATATTTTGTAGATATTTTTCAATTTATGTAAGTTACCAAATCATGCCTATATAGTTTTGAAATTTTGTTCTTTTTGGTTCCTCAATTCTTGCCATTGATGTCAAAGGGGGAGAGTTGTACAGTGAAAAATGTGTAATCATCTTAGGGGGAGTTGCATTTCTAAGAAGAGGTTGTGATGTAGTAGGGAAAGGCCTGTAAACTCACCAAATACAATTCCAAACAATGGAAACAAATTTCAATTTCACAAATTACTAGAATCTCACCATTCAACAACTTCAGACTATTTGCATGTAGCACAACAAAACCACTAAATCGAGTATTACACCACTCACACACCCTTTCAGTTCACAACACCACCCACATCAGAGGCCCATTTCAGTGTAAAATAACACATCAAACATTCACCTTAGGTTGTTTTGCAACAGATTGCTAAAATTAGGTTTCCAATGCTTTTAAGGGATCAAATTAGCCCAAATTTACAAAGGGACCGCCCTTTAAACATTCACAAACACTATGAAACCTTGGCATAGAAAATAAAATGTCTCAAAACCCCAAATTCCTCAATCAGACCTCAAAGATTCAACCTCCTAATGGCCAAACCATTAAACCCTCTCAAGGAGCCTTGAAACCCTAAGGTTTAATGAAACTCACACTTCCCAAACTCTCCAAACCTTAACAACTCTAGAAAAAGACTCAAAATTCCCTTCTCATTCTATTTTCAACATAAAATAATATTTCCCATCATCAGAACTCAACTTGACTCATTAAAACCTCAATTTTTATAAAGAATTTCATAGTTTTCCTCCTTGGGATTCACACCCAACTCTCTCTCAGATCTTACCCACTCAAATTCAACATTATCTCACCTTTACCTAATGAATCAAATCCATCCCACCAAGTAACAGGTCGTACAGAAAGGTGGGATGGCTTATAACATGCTTTTTAACCCTTCAAACCAAGAATGCCCTGTTCAGGCCGGTTGAAGAAAATTCAAGATTAAATGAACAAAATTTAAGATAAAAGCCTCAAAATGAATTAAAATGAGATTTGAAGCACTACACTACATAAACCAAAACAGCTTTGTGGCCAAAAGGTCCTATACAGAATGGTAAATCCGCTGCTACAACAAAGAAATCTGGAAAATGAAGAAAATCGGTCTTTTATTTAATCCTTAACTTCAAAAATGTCTTCCAAGTTATTCAACAACCTTGTATTTTAGTTCTTCATGCCTTTTATAATGTTTTCATACCAAAAAAAACCTCCTCAACTTCCAAAACCAAATTTTAAAAGGCCTTGACCGTTGGCCTTCCAAATTTGTCTTATTACAACTTTATCAACTTGTATTATTCCAAATGAACACTTAACATTGTTTTGAAACCTAAAACCCCTAGACACCTAATACAACTCAAATATGATAATTTACATTCAATTTTTTTTTCATAGACCTTATTTAAACATAGTCCAACCAAAACCTATAACCTAGATCTCATATACCTAAATGGATCAATACCCTTGAATGGTGCTCCTACACCATACACCCTAGCTTGAATTTTTTCCAAGTCTCTTGGAAAGTGCAATGTAACATGTCCTCCTTGATATGATCCATGTCTTTGTCCTCTTTGATCTTCTTTATCAAGATCTTTTTTCTCTTTACTATCCTTGACAATCTTACCCTCCTTTGTTTTAGATTCCAACTGTGCATACTGTGCTGAGGGGTGTTTGCCATCACTATTAACTCCAAATTATACCATACCATGTTTCTTTACATTTGTACTCTATCTTTCCGCAACTTTCAACCCTACACTTAGTTCCATTCTCTATCCCTTATTTTTTTCACTTACTTTTCTATCACTATTCACTGTATTCCTACAATCATTAGTCTTTCTCATACCTGTCTCTATGTTTTCCACTGTACCCATGCATTTAGGATTATTTGTCAGACCTGTACTTGTTTCGTACTCTATCCTATCAACTGTTACCTTAGTCACATCATTCTTCATCTTTCCTACTGCCCTGTCATTCCTATAAACCTCTGTACCAACAACCACTCTACCTTTTGTTACTGTCCTTTCCTTATCACCAACGACTATCCTTGCATCACCCTTTGACCGATTCTTTACTTTATTATGTGGTATAGGACATTCTACCACCCCAATCATGATGTTATCCTTGTACTCTTTCCTTTCCAAAGGCTCTCTTCTCTCAATTTGTCCTTTACCAGTCTAAGACACCATCTCATTTACTTTAATTTGCCAACCTTGAATATTCTCCTTAGGCACTGCCTGTCTATTACCTTGACTCTCCTTACTTACTTCTTGCACCTTAACTTCTAGATCCACACACTTGCTTCTTCCTTCATTAATAGTAGTGTACTCCTTTCTTCCAAGCATAATTAACTCACCATAATCATTTACTCCTTCATTCAATGGAGTCAACAAGAATGTTCTCCCACTCTTCTCTATAGTATAAGTATTTTTCCTACCATGGTATATAGCTAATCTATCAAATTGCCAGGGCCTACCCAGTAACATGTGACAACAAGTCATTGGTAGAATGTCACAAAGGAATTCATCTTTGTACTGACCTATTTGAAACTCCACTTTTGCTTATTCATTCACCACCAAGGTTTTCTTTTCACTAACCCATGATACCCTATAAGGTCTCTCCCTAGGAACTCTTTGCAAATGTAACTTTTCTACCATCTCATTTGAAACAATATTATTTGTGCAACCTGAATCAACAATGACTCTACATACCTTATCCTTCCATCTACAAGATGTCTTGAACAAGGCCTTTATTTGAAGCAACTCTCTTTCCTTTGCGGTCTTCAAGAATTGAGTCTTCATCATCAACATTTCACCCACCTTAGGAGCAACACAAAGTGAATTAGAATTTCAACTCTCAGCCTCATCTTCATGGACTATTTGTGCTCTTCTTTCAGACCTTCTTTCTCCTCCACTTGTTGGTGAACTAGCTTTCTCAGGGCACCTCCAAGTAGGATGTCCAAATTCTTGACAATGATAACATCTTCCCATAAAAGTGTTAGAGCTTCTTCCACCTCCAAATCTTCCCCTTGTGCATCTATATCCACCTTTGGAATCAACAAATTTTTCATATCTCTTGCTTGATTCTTCTCCCTTATTTTCAGTTGCTTGCCTTGGAGTAGAAAATGTTCATCTTCTTCTCATAGTGCTACCTCTTCCTCTTACTATTTTCTCTTGTCTTCTCTTCACTTTCTCTTCAGCCTTCAATGCCATTTTGTAACATTCTTCTACATTTCTAGGGTTAGTCAAAGCCAACTCATCTTGTATATTCATTCTTAAGCCTCCCAAGTACCTAGCAATTTTCTCTTCTTCATTTTCATTGTGATTATACCTCATACTCAATCTATAAAATTCTTCAGTGTAAGCCTTTACATCCATTTCCTTTTGTCTCAAATTTTGCAACTTCTTAAACATTTGAACTTGATTATCTGAAGGGAGAAACTTACCTTTTAAGTTAGCCACCATATTGTCCCAATCCACAATCTTTGACTTTCCTTTTTTTCTTCTTTTTCTGTCTATAGATAATCCCACCATACAAGTGCATGACCCTTAAGCTTTGTTTTGGCAATCTTCACTCTTTGTTCTTTAGGAATCTCTTCACATTCAAAATAGTTATCCAAACAAGCTATCCAATCTAACAATTCCTCTTCATTCAAATTACCACCAAAATTTTGCACATAAATCTTTACCTTGTATTTGTCACCTTTTACAACCTTTATCAACTTGGATCTTCTTTGGTCTTCTTGCTCAAGCTCTTCTTCAACATCCTCAAAATCTTCATCATCTTCTTCTTCTGACTCACTACTCTGAACTGCTTCTCTCCTCTTGTAAGTCTCTAGGGATGCCAATCTCTCTTTCAATTCTATGATCTCCTTCATGTAATGGTTTCTCATTTCATTCATCTCCTTTGCTATGTTCTTTGCTTTTGGAGGCATCTTGCAAACTTTCCTCTTCACCTTCTAATCACTCTTTCACAATCTTCAATCCTCTTCTACATGAATCTAGTACCTTTACTCTGATACCACATTGATGCAGTAGGGGAATGCCTGCAAACTAACCAAATACAATTCCAAACAATGAAAACAAATTTCAATTTCACAAATTACCAGAATCTCACCATTCAACAACTTCACACTGTTTGCTTGTAACACAACAAAACCACTAAATCGGGTATTACACCACTCACACACCCTTTCAATTCACAACACCACCCACATCAGAGACCCATTTCAGTGCAAAATAACATATCAAACATTCACCTTAGGTTGTTTTGCAACAGATTGCTAAAATCAAGTTTCCAACACTTTTCATAGATCAAATTAGCCCAAATTTACAAAGAGACCACCCTTTAAACATTTCCAAACACCATGAAACCTTGGGGAAAAAAATAATATGTCTCAAAACCCCAAATTCCTCAATCAGACCTCATAGATTCAACCTCCTAATGGCAAAACCATAAAACCCTCTCAAGGAGCCTTGAAACCCTAGGGTTTAATGAAACTCACACTTGCCAAACTCTCCAAACCTTAAAAACTCTTCAAACATAATCAAAATTCCCTGATCATGCTATTTTCAACATAAAATAACATTTCCCATCATCAGAACTCAACTTGACTCATTAAAACCTCAATTTTCATAAGGAATTTCATAGTTTTCCTCCTTGGGCTTCACACCCAACTCTCTCTCAGACCTTCCCCACTCAAATTCAACATTATCTCACCTTTTCCTAATAAATAAAATCCATCCCATGAAGTAACAGGTCGTACAGAAAGGTGGGATGGCTTATAACATGCTTTTTAACCCTTCAAACCAAGAATGCCCTATTCAGGCCGGTTGAAGAAAATTCAAGATTAAATGAACCAAATTTAAGATAAAAGCATCAAAATAAATTCAAATGAGAGTTGAAACACTACACTATAGAAACCAAAACAAATTTGTGGCCAAAAGGTCCTATATGGACTAGTAAATCTGCTGTTGCAACAAAGAAATCTAGAAAATGAAGAAAATCAACCTTTTATTCAATCCTTAACTTCAAAAATGTCTTCCAAGTTATTCAACAACCTTGTATTCAAATTATTCATGCCTTTTATAATGTTTTCCTACCAAAAAAAACCTCCTCAACTTCCAAAACCAACTTTTAAAAGGCCTTGACCGTTGGCCTTCCAAATTTGTCTTATTACAATTTATCAACTTGTATTATTCCAAATGAACACTTAACATTGTTTTGAAACCTAAAACCCCTAGACACCTAATACAAATCAAATATGATCATTTACATTCAAAAATGGTCTCATATACCTTATTTAAACATAGTCCAACCAAAACCTATAACCTAGATCTCATATACCTAAATGGATCAATACCCTTGAATGGTGCTCCTACACCTGGTTGAAGCTTCTTTTTGGAGTTTTTGAACTGGTAGTGTAGTTCTTGGTGGTACTGATCCAACACTTAGTCATTTTTCACTAAGTGTTGCCATCAATGCCAAAGGGGGAGATTGTTGGCAAGAGACACTACAAATATTTTCAGGTGTTGTCATTGATGGCAACTCTAGTTTGTGATTGGATCCGTATGTCATCATTTTGTCCTACCGATAGACAAATTGAGGATAGTGAGGAAGAACAGAGCATCCGACAGTTTTGTGGTCTTTGATTCTCATGCAAATTTTCTATTGTTATTTTGAGTTGTGGATCTTATGGGAGGTCAATTAATTTATTTCTTATGTTATCCAAAAATTTCAGTGCCTCGTACCAAGTTATGTGCAAGTATGGAGATCCAATTGGATATCTTTCTGTTCATCTATGTTTTGTGGCTAACTTAGTTGGTATATCATGTTGTGGACATTCAAGGAATGTTTATTCGAATGTCTTTGTGTTTGAACATTTTGTTTTGGTTCCAAGCTAAGTTGTGGATGCACATTAAATATTAATTATGGTTTAAGCCAACAGTTGTGAATATTTCTAAGTTTTATTGAGGCTGACTTGTTGCGCCTAAATTCTTTGTTGCAGATATATCATTTTTGAGAGTGCATAAGAGTGTTGATATGTTTTGTGATTATCAGAAGGGTTATTGAGTGATTATGCATAGTTTCACTTTTGCATTAAAGATTTTGTAGTGCGAGTTTGTGTAGAGCATAGCAGAATTGAAGATTCAGTCAGAAGGATAGAATATCGACTACTGAGCTTAATCGAAACTGTAATCAAGCATATGTAGATGCTATTCTCTCAGTTCATTCTCTTGGATCTAATCCAAATCATTGTAAGGTAGTGAGCATTTTTATTTTGAGCAGTGAGCTCTAGGTAGTGTGCCTGAATGCAAGTGCATTCCCTTTTGTAATCTTTCTTTTGAGTATACTTAGATTATATTGTGGATTGACCATCCACTGTGGTTTTTCCCTTAACAGGGTTTCCACGTAAAAATCCTTGTGTTATGGTGCTATGGTTGTTGTTTTCTATTTATGCATATATCTTTTGGTTGAATGCTTTAAGTGGGTTAAAGATCAGAATATTAAATTCAATTTTTTGCACAACACTGATTCACCCCTCCTCTCAGTGTTACTTGTTTCCAACAAATCCAATCTTAATATCTAGGTGCTTAACAAGGGTTGTGGGCCATAATACCACTTCAAACAATCCTTCTGCATTGGGGAACTTCCCTCATCACCAAAATTCTATGGACGACCAAAGGAAATTATCCATATTCAAGTTGTAACCTTTGAAGTCAAACCTACTATCTTCACCAAGTGGGGAGACATGAAGGATGAAGTGGTGTTGAAGAGGACCTCTCATCATGGCTCTACAAATAAGAACAACAAGATGAACATAAACAACTACATCCCCTTCCTGTGGATTCTAATAATAAAGGTTATCAAATGGAAAGAAATATGGGATGCATTGGAAAAGGTGGCCTATGAGAGAACCCATCATAATAGAACATGTAAGAAGAATCTAGGACTAGGTTATGGTTTGATAGATGTGGTCATACCAAACATTGAAACTACCTCTTTTTAGGAAATATCTCCTTCTACCGACATTGAGACATTAGGTAACTACCATAGTGAAACCGATTCCAATGAATGGGAATGGGATTCTAATGCCTCTAGTGATTATGAACTAGATACCCTCTAGGAACCTAATAACTCTACTATCCTTACCCTTTCCACATCCTCCAAAATATTTGTAGATAATGATAATAACCTACCCTTCACCTATAGTTGATCAATTAGGATCAACATCACATACCTATTGTGGACCAATTCTAGAACAATGAAGCTATCACTGAGTTTATGGGATTTTGGAATGGTATACCGCAAGGAGATCATGAGGCTAGTTTTTTCATAGAACTTGAGAAATAATCATACTTTGGAGGGTAGATTGCGTCCTCCAATCACAAAATTGAAATGAAAAATCTAAAAATTAAAATAAGATCCCCTAGGGAAAACCACATTGTGGCTCTATTAGATCATGAAAAAGGAAAAAAAAAGATGTATCTAAGGGTGAAAATATCTCCAAGGCACTTGAAGATGGAGGGTTCAATATTCCCATCACAAAGTTTCAAGAACAATCAACAACCTTGGTTGAAGGTTATGAAGATATCAACATTGGAACAATAGAGGAACCTAAGGTAACATATCATGTAGCTTCCTTAGAACCTGAGGAAAGAGTAAAATTATCATCATTCATCAAGAAATGTAAGATCAACTTCACCTGGACATATGTAGATATGCCTGAGCTAGATCAAACTTTAGTGGTGCATCATCTAATATCATTTCCTACAATGAAACCAGTTAAGAAAAAGCTTCAAAAGATGCATCCAAAAATAGCACTATTAGTCAAGGTGGAACTTTAGAAACTATTGGATGTGAGATTCATCAAACCTATAGATTATCCTGAGTGGGTGTCCAACCTTGTACCAATGTCGAAACCCATTGAGGGCATATGGATCTCTATATACTTTAGGTATCTTAGCAAGGCATGCCCTAAGGATGACTTTCCCCTTCCCAACATCGACATAGTAGTGGATCTAATTGTTGTTCATGAAATGCTTTCCCTAATGGATGGTTTTTTTGGGTACAACCAGATAAAGATAGCTCCTGAAGATCAACAGAAAATAGATTTTACCTACACTTGGGGAAATTTTTGTTAGAACATCATGCCATTTGGCTTGAAGAATGTAGGATCCACATATTAAAGAGAAATGACTACAATATTCCATGACATGTTGCACATCACCATGGAGGACCATGTAGATGACCTATTAGCTAAATTAGTCAAAAGACAAGAACACTTGTCTAACTTAGCTAGGATATTTGACAGACTAGAGGATTATAACTTGTGTCTAAATCCAAAGAAATGTGTGTTTGGTGTAAATTATGGGAAACTATTGGGCTACATTGTATCCATAAGAGGTGTTAAGGTAGATCCTGCTAAGGTAAAGGATATCTTGGAAATGCCTCCCCCAAGAAAATTAAAACAACCATGCTATCTATAAGTAAAGATTTAGTCTATCAGATAGTTTATTGCACAACTAGTGGATAAATATCACCCATTCACACACCTGCTCTATAAAGATGTAACATTCAAATGGGATAGAAGGTGTGATCAAGATTTTTAATAGGTGAAGGACTATTTTCTCAATCCCCTAGTATTGATTCCTTCAATTTAGGATAAATCAATGATTCTATATGTATCTAGAACAACATTAGATTTGGGAGGTCTACTGGAAAAACTTGATGAACAGAATAAAGAAAGAGCAGTTTACTACAACATCCATACCCTGGTCAGCTATGAGTTAAATTATACACCAATTGAAGAAGCATGTATATCAGTTGTCTTCGCAACACAAAAGCTTAGGAATTAAATGTTAAATAGATAAATCAAGTTGATATCTAAAGTGGACCCTTTGAAATATCTCTTGGAAAAAGCAACTCTTACTAGAAGAATTGCTAAGTGGGTCATGATACTTAGTGAATTAAAATAGAATACATTGACAGGAAATCCATCAAGGGATAGGTGATAGAAGAAGCACCTATTGAAGATAATTAACCCCTCATAGTAGAATTTCTAGATGAGAGCATCCTACTAACAACTCATTCAACCCATTGGACTTTATATTTTGATGAATCCCATACTCAACATGGCTCAAGGGTTGGTATCCTATTTCTTACAATACGAGGAGATAGTATACCCAAAGAATACAAGATTCCCTTCCCTTGTACAAATAACATAGCCGAGTATGAAGCGTTGATCATTGAGCTAAAAATGGTCATGGAATGGAAGATCAAAGAACTAAAAGTCTATGGTGACTCCTAGCTAGTCATAAGGCAGGTCAACAACAAATACTAGACTAAAGATGACAAGCTCATGCCATACAAGAGAATGGTGGACAAATAATATACCCAAAGAATACAAGATTCCCAAAGAATACCCAAAGAATACAAGATTCCCTTCCCTTGTACAAATAACATAGCCGAGTATGAAGCATTGATCATTGAGCTAAAAATGGTCATGGAATGGAAGATCAAAGAACTAAAAGTCTATGGTGACTCCTAGCTAGTCATAAGGCAGGTCAACAACAAATACTAGACTAAAGATGACAAGCTCATGCCATGCAAGAGAATGGTGGACAATTTCAAGAAATACTTTTTGGTCCTCATCTTTGAATAGATCCCAAGGGTTAAAAATAAAGCTATTGATGTTATGGCCACTATTGGTTCACTCCTTGACATACCTGAGAATGTTCCTAGATACAAATTCCTAGTAGAATAGTTACTTATATTGGCATTCAATATCCTAGAATCCAAACTCGTATGTGATGTTGTTGGTCTTGACTTGCCTTGGTATGAAGACACATTTGCCTATATCCAACACATAATCATACCACCCCACCTAACAACCAGTCAAAAGAAAACCTTTATCTATCAAACTTCTCAATTTACCATCCTTGGAGATACCCTTGTGAGATGAGGAAATGTCAATGAGGGTCTATTATACTTGATTCATGATGAATCAAAGCATAAATTTGCTAAACAAATGTACATCTACAAACAAGATCATTATGTTGCAAGTATGAGAAAGTTTGGTGGTATTGTTATTAATGTTTTCATTGATGTCAACATAGTTTAGTATGTTGTAGATTGTGCATGTATAGTTGAGATAATGTTGAGATGTTGTGAGTACATAGAGCTATCCTTATGATGTTGCATATGTGCTGAAATGATAGGTTACCAAGTTCTTTTGAGAAAATTAATAAAGAATGAAGTTAGAGTTATGTATGTGTTCAAAATGTGCTCTGGTATGTGCTCAATGTTTCTTTTGTGTTGATACCTTGCTTGTGTGGATTTGAAGGTTTTTTTTTGGTTATCTGTTGGTGATATCTCCTAATTTGTGGTAGTTGGTTTTACGAAAGGTGAAAGTTGTGTTCACCAGTGTGTGAAATTTTTTGGTAGAGTTGAACTGGGAGAAATGTTTCTACTTCGCAGTGCTCCATTGTTTTGTTTGAGGTCTTATGGATATGGAATATGTCTTGTAATTATGTTCTCTAGGTTCTGGTAGAGATGTTCGAGTTTTGGTACTCTAGAAGATGAGCTTTAGAGTTGATTGTGGAATTGCATAGTCCAAATAGAATGCTAGAAAGAGTTCTATGTTCGAAGGTTGTTACACCTACAACAGATGTATCTGGAAGTATCTATGATGTTTTCTCATGCATAATGAAGTGTGTTACATCATCTGTGTGTTATCTTCTGGTTGGAAAGCATGTACTTTAATGTTCATTTGTGTTTTCATTAGGTTTGGCCGACCTGGTGTTTACACTTCATATGAAGAATTTAAAATTTAATCAAGGAAGCATATGGGTGATCTTAGACATTGCTTTTGGTCTTGGTTAAGTGTTTAATTGGTCTAATCTCATTCTTTTCCACTGTGGGAATGTTGAGTTTTTGACCTAGTTTGAATTTATGAAATGAAGCGTATGTGGCCAACCTTGGAGAATGTTTCTAAGGTTGAAGATGGTATAAATTCAATTCGAAATGTGAAGGATTGCATGATGCAAAGTAAGAAAGAAAACCATGGGTGAAGAGTAGAGTTGTGCAAAAGTGAGTTGAGGCAATAATACTTCATTGTGTTAGATTCCTGAAAGCAGTGAGCTAAAGGTTTCTGCAATCTTCTGATCAAGGTTACGGATGTGTGTAAATTGTTGTGGTGGATTTTTTTGTTATCTTTTGTATCTATAGGCAATGAGCCTCACTGTTGGACAGTGAGTCCTTTCTGTAGATAGTGAGCCTTTGTATATGGACAGGGAGTCCTATTCTAGGTAGTGAGTCCTATTTTGGGCAATGAGCCCTGGGCAAAGAGCCCCTTGTATTTGGTTTTTCTATCATTTTATATTGTGAGTTAATCCTCACTGTGGTTTTTCCCTTATTGGGTTTTCCACATAAAATCTGGTGTTCATTGTGTTGATTCTACTTTCTATTATTTTCATTCTATGTTCATACTTAATAAGAGAATAGAGTGGTTGTGAAATTGACAAGTGTTGAAGTTTAGTATTTGAATTTGGTGACAACTGATTCACCCCCCCTCTCAGTTGTCTTGTTCCTTTTAACACATTCAAATTGGAAATCTAAACTAAGAATTTTATTGAAATTGAAAGCTACAAACTAAGAAAATAGTTAAATTCCTAATCTAACCCATTTGAAATTTATCCCATTTTGGAATTGGCGTCGTGTTGATGTGAAATGACAACTCTTTCCCAATCCCATGATCAGTGAGCCTATTTCAGTCAATTCTATGGAAGAGAATTGATGAAACCATTGTGATTGATGTATGAAAACCTAGTTTATGCTAAAAATGGACATGATACAAGCTAAGTTACCATGATTTTATGCTACAAATGCACTGATTATGCTATTGCTAAGCTAATATAAGCTAAAGTTATGTTAAAAGATGAAAAACCCTAATTTATAAACAAGCTAAGATGGATGCATGGAAACCATTAATGGATGCTCTAAGTTATGATGCAATTAAAATTAACTAAGATAAGCTAAAAAGTGATTAAATATGAGTGTATGGATGCAAGTGAATTCAACAACATGAATTTTCTCTAAAAGATGGATCCATTTGTCTCCAAATAGTGACCTATTTATATGAGAGAAAATGAGGAATGAAGGGTTGAGATCAAAATGATTAATCAATGGTCCAAGATGAAGGAGACGAGAGGCATGGATCATGGATTCTCATCAACGGATGAGAATGCATGATGAGATTTTAATCAAGGGTTCACACTTGCCTCAAACAAACACACTTTTGACCTGCTCACACAGGTCAAAGGTGACTTGTTCAAAAGCTTAAAGGTTAAAAATTGCTTAAGAATCCAAGTGAAAATATCCCGTTTTCAAATGATGGAGGAATAATAATATTCTTTAGAATATTCCTATGGGTGAGGAAAAAGGAAATTTACAAATTAGAACAATGTTTAAATTGTGCAAAAAAAAAAGGGATAAGGAATATTCCATGGGAATATTCCCTTTTCCTAGAGGAAAGTTAGTTTAATTGCTAATTAAACAAGGTTTAATCATGCAATTAGGGAACTTGGAGGAATTAAAGTGATATTCATTAAATTAAATGATTTAATGAATGGGGGTGAGATGAAATGATATTTAATTAAATAACTTAGGGTTATTTAATTAAATAAGATAACTTAGGGAATTAAATTAAATATTTTGATGTATTTAATTTAATGAGATGAAATGTTAGCATGAAGGGGGATGAATTAACTTGATTAAATTGATTAGGCCAATAGATGAAAATGACAAAATTAATTAAATAGCTAGGCTAATTTAATTAATTAAGCAAAAAGAAAATGGGTTAAAGAGGAAATGATGTTAGTAAACCTGTTTCAAGTGTATGATATTGATTAGGACATTTTTTAGTAGCTACAACCCTATACTGCCAAAGTCTCAGTGGTATTTTACTTCGATGTCTTAATACAAAAGAAGAAAAAACTACCTTGCAAGAGGTACACGAAAGTGTTTGTGGGTCCCATTCTAGTAGGCGTAACCTAGTCCAAAAGTTGCTACGAACAGGGTACTACTAGCCATCACTGGAGCAAGAAGCAATTCATTTTTCCAAGAATTTTCGTCAATGCCAACAACATGGAGATCTCATGCATGCACCTACACAAAAGTTGTATCCTATCACCACTCCATGGTCATTCTCTCAATGGGGACTTGAATTAATAGGAAGGATATCACCAACCTCATCCAATGAACAAAAATTCATCATCATTGCATAGAGTACTATACAAAATGAATAGAAGCTATTCTTTTAACTTATATCATAGGAAAACAAATAGCTAAGTTCATTCTTAACTATTTGATCTTTTGATATGGTCTCCCATGGACTATCATAACAACTAATGGAACTTTGTTTAAGAATTAATATTTCCATGAGCTTTGCTTGAGATTCTCTATCCAATACCATTTTTTAACCCCATATTATCCCCAAGGAAATAGCTAGGCTAAAGCATCTAATAAGACCATCCTGAAAATCTTAAAGAAAATTGTTAATGACACCAACCATGATTGGCACCTATAGCTAAACCTAGCCTTATGGGATTATAGAACCAACATCCACACACCTACAGGTGCAAAGCCCTTTTCCTTGGTCTATGGATCTGAAGAAATACTGCCTATAGAGGTTGAAATCCCATCCCTAAGAGTATCATTAAAGGATCTTGTTAGCAACAGAGTATCGGGTATCCAGACTCAATGAGCTTGAACTCCTAGATGAAATATGCTTGAGTGCATTGAACCATCTATAGACCTATCAAAATAAGCTCAAGTGAAGCTATAATAAGAAAATTAGAAATAGGAACTTTCACGTTGGTGACTTGGTCCTAAAGGAAAATCAGAAAATCCAACTGAATCAAGATGGAAAAGGTAAGTTTTAACCCAACTAGTGAGGTCCCTACATCATTATAGCAAGCTATGACTCTAGAGCATATTATTTGGCTACGCCAAAAATAGAACCTCTATTCAAATTTCTTAACAACAGTCATCTGAAAAAGTTCTATACCTAAGTGTATCTAAATATTCCAAGCAAAAAAGAAAAAAAAATCAAAAATTAAGAAAATAGTAAAGAGAAATAAATCATCCTTTAAGTGAAAACCACCTTGTGGCACCTCTAGGATCAGTACTGTAGTGAAAACCTGGTAAACATGCACTACATTTGAATAATTCATACATCCTCATCTAACGACACTATCCATCTATCACATCCACTCTACCCATCAGATAATAAAATGTGCACCCAACCATGGCTGGATAACTGATCAAGTGTTGAACCTTCTTACACCATCTCTATCCACCATCCATTTTATCCACCTATCCCTAATAAAATGTAATCCTATTTTAAACTGGGGGAAACCTCCTGAAATTGGTAGCAAATTGGATCCTTGTTCATCCCATAACTTACAAAAAATATCAAAATAAATTCAAAATAACATCTATAAAACTATTAAAATCAAAAACATCTAGAAAGCCATCAAAATCCAAAACTAAGTCATAAAACACAAAGTCCCAAAAAAATTATAGGTCATCTCCAGACGAGGCATAATCGAGTCAATACATTTGAACTACATTGTCTTTGAGCTTGCATGTAGCCAAGGCCATCATCGATGAGCCCTCAAGGCACTAGGTCAGTCCCTTTAGGTGTCCCTCTTGGTATTTTAAACTTGGTCGAAAATATAAAACATTCTATCTTATCAAAATCCAAAAACATTCATAAAGAGTCAAAAAAATCCAAAAAACAATGTCACTCAATATAGTCGAACTATGTTGTCTTTGAGCTTGCACGTAGGCAAGGCCATCATTAATGAGCCCTCGAGGCACTAGGTCAATCCCCTTTGGCCCCCCTCTTGGTCTCTAAATCTTTATAAAACATCAAAAAAATAAACATTAAATAACCTCAAAAAGCACAAAAAATAGTCAAAAAATCTAAAAAATCCTCTCCGTTATCACCTATTAGTAATAAAATTTCCATCCATAATAAACATTCATCACCATCAACCTTTGACAATGCAATCAACAAACAATGAAAAAATTAAAATCCAAAACTTCGAAGAAAAGAAAAGAAATGACTAGACCATCATTAGACTAAAACAATGCTTAAGTATTAACTACCCTACCTTTTGAGAATCATCATCAACATCTTGGCACATTTATTAATGAATAAAAAATTCTTAAAATATACAACATCAATGGAGAAACATCTTGAAACATAAAAACATCTATGGAAAGTGATACAACAACATTGTTTATATTTTATGATCTTATCTTTTTTATTTATCTTATCGTCACATTCCTAGGATCTCTCGAGGATGTCCATAGGGTTTAGAGAGGAAGGAATAGGGAATTGATCATTGATTTTCTATCTTCTCTATTTCTTGGATGCTTTTGCAATACTACCAATATGAATACTTTCTTTGTTTTATGTGTGGAAGTCATTTTGGGGAAATTTGTGTAGTGGTTGCATATTAGGTACTCCATACCTTTTTGTATAAATACTCTAAATTTTTTTCAAACTTCTCACCCATACACTCTAATAGGGTTTTCATATGTCTAGTATGAGCAAGAATAATCTGTGTGTAGAGTCAAAGTCCACACAATAGATAAAAAAACCACCTTGGTCATTAATACCCTAGTGCATCGTGTCTATTTTCTAGATCAATAAGGATTGTTAAAAACTACTTAGTCCTCCATGAAACAAAACAAAAACTCATCAATGCATATAATCACATATCATCAAGGTATAACATCAATCATCTCATCAATGCATATCATCATAATCATAATCTATGGATTTTCACAAATTAGATCAATCATCTAACACTTCTATCTATCTCTAATCATACTAATAGGTCTTCTAACATCTGCATCTTGCATCACAAAGCCATTAGTATTGCATGCATCTTGCATCCAAAAACTCATCAGTGTATATCATGTCCATCACATAAATAAAACATCATATGTCATAAATGTTATCCATTGCATACATACATAAATCATCCATTCATCCATATCATATAAATGCATCATAAAACTACAAAAACATGAGAATATAATCATAAATCATCTATCATATACATATAAGTGTTGTAGGTATGAGAAAATTTGGCGGTGTTGTCATTGATGTCAACACTGTTCAGTATGTTGTTGGTTGTACATGTATAGTTGAGATGTTGTTGAGATGATGTGAGTACATGGAGCTATCTTTTTAGTGTTACAGATGTGTTGTGTTGGTGAGTTTCCAAGTGCTTTTGAGAAAATTAAATAAAGAAGTGAAGTTAGAATGTTGAAAGTGTTTAGAATGTGCTTCGGTATGTGCTTTGTGTTTCTCCTATGTTGATCCTATGCTTGTGTGGATTTGAAGGCTTGTTAATGAGGATTTAGTGGTGATATCTCCTAAGTTTTAGCTTCTAGTGTCATGGTGTGTGAGAGTTACGTTCACCGGTATGTGAATTGCTCTGGCAGAGTTGGTCTTTTGTGGTCTTGGAGAACTGGTTTTGCTTTGTAGTTCTCAGATGCTTTGTTTTAGATCTTGTAGATTTGGGATATGTCTTGTGAAGGTCTTTTCCATGCTTTGACAAAGAAGGTTGAAGTATGGTAATCTAGAAGTCACGTTTCTTTCTTCCAATACAGGCTTTCATAGTTTGGATGATCTGGTAAAAGGTATTCAGTGTATGAAGTATGATGTTTTGCTACAGATGTATCTAAAGAAGTCTAAGATGAAATCTCTTGCATATTGAAGCGTGTTGAGGTGTCCACATGACACCTTCTTGTTAGGAAGCGTGTGCATCCATTTTCTTTTGTGTTTTCATTAGGTTTGGCCGACCTAGTGTTAACACTTCATTCAAAGAATAAAATTCAATTGAGGAAGCATGTAGAACTTTCCATAAAATAATTTTATTGGTCCACTCTTATTCCTTTCCATTGTATGAATTTTGAGTTTCTGACCTAATTTGAATTTATGAAATGGGTTATTTGTGGCTGACCTTGGTAAATGCTTCTAAGGTTGAGAATGATATAAAAGCAAGTTGAATTGTGAAGAGTTGTATGATAGTGTGATGCAAAGTGACGAAAGTGAGCCACAAATCATAAGAGCAGAAGTGTGTGTGTGAGTAGTGTTAAAGATAGTGAGATAAGAGTTTCTGTAATCTTGTGAATGTGCTTTAATTGCAATGGTGGATCCTTTTGTTCTCTTTTGTATCTATAGGCAGTGAGCCTCCCTGTTGGACAGTGAGTCCTTTTTGTAGGCAGTGAGCCTTTGTATTTGGACAGTGAGTCCTCTTTAGGGCAATGAGCCTTTGTATTCAGTTTATAATCTTTATATTGTGAGTTAACGCTCACCATGGTTTTTCCCTTATTGGGTTTTCCACATAAAAATCTGGTGTTTATTGTGTTGATTTTCTTTTTGTTATTTTTGTTTCATGCTCATATTTAACAACAAAATAGTGTGGTTGAAGAATTGATAAGTGATAAAGTTTTTAGTTGAACTTGTGTGACAACTGATTCACCCCCCTCTCTCAATTTTCCTATGCCTATTTAACAATTGGTATCAGAGCCTTTGGTTCCTTGTGTAGAGCTTAACCGCTTAAGGAAGATCCAATGGCACACAAGTTGGCGATCCCTATGTTTGATGGAACTGACTACATTGATTGGAAGGGACTGATGAGGGGATATATTATCTCTCTTGGTTTCAAGACTTGGAAGGTTGTTGAGAATAAGTATACACTTTTGTTTGGTGGTGTTAATTATGTAGATGAGATCTTTGCTTATGAAGAAAATGAGAAGGTGAAGTATGCAATTTGCAGTGGATTATCTAAAACTGAGTGAGTTAAGGTTAATTCTATTGATACTGCATATGAAGTCTGGAAGAAGTTGGAAGACATGTATGAAGGAAATGAAAAGGTGAAATTAACAAAGGCTGGTGGAAAAGCATAGATTTGTGAACTTGAAGATGGAAGATGGTGAGGAATTTACAAGTTTCTTTTAGAGAGTTGAACTGGCAGCAAATGAAGTTAGAAATCAAGGAGGAAAACTAGCAGATGAAGATATAATTGAGAAGATCTTGATCACTTTACCAAAATGTTACATCGACAAGATCTCTGTTATAAAAGAAATGTATGATCCTAAGAAGTATACTTTGAAAGATTTGTTCAACACCTTGCAAGCATTCGAGATAAGGAAGTTTCATAAAGATGAAAAGATAGAAGAGAAGGAAGATATGACATTTAAGGCTTTGAAGATTGAAGAACCAGATAGCAGTGATGAAGAGTTGGAAGCAAACTTCACCAGGAAATTGAAGAAAGGTACCAAAAAATATAAAGGTATGTTACGCTTTAAATGTTTCAGTTGTGGTAACATTGGTTATTATGCTTCAAGATGTCTGAATAGGGCTACACATAAAAAGAACAAGGACTATAAGGATAAGGATAGGAAGGATAAGAAGTATAAGAAGTTGTACTATGTTAAGGAAGAGGAAGGTATTTCTGACGATGAATCTAAAAATGAGGTTGATGATAGTGAATGCTTATTCTTAGCTTTGGAAAGTAAATTTGTATCCACTAACTCTTGAAAATGTGTAAGTAAGAAGGGTGCAAAGGTTAAGAAGAATAGGATGGAAGGTACTTTGGTTACCACTTTTCATGCAAGATAGGATGAAGACTACTGGGTAATTGATAGAGGATGTTCAAATCACATGAATGGAGATAAGAGTAAGTTCACTAAACTTGAAAAATATGATGGTGGTTTAGTCATGTTCGGTGATGATTTAGGAGCTAAGATCTATGGTAAAGGTTGAATTAGTTTTAATGGAGTGCACAATTCTGATGATGTATATTATGTGAAGGGTTTGAGGCATAACCTTCTGAGTGTTGGTTAGATGTGTAGCAATGGCTTTAAACTTGTGTTTCAGAACAATAACTGTGAAATCAGAAAAGGATCCGGAAATGGAGATATGATTGCTGCTGGAAGAACTCATGGAAACATCTATTAGTTGAAGGGAGTTGATGGTCATTGTCTTGTATCCCAAATCAGTGAAAGTTGGTTATGGCATCGGAGAATAAGACATGTGAACTTTCATAACCTAGTCAAGATTAGTAATAAGGAGATTGTTTGAGGACTGCCCATAATCGCAAGACCTGCTAATGTTGTTTGCAGAAGTTGTCAATTGGGGAAGTAGACAAGATGTAGCTTTAAGGTAAAAGAACATTCCACTACTAAAATTCTAGAGTTGATTCACACTGATCTCTATGGTCTGACCAGGATCGGAAGCCTGAATGGAGATAGGTACTTTATTTTGCTTATTGATGATTATAATCAAATGACATGGGTTGCATTTCTCAGAGCAAAGAATTAGGCCCTCGATAGGTTTAACGTATTCAAAGAAAGAGTGGAAAATAAAGTAAATCTAAAAACCAAGTGTTTAAGATGTGAGAGAGGTGGTGAATTCACTTCTGGTGAATTTAATGCATTCTGTGAGGAGCATGGCATAAAAAGACAGTTTTCTACTCTGAGAACCCCTCAACAAAATGGAGTAGTTGAAAGAAAAAATAGGACAGTACAGGAAGTTGCTAGAACTATGATGAAAGAGTCCAATGTACTAGATTTATATTAGAGAGAAGAGATACATATTGTTATTTATGTTCTTAATGGAGTTCAGATTAGACACAACAACACAAAGACACCTTTTGAGTTATGGACTGGTAAGACTCCTACTCTGAAATATTTTAAGGTATTTGGAAGTAGATGCTATATTAAAAGAGATGATGAAAATCTTGGAAAGTTTGATGCTAGATGTGATGAAGGAATATTTCTTGCATACTCTACTCCTAGCAAGGAATACAAATGTTTTAACGAAAGTTTGAGAAAGATCATTGAAAGTGCTAATGTGAAAGTTGATGAAGATATACATAGACCTATTGAGATAAGTGAAGTTGAACCTGATGATTCTATCTATGGACATGTACCTAAGGAGAAAAAGGAGAAGGAACAAGAAGAGAAAGAAGAAGAAAAACAAGTAGAAGAAAAAGAAGAAGAGAATGAACCAGAACCTGCTGCTAGGACTCCTAAATATGTACAGAAAAATCATCTGAAAGATAAGATAATTGGAGATAAGAGTGAAGGTGTGAAGAAAAGAAGCATAATTGTAGCTGGCATAAATTTGTGTTTACTTTCTAAAATAGAACCCAAATCTATAAAGTAAGCATGTGAAGATGAAGGTTGGATGAGAACTATGAAAGAAGAATTGTAGCAGATAGAAAATAATTAGACATGGGAAATAGTCCCTAGGCCTATGAACAAAAATGTGATTGGCTCTAAATGGGTGTTCCAAAATAAGATGAATAAAAATGTAGTAAGGAATAAGGCAAGACTGGTATGCAAAGTGTTGGGTGAAAATTATGTAATCAACTTTTCGATAGATTACACAATTTGGACTTCAGCCACAGCTATGTGAGATGTGAATCTCTCCTCTCGGAAAGGGGAGGCGCCCTTCTTACTACTGACAGAAGCGATGGTAAAACAAACAAGTAATTAAAAAATGTACATAAAACTTACGAAGTGGGGGGGGTGTGTTACATTCATCCTTCTCTCTTTTTTCAGAGAAGATGTTTACAATGCTTCACTGTTGGAAGTTCTCAATTCTTAATAACTTTAAACGATCAACTAGCAGTAATGCCAATACCTCTATCTTGTCAAAGAAAAGTGTAGAGATACCAGAAGTGATTAACAATAAACAAATAAAATAAAAAGGAAAGCTCACGAAGGCACAAAGTCGTTCCGTAGCTTTTCAATGGTGGATCTGTGAAAAGTGTGTAGTTTGTCACGTTGGAAGCACAAAGTCTTCTTAGACACAACAATTCCTCAAATAGCATGAACAATTACAAGCACAAAGTCTTGTAGATTATCCAACCAAATTATCAAAGAGCATGAACAATTACAAGCACAAAGTCTTGTAGATCATTCAACCAAAGTTAAACAAAACACAAATGCAAATCTAAATAAAGGATGTAACACAAAGTTTTCATAAATTACTTAGAGTCCTTCAGATTCCATAAGCTAATCACCACCAAATGAGATCAATTCACAAGATTATTGAATCCAACACAAAGTTTGGTTTGCAATCTTCTTCTTTATTGATCAAATTTCATTCACAAAGCATGAACACAAAGTTTCACAATTCTGCTTCAAGAAGGGCAGCACTTTGTTGCAAAATACTAAAGGATAAATTTACAATAGAAATCCCTCACATTATATAGAAAGAGGGATGAGAAAAATTAGGAATCTAATTGAGAAAATCAAGGAAAGTTAGGTGAGCGATTTAAGGAGATCTCACCTAACTTTGACCAAAGTCAAAGTGTAATTTGTTTTCAAAAGATTACATCTTCGAACTTGGTGCAATTACAATTTACAAAAAGACATTTAAGATGTCAGGAAATATTTACAAGATGCATAAAGGAATGCACCGAAAATGTCTAACACTGGAGATCAGGAACCTTCTTCATGTTTCCTTGCTTTGGGTATGGAAGTCTTCGTATTTCTTCCTGGTCTCTTGCACGAACTTCTCATTCGGACCAACAGTGTAATCCATAATGGTGTGAATTCTCATGATCAATCTCATGGTAGATGAGTGAACCTTCTTGCACTTGTCAAGATGCATTTTCAGGTTATCCAATGTGAGCCTTGTATCACAAATGACGTTCAGTGAGGCTTCTGAAAAGTCTGAACTGTCAATCAACTTCATGATGGATTCTTTGAAGATCTGAGATATTTCTGTGGTCGGCAGGAAGATACGATTTTCTTCAAGAAGTTGACCTGGTAACTCCTTGATACCTTTTTCAAGAATAACACAATGTCCTTCGACATCTTCCTGCCAAGGTGCAGATCTTCCGTAAGAGATTGAATTACTTGAATTCGATGTTTCAAGGATTCTCTTACCTCAACGAACTTTTCTTTGTCAGGAATTACCCCAACTTCCACCAATTTATTGAGCTTTACTTGCTTCATCTCCAACCACGACAACATAGATTTTTCCATATTTCTGCGCTCCTGGGAAAGTACACTTTTTTCATTATCAAGCTCTGTGGTGAGCTTGGCCAACAAAGTAGTTTTCTTGTCCGCAACAATTATGATATGAGATCCATGTTCTATGATCTTCTCAACAAAATCATACAACACTCTGCCTTTGGAGGCGAACTTCTCAGCTTTCTTGACAGCTGGGTCTTCAATACTTACCACTGTCAGCAGTTGTGCATTAGTTGGAGATCCAACAAGTCTCTTCACAACAGTGGCATAATGCTCTACCCTCTGTTTGTACATATTGCGAGCTTGCTCCATTTTATCCAGTCTTCCAACCAAGATATCCAATGTCACTTGCGCATCAACCTTTGCACTTTCATTGGTAACCTTTCCAAGCTGGACTTTTGTCACTGTGTAGTCCTCCATATTGACATCACCTTCTTCTTGCGGTGTTATGCAAATCTCTGCATACTTGTTACCAGTCTTGTCAACGTTCAGCCTTGAGTATAATTTTTCCTTTTTCTTCCCTTTAGCCTTTGGAAGGACTATCTCTTCGAGGTCGAGCTCCTCTGGAGAGATCATTTGCTTCTTACGCTTCGACACTTGAGATATCAGCCAAGGAGGAAGAAAAGAGGTGTGAACTTCTGGATTCACTGTCAACTCAGTTGTCATCGTCACTTCTGAAGTTATTGTCACATCTGAGGTTACCATGGGTATTGTAACAATAGGAGAAGTGTCTTTCATCATTGCTCCTGTAGACTACACATTGAGCTGATCACGCATTGACTCATTCATGAAACAATTGAATTCATTTTCAGAAGTGATATCATACGTTGGTGAAGACAGGCTAGGAATGGATGATGAAGGACTTGACAATATATCAACCATATGAATGCTTTTCACCGAGGGAGTATCAAGCAAGGTTGATGCTGCAGGAATAGTGGATATTTCGACTGCAGGAATGCATGTGGTAGGAATGGGTGATGAGGGAACATGAGGTGGAGGAGTTCTTGAACTTGGAGGGGTATGATGAACACTAGAAATCACAAGCAATGATGTTCTAGGAATTTCCTCAACTACATTCTCAGGAGGAGAAGTAGTTCTTTCTTGATCATGCCTGGGTTCCTGTTGATCACCCTCTTGTCTCTCCGATTTTGGTTCACCTTCAAAATCACCTTTAGATTCTTCTTCAGAATCTTCTTCAGACTCTTGCCCGCTTTCAGAAACCTCTTCTGCATCGGAGTCTGCTTCTGCTAAATCTTCATCTTCAGCGGATTGATCACTAGAAGTACCTTCTTCATCAGAATCTATCTCCTCTGGAATGGAATTTTTACCTTTAGAGCGAGATGGATTGGATTCTATGGTTTCTCCTTCTGGGATAGACTGGGTATCTTTCTTTCCAACAGTAAAATTGATCCTGGGACCTCTTTGTGAAGAAGTGGGAACAACTGCTAATTTATTTTACATGCAGAGTTCTTGCTGTTGGTGAGCTTCTACTTCAGATTCTTCTCCTTCCGAATCTGTTCTAAAATTTTTCATTTCATAACCATGCTTATGTAACCATTCTGTAGTGTTGGCTAGGATTGGCTTCAATCTCTCTCTCATACTGGTAATTTCTTTCCTAGACCATTGAATTGCAAGCAAAGGCCTTTTAGAAACCTCTTGTTCATCATAGAGAGCATTCATGATATCGCCAAGATATGCAAAATCCTCTGGTAGGTTAGCAATATCAAGGTCTTTGATCTGCTGAACAATCAACCTACAATAATCCATTTTGTGAATGGATTTTTCATCTCTACAATCATCCCAGATGTCTTCAAAATAGTACTTATGATGATGACCCTTTTAAAATTTCTTTCTGACATCTCAGTAATCAAAATCAAACCTATACCTGTAGGTCTTGATTGTCATGATCTGCATTTCAGCATAAACAAACTTGGCTTTTTGTATAGTTGGGATGGTATATCTGCCAATTGTTAGTGGGAACTTGAATCCACACTTGTGGTTACTTCTTCGTTCTTTTTGCACTAAAATCAGCTGTCTGCATGTCTCCATGAGAACCCACTTATCCGAAGGATAACGTGGAAACATGTAAGGACAACCAGTGTATTACCCTACTCTTATAATCAAGTAAGCCTCATCAAAATTTGTGAAGAAAATTGTAAGAAAGTGATGGAAGCTTTCCTTCAACTCCAATTGATAGAAAAATTGTACACAGGTACTAGCATCCGATTTCCTTTTGTGGATAGACCTGGGAATTGTCTCATTACGGCCGCTGCGTACACCAGGTAAGAATTCATATAGAATTTCAATGTGGAAGGCACATTGATCAGCTGCTCATGTATTTCATCACTGTTTTCCCCAGTCAATGTGCACCTTTTGTCTTCTTATAATCCTGATGTATTCATACATCCAATCATGAAAAGTGGACGATTCTGGCAAGCCTTTTACTCTGCTTAAAAATGTGATCATATCTTTGGCGAATCCTTGAAATCACTTCACAGGAGTCCCTTTGGCCATCTGGAAATAGATTGTCTAGGCTTCTTCAACCATTGGGTATTTATTAGGTTTTTAGCCTTGTTGGGATCAGCGTCAAAGACTTCTTGTGCTTTTTGTATAGAGATATTAATGTATTTTTCCATTTGAGGAACCTTAAACACAATGTCAAAGAAATCAAGGTCAAGTCTTAGAATCTCGTGCCCAGAAGAATCGATCACACTTCTGCTTTCTCTGATGTAGTGAGATGCCACTTGAAGGACAAACTCCGTATTGTGTGCGGCTGTAGGGAACATAGCTACCAAATGTAGGTTACTGTGTACAATTTCTCTCATTGGGTCAGGAAGAGGTCTCATCTCTGTTTGCTTCACAAAATCAACCAAGTCCTGATGGCCAACCTCTGTGTCTTTTATTTCTTCCACCTTGGAGACCACTACAGTCGGCGGATAGAAACCTTGATATTTATACTTCATTTTTCCTTTTGCTTTTGAAGAAGACAAAGGTTTACTAGTAGTCATCAAGAACAACTAAAAATTTGATCACTCAACTCTAAAGGTCTTTGAAAAGAGACTACAAAGTGTTGAGCCAGAACAAACATTAGTCGTTAGATAGCATGGGAATGCACGAAATTAGCAACAATGATGGGAAAGAGTGGAGCGGATGACAAGGCACGCAAAACAATGCACAAAATGGAAGGAGTGAGGTTCAGGACTGCAAGTTTGAAACGTTTGAGGGAAAATTTGTGAAAAGTGTAAAGGCACACTTTTTCAGCGCCCTTACATTTTGGGGAATTCTGACTTTGATGCAGGGGCACTAAAAAAGTGCGCTCCTGCACTTTTCAGTGTTAGAAAATATTTCAAAATGTCAGGGCACACTTTTTTAGTGCCATGAAATCCCTCATTGTGGAGTTGGTAAATTACACTTGGGAAGAACAAAAAGAAAGTATAAGCGCACATTTTAGATGCTATTACATTTGAAGCTTGAGTTTTGGAAAAAATAATGCGCAGTGAGGTTGAAAAACAACGCTGAACTCTTGAGACACAAATTTCTTCGTGTGAAGCATTTGAAAAATGTATTTTTGAAGAGGAACCTTCTTGCCACACATTTTGGAAAGACAAACCTACATCTTTACACAAATATACATTGATGGTGATACAGATAAGTAAATACGTCAATGCTTGAAAGTGGGAATAGAGAAATCACACCAAAATGAGCCATGAAAACCCCATTGCGTAAGTTCTGTATTAGGAAAACACGTAGACACAAGATGGACATATGAAGAAAGAAAGACAATGAGATTGGGATGAAAAGAAACGTCCATACACCAGGAAAGATATTCAAAAAGCCATTAAATGAAAGAGAAACGCATGTTTAGAAAAAATGTATGAAGAAACGAAGGTAAGAATAAAAAACGCACATGTAAAACCTAAGATATGTACAAAATAATGAAGGAAAAAGGAGAGAAAGTAAAGAGAACGACTCACCAAGAGGAAGTGCGGAATTTAGTTAAGAGGAATTTTGAAAATCTCCAAAAACATGTTTTGCAGCTTGAGAGAATTTCGCCCAGCAAGAAGGAATACAGTTTGAAGATCATGAAAAATGAAAAAGGAACAATAAAACACTTTTAAGTGAAAGAAAGATATGAAAACCTAACTCAAGTCGAGCAATAAATTTAGGCACGAAAAGTGGCACAATGAACGAAAACTGCAAACACATGAAGAAATGCGCCAAGGCCAGAAAAAGAGGCTAGAAAAAACTAAGTGTTGATAAAAAGTGTAATAGTGCACTTTTTCAGTGCCATTACATTTTTAAGATTTCACTTTCATGCAGGGGCACTAAAAATTAGCTCCCCTGCACTTTTTTATACTTCGCCAATTTTTGGCTTGTGAGCAGGAGCACACTTTTTTAGTGCAACTGCATTTTTCACAATTAACTAAGTACGAACAGTGAGACTTTGCGAAGGGGCTCGTTTCGAAGGTCTTCGTGAGGCGAACATAGGGGGATGCTCAAATTGACTATTCGAGGCTTTGGAACACATTTCAAGGTGGCTTGAAAATCACCTCGTTATGCGTGTTTGAACTTCACGAATCCTAGGAAACAGACAAATTTCGTAGGGGGTTATCCGTGGAACGAGCGCTGCTAGATTCCGTGATAACACAAAGGATATTCACAAGTTGAAGGTATATATTTTGAAGAAATATTTGCTCCTATGGCCATAATGGATGCTATCATAATGTTTTTGGCATTTTCTACCTACAAGGACTTAAAGGTATATCAGATGGATGTTAAGTCAGCTTTTCTAAATGGTGAGTTGGAGGAAGAAGTGTACATGGAGCAACCTGAATGGTTTCAGTTGTTCAACAAACTGGACATGGTTTGTAAGCTAAACAAGGCATTGTATGGGCTGAAGCAAGCTCCCAATTCTTGGTGTGCAAGACTAGATAGACATCTGAAAAAGCAAGGATTCAAAAAAGGTTCTACTGACAACAACATCTACTTCAAATTGCAAGATAATCATATGTTGATTGTAGTTGTTTATGTTGATATCATTTTTGGTGGAAATGATGGCATGTGTAAAAAGTTTGCTGAAGAGATGTAGAAAGAATTTGAGATGTCTATGATTTGTGAATTGAATTTATTCCTTGGTCTACAAGTGAATCAAACTAATAAAGGGATATTCATTTCACAATCTAAGTATGTAAAAGAGTTGTTGAAGAAGTTTGGGATGGAAGATTCTAAACCGGTTTGTACTCCTATGGTAATCAAATGTAAGCTAAGCAAAGATGATAAATCTGTTAAGACTAATCAGAGCAAATACAAATCCATGATTGGTGGACTATTGTACCTTACTGCTACCAGACTAGATATTATGCATGTAGTGTGTTTATTTGATAGATTTCAAGCAGATCCTAAATAGGCACATGTTGTAGCCATAAAGAGAATGTTTAGATATCTTAAAGGTACACCAGATTATGGGCTATGGTACCCTAAGAGTAATGATTTCACCCTGAGTGCCTATATAGATGTTGATTGGGCCGGATGTGTAGATGATTGGAAGAGTACCAATGGTGGAGCTTTCTTTCTTGGTGGAAGATTAGTTTCATGGTTGAGTAAAAAGCAAGACTCAATTTCTTTATCTACTGTAGAGGAAGAATATATTGCTGCAGTATCCTACTGCACACAAGTTTTGTGGATGAAGCAAACTCTAAAAGACATTGGTGTGGTATGTGATGAGCCTATTTCCATTTTCTGTGACAACAAAAGTGCAATAAATTTTTTGAAGAACCTAGTTATGCATTCAAGAACAAAGCACATATCTATCAAGTATCATTTTCTGAGAGAAAAAGTGTTGGAGAATGAGGTCAAACTGGAGTATGTGACAACAAAGGAACAAATTGCAGACATATTTAATAAGGCTCTTCCGAAGGATACTTTTGAGTATCTTAGGGAGATGTTGGTGGTCATTGGCCATCCTAACTAGGTGCACATGAAGGTGCATTAGTCCTATGAATTCACAGACTCTTCATTTATTTGGACTGATAAATGAGTCTACTTCGTAGGGAGAGTAGAAATGATTTCATTATTGCAGTATGGGTGTACTCCTAAGGGGGAGTAATCAGAGCTGTTGTTCTTTGCCATTGATGTCTAAGGGGGAGAGATTGGAGGTAAGTAGGAGAGAAAAGTCATGTGAAAAATAGTGCTCCCGGTATTGTGAAGGATAATGTTGTCTTTGATGGTTTTTCACATCATGTGTTGCCATCAATGAAAAAGGGGGAGATTGTTGCAAGTATGAGAAAATTTGGTGGTATTGCCATTGATGTCAACACTGTTTAGTATGTTGCTGGTTGTACATGTATAGTTGAGATGTTGTTTAGATGTTGTGAGTACATGGAACTATCTTTTTAGTGTTGCAGATGTGTTGTGTTGGTGAGTTTCCAAGTGCTTTTGAGAAAATTAAATAAAGAAGTGAAGTCAAAATGTTGAAAGTGTTCTGAATGTGCTCTGGTATGTGCTCCACGTTTCTCCCGTGTTGATCTTATGCTTGTGAAAATATGAAGGCTTGTTAATGATGATTTAGTGGTGATATTTCTTGAGTTTTATCTTCAGGTGTCATGGTGTGTGAGAGTTACATTCACTGGTATGTGAACTGCTTTGGCAGAGTTGGTCTTCTATGGCCTTCAAGAACCGGTTTTGCTCCGTAGTTCTCTGATGCTTTTTTTCAGAACTTACAAATCTGGGATATGTCTTGTGAAGGTATTTTCCATGCTCTAGTGAAGAAGGTTGAAGTTTGGTAATCTAGAAGTCATGTTTCTTTATTCAAGTACAAGTTTGCATAGTTTGGATGATTTACTAAAAGGTATTTAGTGTATGAAGTATGTTGTTTTGCTACAGATGTATCAGAAGAAATCTAAGATGAAGTCTAGTGCATATTGAAGTGTGTTGAGGTTTCCACGTGTCATCTTCTTGTTACGAAGCATGTGCATCAATGTTATTTTTTGTTTTCATTATTTTTGGCCTACTTGTTGTTTACACTTCATTCAAAGAATAAAATTCAATTGAGGAAGCGTGTAGAAGTTTTGAGAAAATAATTTAATTGGTCTACTCTTATTCCTTTCCACTGTAGGAATTTTGAGTTTCTGACCTAATTTGAATTTATGAAATGGGTTATTTGTAGCCAACCTTGGTAAATGCTTCTAAGGTTGAGAATGATATAAAATCAAGTTGAATTGTGAAGAGTTGTATGACAGTGTGATGCAAAGTGACGAAGGTAAGTCAAAAATCATAAGAGAAGAAGTGTGTGTGTGTGAGTAGTGTTGAACACAATGAGATAAGAGTTTCTGTAATCTTGTGAATGTGATTCAATTGCAATGGTGGATCATTTTTTTCTCTTTTGTATATTTAGGTAGTAAGCCTCCTTGTTGGACAGTGAGTCCTTTTTGCAGGCAGTGAGCCTTTGTATTTGGATAGTGAGCCCTTGGCAGTGAGCCTTTGTATTCAGTTTATAATCTTTATATTGTGAGTTAACCCTCACCATGGTTTTTCCCTTATTGGGTTTTCCATGTAAAAATAATGTGTTTATTGTGTTGATTTAATTTCCGTTATTTGTGTTTCATGCTCATATTTAATAATAGAATAGTGTGGTTGAAGAATTGATAAGTGATAAAGTTTTTAGTTGAACTTGTGTGACAACTGATTCAACCCCCCTCTCAGTTGTCAGTTCCTATTTAACAATTGGTATCAAAGCCTTTGATTTCTTGTGTAGAGCTTAACCACTTCAGGAAGATCCGATGGCACACAAGTTGGCAATCCCTATGATTGATGGAACTGAATACAATGATTGGAAGGGACAAATGAGAGGATATATTAGCTCTCTTGGTTTCAAGACCTGGAAGGCTATTTAGAATAAGTATACACTTCCATCTAGTAGTGTTAATTCTATAGATGAAATCTTTGCTTATGAAGAAAATGAGAAGGCGAAGTATGCAATTTGCAATGGATTATCTAAAAATGAGTGAGTTAAGGTTAGTTATCTAGATACTACATATGAAGTTTGGAAGAAGTTGGAAGACATGTATGACGGAAATAAAAAGGTAAAATTGACAAAGAGGCTGGTGGAAAAGCATAGATATGTGAACCTAAAGATGGAAGATGATGAATAATTTACAAGTTTCTTTAAGAGAGTTGAACTGGCAACAAATGAAGTTAGAAATCAAGGAGGAAAACTAGCATATGAAGATATAATCGAGAAGATCTTGATCACTTTATTGGAATGTTACAGCGACAAGATCTCTATTATTAAAAAAATGTATGATCCTAAGAAGTATACTCTAGAAGAGTTTTTCGGCACCTTGCAAGCATTTGAGATAAGGAAGTTTCATAAATATGACAAGACAGAAGAGAAGGAAAAAATGACATTTAAGGCTTTGAAGATTGAAGAACCAGATAGCGATGATGAAGAGTTGGAAGCAAACTTCACTATGAAATTAAAGAAAGTTACCGAAAAATATAAAGGTATGTTACCCTTTAAATTTTTTCGTTGTGGTAACATTGGTCATTATGCTCTGAGATGTCTAAATAGGGCTACATATAAAAATAACTAGGACTATAAGGATAAGGATAGGAAGGATACAAAGTATAAGAAGTGTAGACACCAAAATTTGATCTAAGCCTGCGACTTCAATATTCTTCATAATTTGTATTTTCCATGGTCATGATTAAATAATGTCAATTATTTAATTATTCTTTATAGTCTGTTATTTCTTCTATTAATTAAATAATCTTAATTATTTAATTAATTCACACTTTTCTTTATTCTATCTGATTAATTAAATAAATGCTTTTTATTTAATTATGTTACTAATTAACCTTATCCTTCTTGTCAAATTAAATAAATTCTTATTTAATTTACTCTTTATCATACTTCAACTATAATTAAATAAATTCTTTATTTATTTAATTATTCATTTAAATCCCTTCATCACTTGATTAAATAAATCTTATTTATTTAATTATTCTTCAAATATAAAATCTTGAATTAAATGAATTATTTAATTCATGAATTCTATTTTAACACATTCCTCTATATTTAGATAATTGTGTGAGTTATCTAAGTATTCACTTTTACTCAACTCAAAGATCTATTCAAATCGCTCAGTTAACTCTCGATTTAATGTCTGAGTGGTGTTCTCGAGTAATCTCTTCATCAAATCATTCAATCATCCAGTTCTAACTCATTTGCATGTAAATATAAAATCTTGAATTAAATGAATTATTTAATTTCATAATTCTATTACAACATTCACTCTATATTTGAATAATTGTGTGAGTTATCTAGTATTCACTTTTACTCAACTGAATATTCAAATAGCTGGGTTAATACCAGATTTAGTAATAAGGTGGACGTTCTCAGAGTAATCTTCATCAAATCATTCAGTAAGTTTCACTTTCTGTTGTGTACATGCAAGTGGTCATATTCTATTTAATTAATTAAATCTTATTAGATGCGTTAGAACATGAGTTGCTGTCGATCTTCATCTTTGTCATGCAAGATAATTCTTCAATTTTTCAAATACCAAAGCTGGAAGATTAAATCATTTTATTTAATCTTCAATTCTATTTCTAATTTGTATCACTCATGTCATTACTAACTGTTATCAGAATGCATGACTAATCAGTCAATCTCAACTGTCCGTTGATCTTTCAATCCTGGCCTGTCGTTTGAATAATCAATTTTCTATAAATTGATCTGGTCTTCATCATTCCAATCTCTCTCAAAATCTTATGACTTTTGTGAGAACTTATCTTGAATATTTGATGTTTTGCTAAATCACTATCATAGGTTATACTTGCACAAATCTTTGAAAATCTGAGGGCAATTATACTATAACAGGAAAATGGAGAAGGGAAATTGAGATGAATCATGGAAATATGTACAAATTTGGTGAGATTGTTCAAGTTTCATTTACATTTTTGACTTCCTTTGTTCTTTGTTGCTTAGCATTAGATTGCATTTAGATTTGTATTGCATTTTTGCTCTTAATCAATCCTGGCCTGTCGTTTGAATAATCAATTTTCTATAAATTGATCTAGTCTTCACTATACATGTTCCTCCTACAACAAATTTCACTAAATGGGGTGAATTAAGCAAAGAGGTTGTAAATACAGAAGATGTTACCTCCTGGTTGTACAAGGAAGATAATGAACAACTTTCCTTACTAGCTCACATTCCTACAGATCTATATGGAAAGGGTTTCACAATCATGCAAAGCAAGGGATATGATGGATAGAGTGGTTTAGGCTTAAACCAAGATGGGAGGATTGAACCGATATTTGTTTCTTAGTGGCCAAAAGGCATGGGGCTAGGGTTTTAATCGATTCAGATTGGCGTTCCTAGTACCACATCACCCTTAATTGAGGAAGTAAGTGCTTTAGAAGATATTAGGACATATCACAAACCATTGGACCAATATCACTGTGACTCCCCCGACTCTAATGATTTTGAGTGGGATTCCCTATCCTCTACCTCTTCCATGGACCTTGACAAGTTATTTGGGGAACTTGACTTAATGTTAAGTTCCTCACCAAATCCATTGAATTCCTGTCCACCAAAGAAAATGACAAAGGAGGAGTGGTTTAAACACTACTATTGGGAATCACTTGATCCTACCTCTTGGCAACCCAATACATCTGTTTCAAATAATCAAACCTTGGCATTAGGCCCACCTATCAATCTACCTATACCTAAACCTAAGAGAAAACAAGATTTAGTACACGACTTTTGTGACCATATGAATAACTCAATCCTTACCTTGACCCCATTAAACTTTGATAACTTCGATGATGACATGCCCTTAGTCTATCCCCAACTCATTGATTGGGATCAACAAGACACACCCGTCTTAGACATTTTTGAGAACAACGAAGCAATTGCTGAGTTCCTGGGATTACGAGAAGGCATACCTAACATTGATCACAAGGCTAGTTTTATCATTGACTTGGACAACAAAGCATATTTTGGGGAATCTGTTGAACCCTCCAGTCGCAAAAAATGAGAAAAAGAATAAACAAGATAAAAAGGATGAGTCTCTAGGTGAAAACCAAAAGGCACCTTTAGACAATGAAAAAGTAAAAAGAAAGGATGGATCCGAAGGTGAAAACCTCTTTGAGGCATCTAAGGATGGAGGTTTGAACGTTCTCCCTGTTGCATAGGAAAAGTCACCCATGTCGGTTGAAGAATCAGTAGAAGTCAACATAGGCACAAAAAAGAATCCTCAACTGGTTTATTTTGCAGCGTCATTGACAACAAAAAAATAGCCAGAGTTCCACAACTTCTTTGCACAACGACATATAAATTTTGATTGGTCATATGAAGACATGCCTAGTTTGGATCCTAAACTTGTTCTACATAACTTTCCCTTACAACCAAGTGCCAAACCAGTGAAACAAAAATTGAGGAAAATGCATCCACAGATTGCTTTATTAGTCAAGGCAGAACTCAAGAAACTGTTAGACGTTGGTTTCATAAGATCAATTGACTATGCCGATTGGATCTCCAATCTTGTATCTGTCACTAAACCAACTGGGGGCATCCACATCTGCACTAATTTTAGAGATATAAACAAGGCTTGTCCTAAAGATGACCGCCCTTTACCTAATATAGACATGATAGTTGACATGACAACGGGGTATGAGATGTTGTCTCTTATGGATGGTTTTTCAGGATATAATCAGATTAGAATTGCAACTGAAGACCAACCTAAGACAAATTTCACTTGTCCTTGGGGTACGCATTGATGGAATCTTATGCCCTTTGGACTCAAGAATGCTGGAGCAACCTATCAACGTGCCATGACCACTATCTTTCATGATCTAATACACACTCTTATGGAGGATTATGTCGATGACCTTATTGTTAAATCCAAGACAAGGGTAGAACATTTACAGGTTTTAGACAAGATATTTCAAAGGTTGGAGAAGTATAAGGTGAGACTCAATCCCAATAAATGTGTGTTTGTAGTGAAGTCAAGAAAGCTGTTAGGCTATATCATTTCCAGATGAGGCATTGAAGTGGATCCAACTAGGGTAAAAGCAATCATAGACATGCCTCCACCCACTAATCTTAGTCAACTAAGGACATTACAAGGAAGGATGCAATCCATCAGAAGATTTATAGTGCAGCTAGTAGATAAGACACATCCTTTTCAACATTTACTTAAGAAAGGAGTCCCCTTTGCATGGATAGCTAGGTGTGGAGAGGCTTTTCAACTGATTAAGGAATATTTACTCACACCACCAGTCTTAATGCCACCTGTTGAAGGAAGACCATTGATTCTTTATATCACAACAACCCATTCATCACTTAGAGCATTGCTTGCATAGAATGACGATGAAGGTCATGAAAGGGCAGTCTATTATATCAGTCAGCCTTTGGTAGGTTATGAGCTCAACTATAGTACCATTGAACATGCCTGTCTTGTAGTAGTATTTGCTACCCAAAAATTGAGGCACTATATGCTAAACCATCAAACAATGCTGATTGCTAAAATAGACCCTCTGAAATATCTTCTAAGAAAGGCAACATTAACAGGGTGGTTGGCCAAATGGGTTATGATACTTAGTGAGTATGATATCCATTATGTAGAAAGAAAGGCTATTAAAGGATAGGTCATTGCTGATCAGTTAGCTGATGCACCAATATAGGAAGATCACCCATTAGTGGCAGACTTTCCTGATGAATTTATATTTACAATTGACACAAACATAACATGAAAACTATACTTTGATGGCTCACACACAAATCATGGCTCAAGTGCTAGTATATTGTTTATCACACCACAGGGTGATTCCATCCCTAATTCATTCAAGATTGCATTTCCATGTACTAACAACATAGCAGAGTATGAAGCTCTAGTGACAGGGTTATGCATAGTAGTCAAGTGGAAAATTAAGCATCTACAGGTATACGGCGATGCTCAACTAGTAATCAGATAGGTAAATGATGATTATGAGACTAAGGATGAGAAGCTTGCTCCCTACAAACACATGGCTGATAGCTTTAAATAATACTTTGAAAAGGTCAAATTTCATTAGACACCTCATGTTTTAAACATGGCAGTAGACGCTATGGCTACAATTGCATCACTTCTCAACATTCCTAACAACGTGCCTAAGTTCTAGTTCTTGGTAGAACAACTTTTGGTCCCAACCTATGATATCCTAGATTCTGAAATGGTTTGTGACATTGTTGGTCCTGATTCCCCATGGTACAAAGAAATCTATGATTACCTTCATGCCGAAGTCATACCCACTAGCCTATCAAATAACCAA
>VDFB02270651.1:237523953-237610623 GCA_007258455.2 Sequoia sempervirens | reverse complement strand
CATTCTCTTTGTTGTTTTCCTCATCCCCATTGTCCTGTTTATAATAACTGGAAATTTTATCAATAGTGACCTTGAGGACCTTCTTGTCGACTAGTCTATGGGATATTCTCAAATTGGTGTTCTCTCAATTTTAGTTTTTGGATCAGATTCTATCTTTTTTCTTCTATATTGTTGATGTTATTGTTATTCTCATTAGCCTCATCATTAGAAGTAGCTTCCTCCACATAGAAGTTGACCTTCTTTTTGCTGGGGGTTTAATTCACAACCACATTTTGCATTTCAGAAGGAGAGTTTTTGATCTCACATATCCCCACCACCATAGAATTTTGGCTTAGGGTTTTATTGTATTTAAAATTATTCTTAGAATGCTTGGCCAAGGGTTTAGGGTCAATTTCAGGTGTAGTCTGTTTGGAAGAAGGTGTCATCTTTCTCTTCGAACCAAGTTTGGCAACATCCTCATTGCAGGGTTCTAGGGGCTTTCATGGGGGAAGTGATAACTGAAGTATCTTCCACAAGGAAATAACTAATAGGTCTAAGGGGACAAAGTGCTAGATGTGATGTAGGAGCATCCATGGCAAATTGGCAATCCTGTGTCAATTAAAAAGAGGTTAATTTTGTGGAAGTATTTTTGAATTTTGGAATAAGTTAATTTGGTTTGAATTTCATGTTGAGGGGTGGAAAATGATTTATTTTTGAATAATTAAATTTTCCAAATAAAATCTCCTTTGCACATTGTCAAGTTGACTTGTGGGAGAAAAAAAACAATGAAAAAGTACTTTTGAAGTATTTAAGTTAAAAATATTTGAAAGGAAATGTGGGGTGTTGGGATTTAAATGTGGAGCTATATGTAATGCCCACCGTGCAAACCCCAGAGAACACACACACAAAGCAAATAATTTTTTTAAAAAAAATTAAATTAAACATGTAATAACACTTAACCATAATCACATAGCACATTACAAAACATTAACACACTTAGTTCTCTGGGGCACGCGAGGTTACATCGCAGCAACAAAACGGAAATAAAAATAAAGATTACAACAATATCATTTATAATGATAACCAAGGATAAGGGTACATCCAATAACCATGATGCGAGAATAGTAAACATCGCATAATTACATCCATGATAAATCTCTTAAAAGAGTTGCAACTGATCCTAACTATTACATCATAGTTATAATATTACATTACAGTTTTGATACAAGAATTACAATAAATTCCCAAACATGTGGGATGATACATTTACAATGAAATATGAAGTACAACTGATCACTGGGACAACTCCACTGCGGAAGGCTGAGAAGCCATGAAGCTGATGGGGAACCCAACGGGTGCGGAGCACGTTCCACCCAACCATGTGAATTACAAGTAACTCACCCCCCATGCTCAGAGGTGACGAGGAAGTGAACCCGACCATGAATGTCAAACTGACTCAACAACAACATGATACTAAACAAGTACAACTCAAAGCATACCATGAACAACCAACAATGAACACAAGTCACATAACCAGTTGAAACTGTAACAACTCATCACCATAACATGAAGCATCACCAATTAGCAATCATGAGACAAATTCACAAGAATCAAAGACATTATCAGATACAATATCCAGAAAAACCGAACCAACACCCAAAATATATTTCAAAATAAATCAGAACCAATGAAAGGAACACGATTCCATAATAACACTAAATCAACCATTCAACACACCATTCCATAGGCAACAAGAAACAAGTCAGACGGGTGTCAAGTGGGGGGATCATCACATAGCTCTCATGGGATCCCCTGGCACTTCCTCCAACCGAGGCGCCAGCACCCAACTATGGATCCCCTAGCCCTAAAGTCAGAAACAACATAAATATAACAATATCCAGAGGCAACTACAAGGCACAAGAGTGTCAAGTGGAGAGGGCCATCACATAGCTTTCATGGGATCCCCTGGCACTTCCTCCTACTGAGGCGCTGACACCCATCTATGGATTCCCTAACCCTCGAACATAACAAAAATATAACCATATCCAGAGGCGACAAGAAACAAGAACAAGGATGTCTAGTGGAGAGTGTCATCGCATAGCTCTCATGGGATCCCCTGGCCCTTCCTCCTAACTGAGGCGCCGACACCCATCTATGGATCCCCTGGCCCTTCCTCCTAACTGAGGCGCCGGCACCATAGGGTAGCTAATGCGGAGCCGATAGTCTCTCATGAAGACGAGACTACGACCTTGCCAACCAAGGCCTACTCAGTCTATCACTAGTCTACGGTAGCCCTAATGCATAGACGAGGAATCCAGTTTTAATTATCTTGTATGTTTTACTACCCATCCCCCTAAATTCTATTTTTAGGTTATCACTTGTTTAACTACTCTTACGTGGGTTCCCCTGGCACTTCCTCCAACTGAGGCGCCGACACCCACGAAGAGCCACTCTCCCTATGACCCCTAACATAAATCAAACTAGGCAAGGTTTGAACCAAAGCATAAGAATCATAATACTACAATAAGAACACGCGAGGCATTAACCCTCTCGCAATAATTCATAATCCAAAAATCCTAACAACCGTTCAACCCTTCCTAACAAAACCATTAAGTACCACTTTCCAAAAGTAAAATCAAGATGAAGAGAACATTACAATTTAGCAAACCTCTGGAACAAGGGTTTTTCGATAAATACAACTGAGTACACAATTACATGAGGTTCCTACACCGCTACCAAAATAAAGAAAAACTATAATCAAGGCGCACAAGATAGACCGCCAATCCAAAGGGTTTCACAAATTAACAACAACATATTCCACATTTCATCAACAACAATTCACTTTCATCTATTACTTGCATTCAATTTCCACGACCAACTTTACCATAAATATTTTATAATAAAATAATCTTACCCTATCCTTAATTTTATCAAAATTCCACAAAGCAATTAACAATACAATAATATCCTTTCCCACGCACAAGTATCTCGGTACAAATCTAAATAATACAACTTGTCTATTCCTCACACAAATAAATCACAAATAACTATAGTCCAATCTCCCTATAAATTTTTGCCTTTCTACAAAATACTACACTGTTGTAATTTTCACAACTCCAAATTAAAGAACCGATTTAACTGAATTTTATATATTTCATCTTTAACTCAAAAACATAAAACATTTCAATTATATAACGATATACAAAACACGTGCTCAACGAAATTCATGCAATTACTTGCCTACCATAATCCATGATTTCCACACCAAATAAAATTAATACTCTAAATCAAATAACATGATACATTAATTTTATTTTACAAAATAAAACTTTAATAATAAATTCCCAAATAAAATTTACATTTCTTTAATATTAAAACAAATAATCATACTACCTTTTATTTTATTTTATTTATATTTATATTTTTATTAAAAAAATTATATATAAAATAAAATAATAGAAAATAAAATAAATATATTTAAACATATACATATATATATATATTTATATATATATAAAACTAAAATTTAAAATTTATAAAAAAAAACTTTTAAACAACAACCCCTGCGGCCCGTACACCGACGGACTGCACATAGCAGTCCGTCCGGACTGCTGTGTCAGCCCGCGACAGAGGACAGTGGGGTGTGGGGTGGGTACGGCCCAGCCGACCCCCCCCCCCACATCCCATACAATTTAAATTTAATTTAATTTTTTTTTAAATTTTTTATTTATTAGTAATTCAAGCTATGAAAATCCATTTCGCGATTTTCAATAAGTTGATTATTTTATCTTATATTAATTTTTTATATAATTTATATTTTTCAAAAATTCTGTGTCGTGCACAGGTACGGCCATTAATTTGGCCTGAGCAGTAAATTTCGATTCTACCATAAAAATAGAAATAAAATAATAAGTTTATACAAATAGTATATATATTAATATATATATGTATACATATATATATTAATATGTGTACAAATAAATAATCTCAAAATATGTTTGATAGCCTAATCGGGAGGGTTTCTCACATTGCACAACTTTCTATTCACTAATATTATGTTTTTAAACCAAAATATATATATATAAATATATTTTCAAATCAAATGTATTTATAAAAACAAACAATATTATGCAGGATCAAATTATAAAAGAACCATATAAAGGTTTCTCAATGACAATAACCATTTTCCTATTGGTTTGTTTACTATGAATCATTATATTTACTAATGGAGGTTTTCTTTTTCTTTCAAGCAATCAATCATATATATTAATTTCTTTATCTAATTTCTTTTTGAAACAAAAACTGAAGAGGAATAAGAGGAACCTGGATTCCTGTGTTGTTGACTGTTGAAGAAGCTTGCTTGACCCCGATGGCCTCCACGAACAACTTCTCATTCCTACTTCCAAATCCCTTCTCCTAAATTTCATGCTCGAACTCGAATCCACTCCTTTGTTTAGAAGACGTCTCCAAGCATCTTAGTAACAGATTTCCCATTTCCTTTCAAGAACTCTCCTCAAAAATAAAACAAAAGAATCCCACATCCTTTCTAAATTTTGAGAATACCAAGCCAAAATCTTATTCAACTTCTGTCACAATCCTTCCCTGTGTGTGTGTCAAAACTCCCCCCAAAAATTCTTCCTTTATTAAAAGATAATATCCCTCTCCTCTCAAAAACTCTAAAAAAATCCAAAAATAAAAAGAAAATCGTGCTTTAAGCAAGCTTTTAATTAGATCGTATTCCCTCTTGGCTCACCCAGGTCTTTTATTCTTTTATTTGTTTTATTGTTTTAATTTCTATTTTACCACTTTTCTTGCTGTATTATCAATTATTATCAGTAAAATATATTAAATTAGTCAATAAAAACATTTAAATATTTTCCTACAAATAACCAACATTAAAAATACACACTTATTATCCACCTTTAATTAACAAATTCACAACTAGTAAAATATCAACATCAATTAAATAAATCATAACTAATAAAATACCACATTAATCAAACTACGATGACACATGAAACACAAGCCACAAATGGACGACAATTACAACAATGAACAATACCAATCAAACGAGACGATCTGACATCATGGGACGGGAGGACTTCATCGTCACCTCTGTTTCAACATTTAACCATTGGGTTATTTGGTGCTCGCCCTGTCCTGCCGAAGCAGGTGGAATCGAGACTTGTACCTGCAAATCCTGCATACAAATGAAGTTGTGTACATGTGCATACATATATATATAAAATCAAAGCATTAAATTGAAGTACTGCATTGTGAGAAGGAATCGCAACATAGCAGGGCACTCGCGAATGAATGATGCTATATTGTCCTTCATCACACCTATCCTAACAATTATAATTTAACTGATAAAATAACATTTCTAAACTAACAATTTCATCTCATGACATAATTCATTAAATCATTGCATCATAATATAATTCTGAAAATCAACTAATATAACCAACCATACTATCATACGAAATAATCATGTCTACTAATGGAATAACAACATCATCAAATGTCTAACTATCCAACTCACACAATATCATCATCGTACAAGTAGCAAAACGAACACATAGAAAAATAATAAAGCGAAAGAGGAGGTACTACACTATAAAACACCATTTATAATCCCTAAAAGTAGGGACTTGGAATTGGGTTCCCATGACTTGCTTTAATTTTTGTTTTTAAGTGAGTCAAAAAGGAGATTTTTTTTTTGAAAAAGACTCCTATTTTAGTGGGTGGGCTTTGGAGATGGTTTTAATTATTTTTTGAGGAATTTGATGTGCGACAACATCATGGGTCATGCCATATTGAATAGGCCCAAATAAAGAATGCAAAATTAATTTCTTGACAAGGAGGAGTAAAACAGGTTAAAAACACATTCTTCAACAAAAAAAGTTGGAAAAGTTTTGGTGGAGATTTATGAAGGAAAAGTGAAGGAGGCATAGCATTCTCTGGAAGAGTTTTATTGGGGTGTTTTTGCAGATTGGGACTGATTTACAACAGTCCTTTATGTTTCCAAATTAGCAGGTTGAAGCTACATGAGTTGCAGGTGGAATGGAGGTGCTAGAAGGTGAAATAGTTTGCAAAAGATTGCATAGATGAAAATAGTTAGTTTTTAAATATTATTCCATTGCATATCAGATGTTAGTATGGGTTTATTTTGATGTACATCAGTCCATTGATGATTGAAAACTCTTGTAATCAGGCTTCTTTAATAGAGAAATTCAATGTTTTTGTGCAAGCAATTTTTTGAATTTTAAATTGCAAGTTTAATTTTTTGTTTGAGATTTTGTTGAGAGGATTTTAGAGAGGGTTTTGAGAGTATTAAATCCTCTCTACATTAATATGGAAGTGTTATAATCTTAATATTAGCCCCTAGTAAAGTGGAATATGGGGTTTCTTTGGGTTCTTGGTGGATAACTCAATAACCTCTTTCACGAACAACTCAAGAGAAGACATGAGGGAAAAGGGAAAGCTAATCAACAGATGGTGCCTAAGGTGGTTAATAAATAGAAATTGATAACAATAATAACATTTCTTATTTTACTATCACTAAAAATACCTGGTCCCACAGAGCGGGGAGCTTACTGTGATCATACCCTGCATGCAATTTAGTGGGGTACTCATCTGTCTTGAAGAAGCGGTTCATACTGTCAATATCTTGCACTTTCATGTGTTTCTTTAATTTTTGTCCTTTGCAAGAAAGGTTGATAGCTTTTGCAATGACCTCTTCACTGAACTCAAAGGAAATCCCACCAAGTTTGACCTGTCTACTGTTCCAACCATTAGCAAACTAAATTGAGAGATTCTCATTATGGTCATTTAAGCTCACCATCAATAGCAGAAGTCCCCCCTCCATACACATGTACCATATCAATCCATCCCTTTGGAAATATTTGCAGGAGACATGCCTCGTTCTAACTCTTTCACCTCCTATAGTTTGAAGCAAGTTGAGTTAGCTCTCCTAGCAAAGTTGATCTCTATGGTGATTAATATGATTAAGGCCAAGGGAGCTTTTACAAGTGTGGTGAGGTTTTTACTCAATGAAATTGATATAAAAAAAATAGTGCAAAGGACTAGATATTAGCTAGCAAATTAAATAAAAGATGGAAAATCCATGGGCTTTCTCGAGACATTCAGTTTGATGTCAAACTAGACCTTTTCTTGTCATGATTAAACTTGGTTACAATTTCTCTCATGCTAGCAGTCCTTTCCATATTCCCATAGTTGTAATCGTATCTTAGAATTAGCTAAGGTCATCTTGTGTGGCGGGCTGTCAATCATGAATGAACACTTAAAAATTGAACTACAAATAATCATTATTAGTCTCATGACTTGGGTTTCCCAATTTTTCTCCTGCCAACTTAATCTTATGATTATCACATTTAGATTAGTAATTAGAGCCCAGTGAAAGATGAGCATAAAGTTAGTGGCCTTCAAGGTCCATGTTTTCATTCCTTTTTTTAAAATCCAATTCCACAACAACTTACACATTAGATTAGGGAATTTGATAGGAGTAAGTAATAAGATAACACTTAAAATTCTAGTTTGAGCTCTCCCCATGTTGGATGCATGTATTTTGTTCTTCAAGGATTAATCCTTTAATTTTCACCAGAAAACCTAAAAAATGCTACATCTAGTGGCATCTTAACTATTTGCATGGTGATCCTATATTACTATATCTTATTATCACACTATTACACTCTCATATTACAGTCTTATATGATCATCTTAAATTGGTATACCTTATGACTATATTATATATTATATGATCCTACATTTTTATTTATCTTTTAATTATTATTTTATTGGGGAGAAATCATGTTACTCCCCCTTTATCTTTTGATCTTAAACGTCCATTGAGATAACACTACTATATCAAATATCTCAAGTGATCATATTCAATTGATCTTATATACTACACTTTCATGATTATATATGTTGTCACATTTAGTTTTATTGATCCTACATTGAATACATAATTCTTTACTTACCTTATCATGTATTGACATCTCTTTTCATGCTCAATTATCCAGATCTATATCACTTATTTTATGACCATACTTGGTCTATATGGTGATTTCTAATCAAGTAGTTTTTGCATTTGTCCTACCTATCTTATTCATCTTATTAATCTTGTCACACTTCATTCCATTGATCCTATGATATGTGTTTTCATGCTCATGGATACTATAAAGGGTCATTTGTTGTATTTTCATGGGTTTTTTTGGCATAATGTGTTTCATCACTATTATCTTGATCCTACATATCTTATTAAGTCTACCATGTGTGTGCTTTTTCTCATGGATTCCACATAGGGTCATTGAGTATTCTTTTTATGGATTTTTTTTATCATCAAAGGTTATATCACCATTATCATGCCCATGTTGGGGGTAGTGTTATTATCTTTTATTCTATATCCAATCCATTGTTATGCTTATCATTATGTACTTGTCTATTTATGATTACTATATTTTTACATAATTTGGAAATTATTATATATGCTTAAATGCTTATAATTTGTTATTGATTGATCACATACTTATCTTTATGATTGTCTCATGATGTATTATATCATTAACATACTCTATATTCTTATATTTTTTATATATTTATTAATTGAAAACCACCCTATAGGGGCAATCAATTGAAGGGGGAGATACACATGATAAATAATGTTATCATTTTTCACATTCAATTTATCTTGTGTTAGATTATGCTCATAGAATATCTTACCCTTGTCTTGTAGAAATTTATGGAGAATAATTTTTAAGGTGAATCATCGTCCTTTAATGGACCATATGTTCATCTATATATTGTATTTAATTTATGCATGTTTGGGAATGGTAATATACTTAGAGATACATAATTCATACTTAGAGATTCACATGCACCTCAAATTGGGGGAAATGTAATAAGAAAAACACATCCTCAATGCATTTCCTATTTAGTTTTATGCTTAATTTGGGTCAATATCTTAATATATTTATATAGCTACAAATGGTACATTTTTATGCATATCTATGCTTGCGTACCTACTCTTGCTTGTACATAGCCCTATGCCTATTTCTTATCCCAATGCTTATGTGTAAAAATCCCTATCTAATTGGTTTATCCATTTGATTTCGATCATTAATCCAATTGCTTATCTAATCCAATCCATCTCAATAACTAGTTCAACTTGGTTGTCTAAGCTTTGTCATGTCTAGTTGTGATTTTTTTCTCACAATTGTGATCCTGATGCTTTTAATTGCAAATCAATATCATTCATTTAGCCCATTGGCCCCATCTTCCACTTTCATTCCAAACTAACTTTGCACAAGTTCTCACACATTAGTGTTATATTTATGTATAAAAAGACACAATACATTCATTCTAGTCATTTAACACTCAATAAATCATTTCCATTATTGTAAATCACAAGAGGATAATTATCTACATTTGCAATCAAATATTGAAATCAAGAAAATAATCTAATCATAATCATCCCATCAAATATGAACAAGCTAGTGATCATTCTAGAATTCACGTGTATGTTTGAATCTTGCTAATTGGTAAGGCATTTTAAAATACCACTAGCTTGATAGAAATGCCTTAATAGTGCAATAGAGAATATAATATAACATAGTAATTTATTTGTCTAATAATTCATTTGGATGAATCAAAATATCATAAGTCAAGTTTGTAGTTATAGAATAGGTTTATAGTCATGATTTAGACTCGTCCCCTTTAGTTTGATCTTACATAGAGAAAAAATACATGCTAAGTTTGATCTACATATACAACTATTCAAAAAATATGTAGATGTTGAGACATGTCAATTTCACTATCTACATCATCAACACTCATCTTTGACCATATCTAGCTAATTAATACCATTCTTCAAGAAACACTATATTATATTTATTATATAATGTTAATCATTCCATTCTATTCCACTTCATCTAAAACACCTCCTTCCCTCCCTCAAATTATTTTATATCTATAATTATTTACCTAATTAACCTAACAAGCAACAATCCTCTCTTGTTTAGTTATATAATTAACTTAATTGAATATAAAAAAATCTATTAAAATAGTATACTCACTCACTTTAAATCATGAGAATCCACTAAATCCTGGGATTTTACACATTGAAATTTATATTATTCCATATAATAAGCATAATCATAACAACCAATATGGATTTTTCTCTAAGAATCTATAAACTACATATATTAATACACAACTATCTAAAAAATTGTAATGTTGAGACACATCAATTTCACTATCTACATCAATCAACATTCATCTTTGATCATAGAGCTAATTGATATTATCCTTCAACAAACACTATATTATATTTATTGTTTAATATTAATCATTCCATTCTATTCCACTTTATCTAAAACACCTCCTTCCCTCCCTCAAATCAATTTGTACCTATACTCATTTACCTAATTAACCTAACAAGCAACAATTCTTTCTTGTTCAGTTATATAATCAACTTAATACAATATTTAAACAAATCTATTAAAAAATATACTCACACATTAAAACCATGAGAATCCACTAAATTATGGGATTTTACACATTGAAATTTGTATTAATCTATACAATAAGCAGAGTCATAACATGAAAATTTGTATTAGTCTATATAATAAGCATAGTCATAACAACCAGTATGGATTTTTCTCTAAGAAACTATAAACTGCATATATTTTATAACTTAAAATGAATATAGAACTAATGTTATCATCATGATAGGTTACCTGAGGGCAATAGAATACTCACAAATCCACTAAATCCTGAGATTTTACAGTTTGAAATTCGTTTTAGTCCATATAATAAGCATAGTCAGAACAACCAATATGATTTTTTCTCTGAGAAGCCACAAACTACATATATTTTATAACTTAAAATGAATATAGAACTAGTGTTATGACCATGATAGGTTACTTGAGTGGCCCTCAATATTCTTGGCCACCTAATAATTATCACCACCAACACATTATTAAATCACATGGTTATCACTTTCGGTGATTTGATAATTGATACGAGTGTATGGAAAACATATATTATTTAAAGTCAACGATTGGACATACTAAATAAAACATACTTGTAATTTGATAATAGAGCGAATGAATATATTTTGTCTGTTGTCGAAAAGGAAAAATGGTCTTTTCCATCATCGTGATTAATGGAGTTCGTTAAACAACATATACCAATGTCATGTGATATACTTTGTCGTACCAAATAACATTTCCAAATAATGGCATAGAATGTTGCTGACTATTTTTGTTTTATTCGGAAAGATACAAGTTGAATTTGGAGAAGATTGTAGTGGCAAAAAATGTTTTATTATTATTTTGGATTAGATTTATGGGTGTAGATTTGATCTAGAATATTTTTGTGGGCGTGAATTCAGATTTTGAATTTTTAAAATTAAAATTTAGATTTAATCTTGTTGACTCTTTCGTATTGGTTATTGTGAGATGACTTATGATTATGTGACTTTTTTTATGCATCTTGTTCAAACTAAATTGTTATTGTTTTGGACTTGGATTATATTGTATGCTAGTATTATGTGATCATTTGTTGCATAGACGGTTGTCGTTGCACCAAAATATTGACCTATTAATGTCTAATACAACCACCAAAGTTAATGAATCCATGAGAGGTGGTTAAGCCATGTCACGAACCCAAGCGCTACGCTACACAACACAAGGAGACCAAGGGCGCACACCTTGCAACACCATTGTTGTCAGTTGTGATGTATATGGAACCCTTGTTTGGGCACAAGGATAGGTCTGATTATTCATTTGGTTACCTTGTGTACATATAGATATCATATGAAATAGACTTGTTTGGGAACTAATTCCAAATTAATTTTTTGTTGCAAGAATTAAACTAAATATAAAAAAAATGATATGGAGGAAGGACACCTGGTGAGATCTAGGTACTTGACTAAAATGGTTGCCTTTTTGTTGTTAGATTTATGTTGAAGTCTCATATTGACACTGTTTTTGTGGTATTCATATGTATTGTGTGATCAATTGTGTCGTCAATGCTTCCTCTATCATAAATTGCTTATGTTCTTAATAATTGTAAATTATGTTGACTGCCATAATTAAGTTGGAACTTGAAATGTATTGTCTCATTCTACATTTGTGTGCATATAGAAATATATATGGATATATACATATATCTATAAATATTCAAATATGTTAAAGAGTGTTAGGTTTATTTAAAATCTTGTCTTTCTGATGTAATGTAAATTTTTGTGTAATATAATTTACTTTATCATATAAAGGCTTGTGACCATATTTATATTATCATGTATATTATCATATTCACATAAATACATATTTACATAACTAACTAATGTTTATATATATATATATATATATATATATATATATATATATATATATATATATATATATATATATATATATATATATGCATGTATATGATAATATACATGAAAATATAAATATGATCACATGTATATATATGATAAAGTAAATGTTATCATATACTTGTATAAATATGATTTATATATGTATATATATGATAATATAAAAAATATCATACAAATCTATAGATAAATCATGTTGTCAAAAATTGTTAAGACTTCAAAGACTATATTTGATAGACATGTCTTTAATTGTAAAAATTGTGAAAAATATTAGGAAGGATTTTGGTGGTGGCAAGGAGTTATGTAGACCTTGGGGACTAGGATCCCTCATAATTGAATATTGTCTTTTTGGTTTTGTTGGTGTTGTTAGTAGGAAGTTTTGGCCATTGTATCATATTTGGTTGTGGAGAGCTAAGAAAGAGGGTAATGCCAATTTTTCTACATTCTGCATGGAAGAACCTTTAGTAGTCCCAAATAAAAATTGTTGGTTTTAGTATATATCTTGGAGAATGTTGAAAAGTAGGGATATTAGGATGCAAGAATAAATTACTTGTATCGTTCTCAAACATCTTCAATGTAATTCTAGCATTTTGTTCACTAATTAATGGTAAAACTTGTTACCAAAATATTTTATATTTAAAAAAAGAAAAACATGAGTTGGGATTTATAATTTTAATTGTTCAACTTAGTTATACAACAGTTGTAGGAAGAACAATACGGTTTTGGCTAAATTTATGCTAAATAGTAAGTATTTTTTTATATAAATCAAATATTTAAAATTGGGTGTTAACTTTTATGGCTTCATATATTTCTTATTGGTTGTGGTTACTTTGTAGTATTGGAATGTTGGATGTGGTTGTAGGCAAAGAAATGGTAAAGAGTAAATAACATAAAATATAAAGTAATATAAACTAAATCTTGTACCTTTATCATCTTTCTTCTCTAATTGAGCCAAAGTAGAATGCACCCTCTTCCACTTGATTTTCTCCTTTTGATGTTTGATAAATGGTGGAATGTGGTTGCTTATGGTAGTAAAATGATGTTATGATGAAGTTATATTAGATATAAGATAAGAAAACATGTAGTTAGGATGATAGAAGATTCCAAAAATGAGAGAATAGGCTTTCATTTATAGATTCTTGATGGTGAAAATGGACCTGGTCAAGCTAAAATATCAAATGGAGGGTTGAGATTAAGTGAGGATTAAGGAATTAGTCTTGTGACAATTGTTACAAGGAGGCTTGGGAAAGTGACATGTGGCATGGGGAAGAGGGCTAGGTGTGCTCGCACATGTGTGAGAACACATAGGGAGGCTCATGAAAGAGACAAGTGGGAGAGGTAGGGTGGCTAATTATGACAATATGTGTAAGATTTAGGGTGGATTCACATGTGTGAGAGATATTCTCATAGAATTTTTGTGAGAAAGGGGTAGGGTAGATAGGTTAGGACACTTGTCAAGTGATGAAAAGTTTAGATCGTGATCCTTGTAGGTGAATTTAATGGCTAGGATTGAATGGACAAGGATTTTGACTACGATGGAATTAAATATCAGAGTGTAGCATTATAAATTGTTGACAAAAAAAAAAATCAAACTATGATGGGCTCCCCCTTACGTGTTTGGACCTAATTATGCTAATTATTTTGTAATTTTATTATCATTTTAAAAAAAATAGAACAAAATTGGGAATTGAAATAAATTATTTATTTATCGACAACTCAATTTCAAAATAGGTCTCGTCTAGGGTGAATTTTCCCTTGACCAATTACCTATTTTGGCCCCTTTTTATATTTTATTGTTGAAATTTTTTATATTTGCAAATTTTAATTTATTTGTCAGATTTCCAAAATAAATATTGTGGAAAATGAAGAAATACATATAAATATAAGTCTTTTTAACCATTTGAAAATATAAGGCAACCCAATGAAATTTTGATTGATTGAACATCCTAAAAAAAGAAATCAAGAGTAGTTAAGACCAAAGTTAGCAACACTTTTCATCAATCAAGATTTTCATTAGAAATACATCATGTAAGATTGTTTCATGTTTTATGTTCATTTCTTGTGAGTACTAACACTTATAGGACCTTCAATCAATTATCAATTTCTCCTTGCATGAGATGAGTACCATGAATTCAATTATCCATCAAGGAAATAACATTTGAGTGGTAGGTTACAAAACTTGTGATTTATCATTTATTTTAACCATTCACCTATGCTTGACCTAGGGTAAGTACTCTTTATTTGACATCATCATAACCATTGTGGAGGTGCAAACACTAAAATGAGGTTTGAATTAGGAAAGCCCCTATACGATACAACCTTTTCTCTCCTTTCATGTTTGTAGGTGGAAAATATGAAATGGATTTGGAGAAGATTAAATACTCAACATCAAGATTGAGTATTCAAACACATTCATTCATCAAATTAGGGCAAGTGCAATTATTCAAGTTCCAAAGCTGAGCCTGATAGGAGAACACATACATATTGTAACCTATTGATACCTATTTAGAGATTCTAGAAATTAAAACTTCTTAGTCTATGGAGAATTTTCCCTTGACCAATCAAGTTCAACCCAAATTTATATGCAAGGTTCTTTTGTATCTCTACTCTACTTTTATGCCATTAGTTTGTGTGCATTAGTTCTATACTTTTTTGAAATTACACCAATTCATTGTAGTTGCATAGTTAACCTAGCTCGCATTCAATCACACAAATTTGATCCCATTCCTAATCAACTCTCTCAACCCTCGATAAAGAGGACCAAAACCCTGATCAACCATTCTAGCTATTCCTTGGGGAAAGTATCCAAGTGGTAGATATGATTTAAAATTTCTAAAATTAGATATAATGAAAACATGAAACAAGGAGTTAAGGACCATATGAAGTCTACACTATACCTTGATAAAAGAAGCTTAGGTTTCCAATCTTCTCCTTCATCTACATGTCATCCTCCATCATCTGCTAGATTTATAACCTTTGGTGGTAAGAGAGATTTATTTTTTTCTCAAGACAAAGGATTCTCTCCTACTCCTTATCCTCTATCTAAGAAAGATAATATTTTGTTGAGGCTTCTCAAATCCCACTTGATTAATCTTCCTCCAACACATAAGAAGTTTCATAAAAATCACTCTTTTTGTGCATACCATCAAGTGCATGGTCATTCCACCAATGAGTGCTAGGCCTTGAGAAATAAAATACATTTTATTTATTTATTGTGGTGCTATCACTCTTTCGTGTGTTGATGCACCTATTCATTCAAAATGATAAACTATCTTCTATGATGTTTCTCCTCACTATGTGGCATTTGTAGCTATATGTGTTTTCTCATTTCCATCCATGGTGGTACAATCTTATGTGCAACGATATTTAATTTATGGTAGCAACATGATAGTCTCTAGCATGGTTTTCCTTGCCTATACATAAGTGGGGTGGGGGGGGGGGAGAGGATAACTTAATTTGTAGTTTTTCATCCTTCTTGAGGTGTTTTATGATAGTCTCTAGCATAGCAAGTATGTTGACATTTTAAGGAGGGATTATCACCCTTTTTATACATCTACACATTCACATCTTGTGAGCTTTGACTTATTGACATACCCCCTTTATGGTGGTGTTATTTATAGCATTCATTGAGGTGTTGTTATTAATTTTTACCCTATGATGTTAAGAATTATGTGCTCCTTGGAGCATGGTTGTCAATTCATCCCCTATGAGGTTAAATTTTATACACTCCCTAAAGCATTATTTCCAAACAATCCACATACCTAGCATAGTGGAGCTTGGTGGCTTGTGAAATTGAGTATTTTTGCATAGAAACCTATCATAACATAATTTTCTAGCCAGTAGATCTATGTATCCTTGTAAGAACTTGTATTCATCATTTTCACATTATATGTTGTTCAATCAATGGATGATGCTTGGTGATTGAGACTGTTGGAGTACGGGAAACACTGAGAGGGGGGTGAATCAGTGTTTCAATAATCAACTTCAATTCAATGGTTTTCCATAACACATAATCTCTTTGTAATCACTAAATGTTCAGTTTCAAGAGTGTAAAAAAATGTGATGGCTAATAGCATATCCTTAAACAACATGAAAACTCAAATGTTGCAAAGTAGATAAAGAAAGTAGCAAGGCTAAATAGCATGAATCAAGATAATCACATAGACTACAAAAGAATCATAAAAAAATATATTTTATGAGTGGAAAACCCTCATAGGGATAAAAAGCCACTTGGGAAAATTGCCTCACTAGATTAATAAAATCCCACTAATTATAGAGCCACACTGGCTACTTTTTGTGCCTCACTGGAAAAGCCTCATTGGCTACTTTTTATGCATCAATGGCAAAGCCTTACTGGCTACAAAACATGTCTCAATGACTAGTTTTTATGCCTCACAGGAAAAGCCTCACTGGCTACAAAACATGCCTCACTAGCAAATACAACTACCTCACTAGCAACTCTCCATGGTCTTACTGGCCAATCTCCATGAAAGAAAAGATATAACTTTAGGGGGTTACCCTATTTCAATACATTTCATTGCCTATGTGATCTATTTTTGCAACTTCAAACAACATCTTCCAACTTCACACAAATCTCAACATTGTTTCATTAATCCAATATCATAGTTGAACCGCTGACATGACTAGCAATCATGGACCTCTATTATATGCATACAAGAGTGCAAGAAAAGAAACCTTGAACACATCTTGACTATTGAAAGCTTTGAATAAGGAATAAGATAATTGTAATTTAGTTACTATCACTTCACATTGTCAACATTGTATTTAATTTATTGTACAGTGCATACACAATCTATTCAAGACACATTTGTATAGACACTTTTAATCTTTCTCTAATCACATAGAACTTGTGTAGAGAAGAGAACAAACTTAAAATATCATTGTTACTCAATAACAACATTCAAAACTTTCATTCTCTATGTTTTTGGACAAAACAAAAAATGTTAAGGTAAACTTCAATACATTATTAATAATTCTTACATATTCATTTCTTTGAGTCACAGTCCACAACAAAAGGAATAAACTCAATTGATAAATCAATCCAAGCGTCTATCTATGATTTGTATTTTTCTTCAACCCCTAACATCACTCATTCATTCAAGAAAACTCTAAATGCATCTGGTCATAGAATATTCAACATGCCACTTATGAAACACACATTTTTTCTTTTTCATATCAGTTGCAAGAAGCCTGAATGCATTGTATGTTTCATCTACAAAACCTTCGCAGCGTAGATAGTTTCCAAATTGTTCTTTAACTACCAATAAATGCCAAAAGATAGTTGTTCCAAAATTTGAATAAGAATTCTCTTTTGAAAACCCGTGGCTGGTTGGTATTTCAACGTTGAGAAAGAACCATGTTTATTGAAAACATGATGACAACAATATATGTGTTGAATATGATCTTTAATTACATAAACTCTAGTTCTTGGAAGTTATTTAGAACAAAGAATAGTCTTTAGGGTTTGAGATATGAGGGATAAGGATTTCACCATTCAAAAATATCAAAGGAAATTACCCACATATTGTTTACCTTTCCACTAAATACCTCTGACTTTTTCATGAAACAACTTTGTGGTATTTTGCATATATCACTATTTTTGACCAAGTCAACAACTTTGTAAAAAACATCAACATCAATTTATCCACCATCAAAGAATGAGCAAGTTAATTTGCATATGACACCATCAACATCAATTGGCATAGCACACCCTTGATATGTCACTTAACAAATATAACATAAATCAATTGTCATTTTAAAACCTTCAAAAAATGCTTGTGTACCATCAACACCTTCAACACAGTGAAATGCTTGTGAAATGCAATGACAACCTTGTAACCTTGTGCAACATGATGTGATGTCTGCAATATAATCATGAAGAGAACCTTACACCACCAAAACCCACCCTACACAACCAAAACCCTTGTGACATCTTGAAGCAACTCACTCAAGTTTTGCATGAGGACCAAACCAAACTGTGAAAGTCTTTGAGATCAATGAAAAATCAATGCCACTACCAGCAAAATCCCCCTTTGGATTTGACATCAATGAAAAATCAATGCCACTGCCAACAAACTCCCCCTTTGGCATTGATGTCAACCAAGCATTGCACCTACACATAATTTTTTCTCTTTCTCCGCCTTTGAAAACAATGATGAAGAACTCTAGATTGTAAAGGAATCACTCCCCATGCAAATGAGCTCCTAATATAAACAACAACACTATCAAAGTATGAAGAGAATCTATTCAACATCACCAAGAACTATCACAATAGTTCACAGAGATTGTTCCAACATCATTGCAATTTCTATGCGTATACTTGAACTGTATAGGCAAGGAAGAATTACTAACCAAACACAAAACTTGCATGAACTTGCACTTGCACCATTTCAAATCGTAATCAAGTCAGCACCTTAAACACATAAGGATTGTGATAAAGTTCCTACAAAAAAACACAATTTGAACCTTGCAATGAAAATTCATATTCAAACCCACTAATTTCTCAAAAACATCTAGTTATAGGACTGTCATGAAAAGCTCACTCCATACTCAGCCAAAAGACCCTGCACATCCTCAAGAAGCCTTCATTCTTCATATAATCAACAACCTTCTCCTCTTATGTTGAAGCCCATCAAGAAAGTAATAAGCCATCGTTAATGAAGTGTTAGGGTTTGCATTAGTAAAACCCTTAAAACTTGAAAATTAGCAATATGCTCCAACCATGAAAGGTTCCACTATCTAGCCATGGAGAGTATACTGTAACATTAATATACTTCAATACAATCAAGTCAACAAAATAATTATGATGTTCTTGTATTCACAATGAACCCCATGACCCTTATGCATGAAATATCAAACTCACTGTCAACAAAAGTTGGTACAAGTAGAATATTACAGTCATATTTTTGTGGTCAAGTTAGGTTCAACTTTTCAATCATCACTATGTTCAACTATCAAGCACCAAGCACCATTTTTGTGCAACTTACAAGCATCAAGCATCACTTCATAACACCACAAAAGAAAAAGTGATCCAAGTTTATGTAGACACATAAAATTGACCTAGGCATGCAAGCTTTATTTTCTCCATATTTCTTCTTAACATAATTAAAATATTTAATTATGTCCTATAGTCCAAATTCAACTTTTAATTAATTAATTCTCAATTATTTAATTAATTCACATCTTTTATTCCTCCTGACTATTTAAATAAATAAATAATATTTATTTTATTTAAATAAATAAATAATATTTATTTTATTTAAATACGTCGCTAATTTTTTATGTCCCTCTATAATTAAATAAATTCCTAAATTTATTTAATTATTATTTGTCCACTATTTCTTCCTGATTATTTAAATAAATAAACTTTATTTATTTATTTAAATATGTCATTAATTTCTAATGTCTTCTTATAATTAAATAAATTTCTATAATTTATTTAATTATTATTCACATTGGATTTTTCTAATTTTAAATAAAATCATTTATTTAAAATTACCCACTTTCTATTTTCCCACCAAGTAAATAATTTAAAATCATTATTTACTGTCACATGACCCCACCACTTTTGAATTAAATTAATTTTTAATTCAAAAGGTCAACTCATCCTTTAAAATCAAATAATTTTAAATTATTATTTGATTTTCAAACCCCTTTTTTTGTTCCCAATATCTCCTTGTCACATGCATTCTTGACCATTGATTTGATTTTTCTAAAATCAAATCTCAGCCCTTCATTTCAAATTTTACCCTAATGTTTCCCTAACCCTAATTTTTGGTTGTCACATTTAATTTTAGCCTTTGATCTTAGGGAATTTCTAAATTTCTAATCTTGGCCATTCATCCAAAATTGGCTTTTCTATAAAAAGACAATTTTTACCTCATTTGAGACAATTCATACCTCTTGACTTCATGTTGGCATAACTTCACATTTTTTGCATACTTTAAGCTTGCTTGAGTACATTTGCAACAATATTACAATCCTTCAATATTTGCTTAGGGCTTTGTCATAGGTCAATAGTTGCTCATCAAAATATGAGGGAAAACACTATTTTGTAGGAAATGGAGAGGGGCAATGAAGGTCAATCATGGAGGGCATGAAGGCTGTTTGGTGAAACTTTTCTTTGTTGTATGCATTTTTACTCCATTGTACTTCATTGTTTAGCTAAGGTTTTGATTATGCATTTGTTTTCATGCTAACCTAACTTTTTTTCGTAGTTACATTGGTGAATCCGACATGAAAAAACCCTTTTTTTGCATATTTCTATATAGTTTTTTTGTCATTTTTTTGTAGGTATAGGTACAAAACGCCGCAAACACAACCTTTTGAGCCGCAGTACCGAGCCGCATTTGCTATCCCGAACAACAAATTTGACCTATTGCAACACATCTACTGGCCCGAACAATGCATCTGTTGTTGCAATGCATTTGACAGACATAACGACACATTTTCCTGGTGAAGGTATACTTTTAGTTTTTGAAAGTATTTTCTAGATTTCTCTTTTCAGTTTGGTAGATTAGGGCTTTTTGGGTTACTAATTTGTTGTTTGTAGCATGTGGCAAGTTGGAAGGAGATGCTAACCTTTGTTTGTTGATGATTTTATAACTCTTTTACAATCTTAAATAAAGCAAACAAACAATCACAAACAACTTGTATTTACATTTCATGGCTTAAAATGAACATGCATTCACTCATGGGATTAAAATGAACACAACTTGCATTGAAACTCATCAAGGCTAAAATTTACATGCATTCTCATAGCATTGGTTTAAAAAGAAATTTGCTTATCTCACACTAAGATTGGGTTAAAATAAGCAAGTATTTGATGTGTCTTGTGGTGTAGTGATAGCTTCTTAGTGTGTATGGAATTCTCTTGTGCCTTGCCATGATCTGAAGAAACAAAAACACTTAGAGGTTGTTACTTTGCCACCCACATATTTTAGTTTGGGCATTAAAATGAACAAGTGTTTTCATATTTGTGTAGCCCCGATTCAATAATAAAAGCATCCTCTCCCCTTGTGCACTTGTGTGATCCTAGGTGCAAGAGAAATTGTTATTGACTCTAGGAATTGGGCCTTCCTTGGTGGGGAAAAGTACTCACCCCAAGGCGACTCAAACTGGCAATGAAGCTAACGCCAAGCTACTCCCGACCGATATAAAAATGGGAATGCTAATAGAAAATTTAGCATTACAGGTGCAGATGTGTCACACAAACAAGTGATTCCCTTAGTACCCATGTGGTGCATAAAAACCTATAGGGTGTAACCTCTTCAAGCTGGGAATCCTCCTTATCAGAGCTAATCTTTCCTCACGTGTGGTCACTTGAATGGGTGCCCTTACTAAAAACCATTTGTGTAGTTGCCAAAATCCCTTTCTACTTGCTAGTGCAGCAACGATCATTGCCAATCCATCCCACATTCTCACAGTTCTTAGTAGAGGTGAAGAGTTTTTTCATGGGAGAGTCATGAGAACTCGAAGCTTGGTTGACCTGGAGAAGTGAGTGTCGTGGAGGGGAGCTAGTGTGGCCAAGCTTCTAAGTCACTCACTAAGAATAAGTGCGGCTAGAGAAATCCAAGTGGGAATTGAGTGAATATAGTCCTTGCCATCCATAGGGTTATGCTTGTCTTCAATGTGCTTGTTTTTCAAAGACAAAATCATGTGTTTTCCAAGTGTTTTCTGAACTAGTGAACACATAAAATATCCTTCACAAATCTAGAAAAACACATTCAAACTGAATCAATCTCAAAAATCTACCAAAATTGCAAGCAAACCAAACTTTATCCACACTGCAATGCATCTGAGACTTTTTCAAATGCATCTGACTCTGCTAAAACACACTTGCTACACAAAACAATGCATTTGACTTTCTGAACCACATCTACAATCTGAAACAATGCATTTGACTGTACTGCAATGCATTTGCCACATTGAACAACACATTTGACTTGTTGAACCACATCTGCGGTCTGAAACAACACATCTGCTGAAATTGAAATGCAATTGAGACTTTGCAATGCATTTGCTACCTGAAACAACACATTTTCCTATCATTTAGAAAAATCACTATCACTGTACAAATCTGAGACCAAGCATTTTCAATCTGTTGCTAAACATCCTTTCTAGTGGTCTTTGTTCAAAAACCAAAAGAAGATTTACTCAAATCATCCATTTTTGCATCTTTTAGCTTGCATTTAGCTTTTCCCATAGGTCCACCTTTGCAATATTTAGTTGCATCTTAGGATCCACCATCATTTTTCAACATAAACAAACTCTTAGGTCCTCATTTTGCATACTTTAGAATAGGAAAACTTTCCATACTTTGTGAAACATTTTCCTTTAAAAGTAGATTGTCATTGGACTAAGTCAAAATCAATCCTTTAGTCTTTGTCCCTTTTGTGAGATATTTCCAACTCATAAGTCTAGTGTGGAAACCTCGCCTTTTCACCTTGTCATTTCATTTAGTCCTACAAATAGTCCTTTGAAAATCCAAATTGAGACATTGACCAAACTTTGAATGGTTAGTAAACATTTCCTAAAAGTCTACCAAAATTGATTGCACCTTAGAGTTTCCTTATACTTTGCATTTTGCATTATCATACCTTAAAACACTTTAGTCTTCCACCTTTTATTTTAGTCCTCATTATCACTTTGCATTTGACATCCCCTTTAGAGAACATTATCACATTAAATCATACATTATAGCATTCCTTATTTCAAAAACACCGAAAATATAGTTGCATTAGCATTGCACCCCTTTATTCCAAAATCCAAAAAACATAGTGTCATATCATTCCCATTCATATACTTGGTTGTCATTATCACTCCCTCATTTGAGCAAATCTTATATGGTTGAGACTAGGCTACAAAGAAAGAGAAGACAAATGGACCCCTTTAGACAAGGCAACAACCCTTACAACTATCCTAATGACATGAACTTAAACACAGACATGGGGACATCTTTCATCAACCCTTTCAGTGACATGAACATTGCATCTTCCTCACGCAACCCCTTTGAACAATTTATACGTAGAGATGAAAATGGACAAGTGTTCATGGAAGACTTAGAAGTTTCCACCCAAAACCCAATGTGGCTTCCTTTGTAGAGGAATTACTCTTACAAGATTCTGACCGATATTTAGCCATGCTTCTACACCAAGGGGCTAAATTTCCATGAGGATTCAATATTAACACCTTAAGAGCAACATCACCTAACCATAATACACAAAATAGTCAACCTCATAGTGCTAGCAATGCCTTAAACACAATCAACAATGCCTCCATTGGTGCCACAACACAAAATTCCAATAACACAATCAACACTACTTCCATGGGCACAACAACTTCAAACACAACCAACACAACATCCGCTTTGGTGATGTCAACCATAGCACAAACTATATCACAATTAATGCCTCTAATATCAACAATTCCATCAGAAACTGTTGGGGCTAAATTTGGGTCTTCAACCAATACAATGGGGACAAATTCATCAAACCTTTTATTTGGCTCTTCATCTAGTGCTATGGGAATGACATCGTCAAATCTTTTACTTGGGTCTTCAACTAATGCCATGGGAACAAACTCATCAAACCCCTTTGGAAGGAACAAAAGATGAATCACCATTCAAGGACATCAACCCAATGTTAATACTTCGTCACAAATTGATGCAGAGTGGTAGGGAAGAACAACTAAAGTTAGATGACAAGACTCTTTGTTTTGATGCTTCTCTCAAATACTCTTACGTGGACTCTTCCAACACACTATTTCCTTAAGGAAAAGACCCTACACACCTAGGGTTCTTGAACTCCAGCCACCAAGAGGGTTTGCAATCCTTGTGGACATGTCAAATAGGTCCAACCAACACATAGCACCCTAGTTAGCACTTAGAAAACTCCATTCTTCCCATTGCTCTATCCAATAGGCCTCTTTCACTCTATAAGGCTTGTAGCCCTGCCCAGTAGGACAATCAACATGAAAACCAAAAACAAGCTAGTACCAAGGCCAAACCTTTGAATTTAGACAATTACTTTATGCCTCTACAAGACCTTAAAACCTTCCTTTATGACAAAATGAAGGAAAGGAGCAATAGACCCAAACAACGCTACTCCAAGAGGCCTAATTGGTAGGCTACAACAGACCTATTGTCTATCTAGGCTCTCCCCTTCACCCCAAAGCCTTGAATCAGGTTCCTATAGACTCATTACATCCAAAAACAAAATTCCTAAGTGCCTCCTCTATCAAATTCACCAAACAACAAGCAAAACCCAACTTTTGCTTCACAATCTAGGCATGTCACATGAGGATGCCAAGCCTAGAACCATGCAAATCTTCCCCCAGAAATTTTTCCATTCCCCAAAACTTTGAAAATGTGAAAATATACACAAATACCTTCCATACCACCAAGAATGAGCACTATTACAACGTGGAGATGGAAGATATTTCCATTTTTCAGTCAAAACCCTAGTTTTGAGGATTTTTAGACCTACTCCTGCTAAAATGGAAATAACTTTTGTTATACTCAATGAAACTCTTCCAAATCAATGCCAAATGAAAGCCAGGTCTTCCCTCTATCCAACCATATCAGTTTTGTGCTCGTACAGTTTGTACAAAGGTCGTACCATGCACAAGAATATGAATTTACACACAATTTTTTCATAAAACAACAAGTCTCTGTATTGGAACTTAAAAGATTTTTCATGAACATCCATGCCTCAACCACAAGAGGCTTATTCAAACCTTCAACTACCCCTTCCCAACATCCTCCAACTTAAATTTGAATTAGGTGGAGATTGGAATCACTAAAACTTCCTATTAGACACCCAATTACCTCATTAAGGAAAGTTAAAGCAACTTCCTCAAGCCCGAGTACAATGAGCCTTTAAGAGGTGTCACAAAGTATCAAAAAAATTTCAAAACTTCCTAGGTAATTCCCCTCAAGGACCTGGTTGCATCATGGCACATTGATTCCTTAGCTTTCCAAGGTGCACCAAGCTTACAAATTGAGGATGGAACCCTTGCTATTACATTGAAATTCAATCAACAAGCCTAGGAGACCTATTACAAAACAATTGAAATGGTCCTTAGGACCTTATTCATCACCTATACAAAAAGTACCAAACAAAATCAAAAGCCAAAACATATTAGGCCCATTGGACCCATAGGTGCTCCAACACCACAAATCAATACTAACACTAATATCCCCCAAAGGAAAAACACAAATACACACATCCCACATGGCCACATTTACCAATTTGGACAAGGAAACCAAATAACACAACAAATGACTCCATTTGGGCATCAAAACATTCAAGGGAAGCAAATTCTGTAAATACAAACTAACACTACTGGAATGCACATTCTCACATACACGTCCCACATTCATACACGACAACACATTCCCACTCAAAACGCTCAATAACAACAAATTCCAAATGTGCCATATGTTCCACATCAATACATCCCAAATCAGAACATAGCACCACTGCAAATGGGAACTCATGGGATACCCATTACCAGCATGTGTGATGCCACAAACAACCCTATAGTAGATGCACTCACAACTCAACTTGCTGCCTTGCAAAAAGAAGTAGAGAACATGCAGTTGTCCAACAAAAAGACCCACACATCCTATGACTTATGTCCATACCCATTTGACACGAGTTTACACATGCCACCATTCCCTCCAAGATATTTGGTACCCAACTTCTCCAAATACAAAGGCAAGACTAATCCTCTTGAGCATATAAGAGAATTTATGACCAATTATATGGATGTTGCATACGAACATACCTATATGATGAGACTCTTCCCTAGAAGTCTCGTGGATCCTACACTTGAATGGTTTTCTCTCTTTCCCAAAGGGATAAAGTCATGGGATGAACTTGTTGATAAATTTGTAGAAAATTATGTCTATAACATCGACACTGACATTACCATTGCCAATTTATGTAAGACAACCCAAGAAGACACTGGTGAAACATTCATTCCTTTTTTCCAAAGATGGCGGGGTCTAGCAAGTCAGTGTCCTGTCAAGATGCCAAAAAAGGAGAAAGTGAACATGTTTTTTCAAAACCTTGTTGGCCCATTGAGATACAATTTACAAGTTCATTGTTGCACCACTTTCACAGACCTTTTCAAAAAAGGAGTTCAACTTGAAAAGGCTCTAATTTCCAAAGGAGAGCTTAAATATGGCAACAAGAACCCAAACCCAAACCCACCTAATGACAAAAACAAATATTGGGTCAAAAACAAACATATCACCAATGACGACGTTGTTGATGCTAAAGCAATAAATGAGATAGGTCTTACAATCATGCTCAGAGGAACTCAACTTCAAAACACACCACTGACCACACCAACACCTATGAAAAACACCATAAAAAACAATCAGGACCAAGGGAAACCATGTCAAACCCGACAATTTCCGAAGACACACATACACTCCCTTGGGTGAACCAATTGAATTTTTCCTCAAGAAGCTCCTCCAAAACAACGTCATCACATTGCAGGACCCTAAACCATATGACCCAGGGAAGTTCAAGCCATCATGGTGGGATGATAATTCATTTTTCAATTACCATCGAATAAAAGGGCATAAAACTTCTTCTTGTAGACAGTTAAGAAATCTCATACATGATCGTATTGAAAATAGTACCATTGAACTAGACGGTCAACAATTTTCTTCAAATTCAGACCATACAATTCATAAAAACCCACTACAAGATCATGGTTCAAGTAACCCCTCTACATTAGGTCCAAAGACTAACAATTGAGCCAATTACACTCACACTACTTTTGACTATTCCAATGGACCTATAATTAATCACCTTCGAACTACTGATGAACACGCTAATACTATCACCATTAAGAAGACTCTGGAGTGTAATGTCACCACCCATAGAGGCAAGGTCACAATAACTAATCCTCCTGCTAGATAGCCAAAGATCATGATACCCGGTCCCTCTACCAAATAGTCACAACCCAAAGGAAAATTTAATCTTATTGACCAATTGGGTAAAACACACTCTCAAATCTCCATACTCGAGCTACTACACATCTCGCCTGCACACAAAGCCATACTTGATAAGGTCTTAAGGAGTCTTTCATACCAACTGAAATTGATGTCAATCACTTTGAATCCATGGTCGGATACTTGACTACTCCCCATCACATCACCCTTTCAGACTAAGACTATTCCTCACCTAAATCATCTCACAATGATGCACTACATATTGAAGTCTTCATCCATAAACACATGGTTAGATGATTCTTAGTAGATGATGGAGTATGATTGAATATATGCTCTCTAAAATTGGTCAAAGCACTAGGATTCTTTGATGTGTGTGTGGATGCCACCAAAATTATTTTCATAAAGGTATATGATGATGAGGAATGCTCTTCTAGCGACATTATCACACTTCCTATTCGGATGGGGCCATTCATTGTAGATACCACATTTTAGGTCTTGGATCTTGAGCTACCTTACAACATCTTACTTGGTCGACCTTGGATCCATGCCTTAAAGGTTGTACTATCCACTTATCACCAATGCTTGAAGTTTCCTTTCGATGGCGCTGAAATTACCATACTTGGAGATCCTAATCCTTTCCAGTATTGCACCAATTTGAGAGGTTTTTTTGAACACCAAGTTCCAATTAACCACGAAGCTTCAAAATCCACTTCTTCCAAATACATTGATCCATCCACACTCACAAAGCCATCCACATCCACTCCTTTTTCTTCCACTGTACCATCTCCTTCCACCATCCCAAGTGCCGACCCTAACATCAAGATCTAGGACAAAGGTTGCAGTGAATACAAGTTGAACATTGCGTATTGTATCACTAAAACACCCAAGTCTCCAAAATCTTATGGTAGGCCTTGTTTCAAACTAGAGCCCAAAGATATTTTTAAATTTCCTCCTGTAATGAATTTCACAAAATGGGGAGAACTAGATAAAGAAGACATTGAAGATATATCAAGTTGGATTTACAAAGATCAAGAAGACCCATCCTCGTTACCAGTACAACAATATGGAAAAGGCTATGAGATGATGAAATAAAAAGGTTATGATGGAACTAGTGGCCTTGGTATAAGCAAGATGGGAAGAAGAGAACCCATAATTCCTTTTGGAAGACCAAAGTATCTAGAGTTAGGGTTTGAGCTAATCAAAATTGATGGTCCATATACCCATGTACTTTTGGGTGAGGGCGTGAATGCTTTTGAAAGTGTCGAGACAATCGAATACTCACATACCAAGGCTAACTCCCACAAGTGGGAATATGGTTTTGAAAGATCCCTAAGTGATTATAAGATTGACGAAATGTTTTGAGAACCAGGTGAGCCTTCTTTCGATGAAAGATTCAGACAAATTTTTAATATTGAACTCCCTAAAGATTCTCCTAAAGTCCCATTGAAAAGATGAGACTGGGTAAGACTCTTTTGTGATAGCAATAAAGGTGGTGATGACTCAAACCAAATCAAATTTATAAGGTTCAAACAAGAAACCAGCCCTTACAACACTATCCACTCAACCTTTCTTGAACACACACCTAATGGCTTGTAACCCTCAAAATATTATTTTCCTCAATATATTTTAGAGAAGGCCATACAGAGACCTGCAAAACACCTTATGAGATCCACTTCTAGACCTAGCACAACATACCAAAAGATCCTATAAGGTTTCTTTGAGACAAAGTTGAAAACCAATAGACTACCTCTACTTTTAGGCCACCAAATAACCCTCTTTTATAAAGAAGGTACCTCCAAAACACTAGATTATCACCAAATCTAAATTGATAGTCTCTAAGTGTGTTACAAAATAGAAACTTCCCCTACCATTTCTCAAATCCATGACCTCTAAGATGCTAAACCACAAAACCCTCAATTTACTTGTAAATGACAAGGGTTTACTCAAAATCCAATCGCCTGGGCTTATTTCACCTAACCAGTGCCACCAACACTTCACAAATACCCTGTGCAAACTCAAAAAACCCTCACATAGATAGTTCCTTCAAAATTTTGTCAAAACTCAACTTTAACACCCCATTATCACTTGGAAAACACACAATTTTGCAACTTTTCACATTTTAACACAAAGCACCCACAAATCACCCAATTACATAGACAATGGTCTCAATAGACCTTATTTAATGTAAATAGACCTTATCTAATGCAAAAAAGACCCTAACACCTATAATCAACATATTGACCTCCTATTGTAGACTTCATTTGCTTGGTGCTCCTACACCATACAACCACCCTGAAAAAGACTCATGTCACATGAGTACTGCCTTGTCACCTGCTCCATCTCAATTCCACACTCTTTGATCTACAAATATTCTCCATTTGTTCAAACACTAAAATTTTGCACCATACCCTGTATCCTTGACCTTGTTTGCACTTAAATATGTCACCATCTTTGCATTCAGACCTGATGATGGTCTTTTACCTGGCCCTTGATAAAAACCTGATAGTATTCCTTCATTCATGCCTGCAAACAAACCCTTATCAGATGTTCCTTGCACTGAATTTCCCTATATCTCAACTTGTTTATATCCATCATTAGTTCCTTGTTCACTCAGTCCTTTCATCACTATCATCATACCCTCTGTCTTATCAGCCTTATGTACCACTATACCATCAGATCTACAACCCACTGTACCTACAGATCCTACATGCCCAATATCCTTACTCTCAACCAAAGGACACACAATGGTTCCCACCATGAAATTAGTATGCCAATTCACTGTCAACTCATCCTTCAAATCTATATTTATCCTCACATCTGATGTCACAACATCCTCAAGCTTTGAATTGACTGTAGTACCCATCCTTTTATCTTTTTTCTCAACCTCTACAAATTCCTTCTTCCCAAACATGATCACCTTAGCCTCTTTACCCTTACCTTTTTCCTCTTCCACAAGTGGAGTTAAAGTAAATGTATGCCCATCCTTCTCTATGGTGTAGGTATTTTCTCTCCCATCATATAATGCATGTCTGTCAAACTGCCAGGGCCTTCCAAGAAGTAAGTGGTAACAATACATGGGAAGAATATCACACACTACCTTGTCTTTATAGCCACCAATTTTAAATTCTACAATAACTTTTTCATTAACCAAAAGTGATTGCTCATCATTCAACCAAGACACCTTATATGATAGTTCATGAGGAATCTTTTGCAAATTCAGTTTACTAACCATTTCACTTGATACCATATTCTCAGTAGAGCCTGAATCTATGAAAATTTTGCATACCTTATTCTTGCACTTACATGTGGTCTTGAAAAGAGTCTTCCTTTGCAATGGTGTTGGTTATTTTTTACACTGTAACCAAATTTGTATTCTAATCTACCTATGGAATTGCCAATTCCAATCAGGGGCAGCTCGAAGGACCTGGACCAATTGACGAGGACTTTAAAAAGCCTCCTACGCTTCGGGCTCTGCAAGACCCGGGAGGGTGATTCCTTAATGTGTTTACAACCTCTGTACCATTATTATAAACAACATTAACAATAGCAGATAATCTCACTTAATAGCTCAACATGATAGGATAATATCAAATAGAATCGGTTGTTCATCGATAATATCAACTACCTGGAGCATGAGATAACTAAACACATTCCCTAGTATAAGATAGTCATTGATTTGCAATTTGTAGCAAGCTCTAGGCAAAGACAAACAAATACTGAATCATATGGGTAATTACAACTTAGACCAGTGCCATATATCCATTGGGCATGAGTCAAATTCATAAGTATCTAAAGGCATATGATAGATTTAACACATAACATATGAGATCCTTGATGAAATTACCCTGCAATCTCATCAATATGTATTCTAACTCAATACTACCTATCAAATCCTTATATAGAACATGTCTGCCTATAATCCCATTCAAACATTTTAATTAATTCTTTGAATTAAAGCTAAAATAGAATCATACACACCACAATAGTGAGATGAACAAAACAACCCTTAGTTATTTTATTCAAGGTTTAGATATGCATGTACAATGGAGAGACATGAGCTTGAATCTTTCATTTCAAGTCAAATGCTAGTACTGTTATGCAACATTAAATTCCCATGAACTCAAAACTTGTTACAAAATGACTCAAAACCTAAATTGCATTTCTCTCTAAAACCATCAGACTTTACAAGTTGCTCTGCAACTTCACCTAGACTCAATTTTTTTTATCTAACTTGATACTTCCTACTTTTGGCCTTGAAATCCTTCTTATAGAAAATGAAGGAGAAAACAAGCATCGGGCCAGAAAGTACACACGTCACTAGCCAATTGGCACACCTGGAAAAGTTGATGCAACAATAAAATACCACCAGAAACTCGCGCCGAGAATGCCATTAAAGCAAAACTGGAAGCTGCTGCAACCACAACATCAAATTTATTGATTGCATCGTGCTAGTAGGTGTCCTTCCCACCATTAAAGCTCACCTGCGTGCTGCACGAACAACTCCAACCATATTTGACTCAAAATTTAAATTCTAGCCATTGATCCTTCAGTTAGAACAAATGATCGAATGACCGTGCTTGAAAATAAGCTGGCATAATCGCCGACATGGAAAATAAGGGGCCCACCATACCATACGCTACCAAGGAATTCCACGTGCTGGTCACCCACGACATTGCAATTAGTAAAGACCTTGTAACTTTTGATCACGTGATGGCAGGCGACCGTTGATCTTGAGCATCAATGATCTCATTCCTTCAACACAGTCGCCAGCCATACCATTAACCATCAAGCAAATTTTTCACCAAGATCATAAAAAATCCATCGATTTAAAACACATGCACCCTAAGAGCACTTTAGTAATCCGCCTTTTAATGTATTAAGGCCGAGCAATACTTCCTTTATTCTTTCGGATTCATCGGATGAGACACGTGGCGCCCGCCCGCGATATCACAATCAACCAAAGCAGTGTGGTGGGGTCATCACGGGATGGCGGGGAATGACTAGGATATGGCTGGATTCAACTTCTAATCTCCACCGTAGATCTTCTTTGACCTGTTTTGTTTCCCTAATTTCTCCATTTGGCGTTTGCTCATTTAATGAATTCCCCCTGCCTTGTCAAATATATCACTTTAATTTTTTTTCTTTGGATAAAGAAATGAAACATTTAAAAATATTACCAGCGCACAGAGATTTCCTCGGGCCCCACCTTGTACATGTGGCTAAATCTCGCTATTTCATGATAATTAAAAAGCGAGCACCTTATGATTGCGAAATAGTGGGCAAGGGCTATGATCATGCTGCATTTGATCAATGGTCATGTGAACTTCATCCCCCAGAAAGGACACATGGCACCCGCCCGTGACATCGTGATCAATAAAGCTCCTGCAATTCCCGATCACGCGATGGCGGGAAACTGTTGATATCTGAAGGTAATTGATCAACGGTGGAGCGAATTGCATCCCTCTACAAAATAAAACATTTAAAAAAAGGACAAGGGGACATCACTAGGCGGATGGTAAACAACGACATAAGTTTTTTTAAAGAATGAAACACAGGGCCAACCAAGACTTAGGAAAATAAAACCCCTCAAAAAGTAATAGCGAAATAGATCCCGACCAAGGCGTAAAATTAACACAGGGTTTTACATGAATATAAGGCTAAAACCCCCCAACCCAAGGAAAATTTCGACACCATGAAAGACCAGTGACAGAAAGCAGGGTAGGAATGGAACACAAGGAGCAAAATTTTTTGAAGTTCCAACAGTGGCTCCAGTTGGGGACGTTCATTCCACTGGTATGAAGCAAGAATTCAAAATCTCAAGTAGAGCAGACCAAGATTCAGAGATGACCAAAAGGGGATTGTTCAAACAAAACAACCCAAGCTATGTACAAGATATATACGAAGTATACAAAGCTAAACTACTGTTCATGGAAAAGAATACTTCAAGTGAAGTATAACTTCAAGAACTATACATGAACTGGTAGTTCAAGAATATCCCCTATCACATCTTGTTTTTCAAACTCCATTTGGTGACCCCAAGCCACCAAATGAAAAAGGGGAGTCAACATTTACCCCTGTCAAACACAATTCTGCAAAAAGAGTTGATCTCCCTCAACTCATGCTTTCCATTGTCAAACCATAATAGCATTGGTGGTTGCACCCCTGCAAACACAAGCATTAGGCTACCTTTGTGCAAGTAAACACTTGCTTCATGTTTAATGTTGTCATCAGTTGGCAACCAAATCAAATAGGGCACATCATTGCCACTCTCTTCATTGTCTGACTTTATATCAAGTGGCAACATGAGAAAATGGGGATCAAGACCATATGAGAGCACAATATGATCACAACCATTTGCCTAATTGAACATGTTGGTGCCTCTCAGTAGGCCATCATATACAACATCATCAAGATGTTCATAATCACTATGCATTTGAAAGTCAGACATACTTTCCAAATGTTGATTATCATGTGGCAACAAGCTATCATATTCATAATTTACATCATTCTCAAACCAAAAACATGTTTCAATGTTCTGCACATTGCCACATTCTAAGAAAACTCCTTCCAGCTGACAAAAATAGCACTCACAATCTGCTACATGGTTGGAACTGTTATGCTCAATTTGATCATTAGTTTGCACATCAAAATTTATGCCATCACAAGGACTTGCTGGAAGATCTGGCTCATCATGCAAATTGTCTTCAAATGTATTCAAAGAGATACACTCACACATTAGCACACTCTGTACTTGTTCTTCATCATGCTGGTAGTGAGAATTATCAGAGATTTCTGACTCATCATCATCTGTAGTCATACTGTCATCTTCTGAACATAAGGTATCAACCTTTTCAATATCACAAGCTTTCTCAACAACAAGCAATTCTGGTTCAGAATCATAATCTGAATTCTCATCGAAATCAACCTCTACATCCACATGAAAAAACTCATGGCTAGGCTCACTCAAGTCAACAAACAAAGACATGTTTAAATTTGCATCAAAGTTTTCAAAACTTGGCTCATTAGATGCACAATCTTCATAGTCATCATACATTGCATCATGAAGATCATCATCATTTTCAAAGACAAAAGATGCATATTTAGTGGTCAATAGATTTGAGATTTGTTCACAAATTAATAGATCATTGTTCTGATCTATTCCTTCAACTATTTCCTCTTCTAGATCTTCACTTGAATTGGATACATTATCAAATTGCAAATCAGGGTATGCCAAAACATCATATCATCAAAGTTTGAAAACTCAATGGGCTGATCATAAACAGGGTCTCCCCAATCATAGGAGATTGAATTATTAACAACATTGTTAGGAACATGGTCACAATCTATCATAGAGAACCGACCATGCACTTGTCCATCCTTACTCACCACTAGGATGTCATAACAACAATCCACATCTCTTTGTGTTTCAACATTGGATTGGATGTCCTCATTGAGTTTTTCATTTTCATCCTCTTGAGGGTAGACATAAACATCTTCTCTATCAAACTGAAAACCATCAATGGTTTCCTCATTGCAACTGCTTGTAGTTGATCTTTCAAACTGAAGTTCACATACTCTATCACTTGCAGTTGGTAAAATAATGTCCTCAAGAGAATTCCCTAAGTCAGCAAATTCAAATGTCTCATCATGGAATTTATATCAAAGCTACATTCAACCATTGTAAGATTGGCATGGTCAACTGTATTACAACATTGCTGATTGCACTTCTCTTCTTCAAAGAATAAGTCCAACTGATATCCTTCATCATGTTCTTGGCTCAGAAGAATCAACTACTGATTCTTAGTTTGGTATACTTCGTTTGTAAGTCGTTCATTAACAACCTTCTCATCATCTGATGATGCATCCTTTTCATCATCTACCTTCTCAACTATGCACTTGTTTGAAGACCTCTGACCATTCACATTCACACAGTTGTTGATTTCATCAGCATGTTTACTGACAATTGAAGACAACAAGCTTTGCATATATTCATTCCTCTGCTTCTCCAAATTGTCTAGGACTGTGTAAGCCATCTGCATACTCAATATTTCAAACTCTTTTAACAATGCACTAGATCCTTCTTCATAAGCTTCAAAATACATATGAATACAATATGATGTGCTAGGTCTAAAATTGTCTGGGATTAGTGACAAGGCAACAACAAATCTATGACTGAAATCAACACTTGACTCCTCATCTTGTTTCTTGATCTGCTTTAACCTTATGAGAAGGTCATAGGGATCTCTCGCAAACTCTTTTCTATAAGCATTCACCAATTTATCCCAGCAAGGAAATGACTTCTCAGGAAAAATCAAATACCAATTCCAAGCTCTTTCTTCAAAGGATCTAACAAAGAATCTCATCCACATATCCTGATATTCAAATGAGTGTTTCTCCATGAAGCTGGAAAAACTTTTGACATGTGCATTTCCTTCACAAACATTATATCCATCAAATCTAGGAATATTCTTGTAGACTTGAGCTCGCATACTTTGAATTTTGTAATCAACCCATGACAAATCTAATTGAGCATACAATGGATCAAAGGAATTGACATAAGGTGCAACAATTTGACAAGTAGACACAGTTTGATGGTCTCTTAACTGGGCTTGTGAAGACATCTTGTGTCTTTCATCCCTCTCTTTAGGCCTTCTTTCAAGACTAAACCTAGGCTTATTAACTCTTGGGTTCTTACACTTTTGGGTATTAGATGCTTGAAGATCATTATCCTTTTGACATTTCTTAACAAGCCGAATCAAGGTCTTTATAGGTATGGCTACTTTACCTTGATGATCCATAGGTATGGGTATTCTTAACAAGCCGAATCAAGGTCTTTATAGGTATGGGTATTCTTGCAAATTAGGACTTATTAATTGTGCATAAAAATGACCACATGGTGGGTAACAATGAAAATTGCTGACATAACGACAACCTAGACTTGAATCATATGAATATACAAATGGATGGAAATCCTTAAGATGTACAAATACATTCTACCCATCCAAATAATGAAATATTTGAGCACTAGACAAAACCTTTCAATGGAACTTGCAATTACATTCAACAAATCCAACAAATGGAAGTGTGAAAACTTGAATTTACTATCCCTTTCCCTCTGGTAGTGCTAAATCACTAAATAGGGAACCAAAATTTATTTCTAAGAAGTTCAAATATATGAAGAATACTTGGAAACATTGCCAGTGCTGCAATTTTTTTGGAAATATTGTAGATCTGGAACTATAATCACCTTTCATCAGGTTCTTCTTGACAGAGTTGCCACCTCTTTTCTTAGAGAATTGAACCTCGAACAACAGGAAGTTCTTTCACATGTAAATTTACTTCTAAGTTCCTTTCACCAGCATAGCACCACAGATCTTGAAATCTTTAGGTTCACTGCAACAAATCTATCTCCCAGGCTTGAAATTATTCAATATTTGAACTAAATTCAAAATGACAAACAATAATATGACTCTGTAACTAAGCAGTCTACACTTGGAGATTCAAAGCCATCCCCAACAGAGTCACCATTTTGTTGGTGACTCGGATGGGAAAATAAGATGTCACAATAATTTTCAACCTCCAAATACAAACCATAGCTCAAGATTGGAATGACTCTTTGATAAGACAATCTGCAACCAGACTTTTGAGTGCATCCCCAACAGGGTCGCCATCTTGTTGGTTCTTTTTTACACTGTAACCAAGGTTGTCTTCTAATCTACCTATGTAATTTCCAATTCCAATCAAGGTCAGCTCAAAGGACCTGGACCAACTGACGAGGACTTTAAAAATCCTCCTACACTTCGGGCTCTGCAAGAACCAAGAGGGTGATCCCTTAATGTGTTTACAACCTCTGCACCATTATTATAAACAACATTAACAATGGCAGATAATCTCACTTAATATCTCAACATGATAGGATAATATAGAATAGAATCGGCTATTCATCGATAATATCAACTACCTAGAGCATCAGATAACTAAACACATTCCCTAGTATAAGATAGTCATTGATTTGCAATTTGTAGCAAGCTCTAGGAAAAGACAAACAAATATTGAATCATATGGGTAATTACAACTTAGACCAATGCCATATATCCATTGGGCAGGAGTCAAATTCATAAGTATCTAAAGGCATATGATAGATTTAACACATAACATATGAGATCCTTGATGACATTACCTTGTAATCTCATCAATATGTATTCTAACTCAATACTACCTATCAAATCCTTATATAGAACATGTCTTCCTATAATCCCATTCAAGCATTTTAAATAATTCTTTGAATTAAAGCTAAAATAGAATCATACACACCACAACAGTGAGATGAACAAAACAACCCTTAGTTATTTTATTCAAGGTTCAGATATGCATGTACAATGGAGAGACATGAGCTTGAATATTTCATTTCAAGTCAAATGCTAGTACTATTATGCAACATTAAATCCCCATGAACTCAAAACCTGTTACAAAATTACTCAAAACCTAAATTGCATTTCTCTCTAAAACCACCAGACTTTATAAGTTGCTCTACAACTTCACCTAGAATTGACAAAAATTATCTAACTTGCTACTTCCTACTTTTGGCCTTGAAATCCTTCTTCTAGAAAATGAAGGAGCAAACAAGCACCGGCCAGAAAAATACACACGTCACCAGCCAATTGGCACACCTGGAAAAGTTGATGCAGCAATAAAAGACCACCAGAAACCCGCGCCGAGAATGCCATTAAAGAAAAACTGGAAGCCACTGCAACCGCAACATCAGATTTATTAAGTGCATCATGCCAGCAGGTGTCCTTCATGCCATTAAAGCTCACCCGTGTGCTGCATGAATAGCTCCAACCATATTTGACTCAGACTTTAAATTCTAGCCATCGATCCTTCAGTTAGATCAAATGATTGAATGACCGTGCTTCAAAATAAGCTGCCACAATCATCGACATGGAAAATAAGAGGCCCACCATACCATACGCTGCCAAGGAAGTCCACGTGGTGGTCACCTGAGATATCACAATCAGTAAAGACCCTGTAACACGTAATGGCGGGCGACCATTGATCTTAAGCATCAATGATCTCATTCCTTCAACACAGTCGCCAGCCATACCATTAACCATCGAGCAGATTTTTCACCAAGATTATAATAGATCCGTCAATTTAAAACATGTGCACCCTAAGAGCACTTTAGTAACCCGCCTTTTAATGTATTAAGGCCAGGCAATACTTCCTTTATTCTTTCAGCTTCATCGAAAGAGACACGTGGCACCCGCCCGCGATATCACAATCAACCAAAGTAGTATGGTGGGGTCATCGCGGGATGGCGGGGAATGGCTAGGATGTGGCTAGATTCAACTTCTAATCTCCACCGTAGATCTTCTTTGACCTGTTTTGTTGCCCTAATTTCTCTGTTTGGTGTTTTCTCATTTAATGAATTCCCCCTGCCTTGTCAAATATATCACTTTAAATGTTTTGCTTTGGATAAAGCAATGAAACATTTAAAAATATTACTAGTGCATAGAGATTTCCTCAGGTCCCACCTTGTACACGTGGCTAAATCTCGCTATTTCATGATAATTAAAAAGTGAGCACCTTCTGATTGTGAAATAGTGGGAAAGGGCTATGATCGTGCTGCATTCGATCAATGGTCATGCGAACGCGCCCACAACATCATGATCAATAAAGCTCCTGCAATTCCCGATCACGCGATGGCAAGAAACCGTTGATATCTGAAGGTAATTGATCAACAATGGCGCGAATTCCATCCCTTTGCAAAATAAAACATTTATTAAAAGGACAAGGGGACATCACTAGGTGGATGGTAAACAACAACATAAGTTGTTTTAAATGATGAAACACGGGGCAACGAAGACTTAGGAAAGTAAAACCCTTTAAAAAGTAATAGCAAAATAGATCTCGACCAAGGCGTAAAATTAAAATAGGGTTTTACAGGAATATAAGGCTAAAACCCCCCAACCCAAGGAAAATTTCGACACCATGAAAGACCAGTGACAGAAAGCAAGGAAGGAATGGAACACAAGGAGATTTTTTTTTTTGAAGTTCCAACAAATGGTTCCCTCTCCCTTGCTGCCTTAAGTGGTCTTCCTCATCATCAATGTTTCACCAATTTCAAGAGCAACAAGATAGCTTGGAGAATTGGTACTTTCACACTACTCTTCTTGTACTATTTGAGACTTCCTTTCAGTCCTCCTTTCACCTCCACTTGATGAAGTACCAAATTTTTTAGGGAAATTGTATGAGGGATGCCCAAATTCATTACAATTATAGCATCTTCCTACAAAGATATTTGAACTTCTGTCACCACTAAATCTTCCTCTAAACCCCTAAAACCTCCTCTTGCATCAAAACCTTGCTATTTACCTTTATTTGCTTCTTCTTGTTCCTCATATGGCTACTTTGATGTAGGGAATGATCCTCTCCCTCTTGTATTATTACCTCTACCTCTAAAAAAATTCTCTTTCCTTCTTTTGATCTTTTCCTCCACCCTAATAGCCAATTGGAAACACTCTTCAACAGTCTTTCAATTAGCAACAACCAACTCATCTTGTATATTGAATCTAAGGCCACCTAGATACCTAGCCACTTTTTCAACTTCATCTTCATTTCTTCTTGACCTTAATTTATAGAATTCATATGTATAGGTATTAATATCTAAATCCTTTTGCTTCAAACCTTGTAATCTCTTATACAATTGAACTTCATAGTCTTTATGAAGAAATTTACCTTTAAGTTTTGCTACCATCTTGTCCCAAGAAACTATCCTTGACTTACCTTGTTTTCTCCTTTCTTCTTGCTCATAGTCCCACCATAGAATTGCATGACCCTTGAGTTTTTTCTTTGCTACCTTCACCTTCTGCTCATCAGAAATATCTTCACTTTCAAAGTGGTTGTCCATGGCTACAATCCAATCAAGTAACTCTTCCTCATTCAGATTTCCACCATACATAGGAAAATCAACCTTTACCTTATGTGAATAACCTTTGACTACCTTAAGCAACTTTTCCATTCTATGTTCTTTAGGGTCTAATTCTTCATCTTTATCTTCATAATCTTCATCTTCTTCTTCATCTAATTCACTCTCAACTTCATCTCTTCTCTTCTTTGTTTAGGTATACACCTAAAAATGTTCATCACATTCAGTTAATTAAATACAACCTATTAATTAATGATTCAACTACATATAAATAAGGTCTTAATTTATTTATATTGTTCACTTTCCTTTTAATTCTTGTTGACGTTCCAAATGGCACAACAACAGTTAAAAAGAATATTGCTACTTTGTTTCTCCTGAAAGAGAAAGATAACACATGGATACCTCAACTCCCAAGTTCTTTGTAGCTGGTTCTCAACTGTGTTGATGTCCCTCAGTGGTCAATGTAACAGTAATGTTCAAGGGGCCTGTTGGTGTGAGCTTCTGGATTGTTCTAAGATCAAACATGAATTTAAACCTACTCTAACCAGGGGTTTTAAAGAAACATAAAAAGATGGGTCAGATCTTTAGGACAAAAAAGAATGATAATTCACCTATCTTAACCAGACTTGTTATCTTTCAAGGATTTCCTAAACTAAAAATGCAGAACAAAATTAACTTGTGATTGACACATTGTTTCATTAATTTATAGTGTTGATTTCAATAACAGATTGCAAGTTATCATTTAAACAAAACATTAAAGTAAAACCTCAATCCTTGAAAGATTCTCAAATCAAATGCTTAGACCAAGATAAACAACATTCTGAAAACACAATCTGAAGTAGATTAAGATCTAGTTGCTTCGACTGTTAATAAAACAAATAAGCAACACTTACAAAGCTAGCACAATCACCAATGTACAGAAAATATGACTCCAAATTGTTTCCATTTATCAAGTAAACTTAAAAGATACATTATTGGTTCCTACTGAATCTAAATGCTAACTGAGAAGACAAAAGAAGCTCCTATTACAAAGAATCAGGATGCAGTTCTGTATTCTCTAACTAATTTTTTTCTTCTAATTTCTAACTCCTTTTCTAACCCTTAGAAGTTCTCTCTACAAGTTCTAACCCATTCTAACCTTTTACAAAGAGGAAAGAATGCCATATATACAGACTATACCCAAAAGAATGCACTATCCCCCTGCATTAGGGTTTGCAAAATATCTACTTCCAGGAGAGTCGACTCTCAGATCTTTTGAGGATAATCAATGCCGCATTCAATGTGAAGCCTTACCGTCCATGCTGATGAAAGATTTTTTCCCTCAGGAGAAGCCTTTAGATCTTTTGTAGCTGCAACATGAACTCTTTTGTCTCAGTGTCCATCTTTGAACTCCATCGGGGCCACCTTGAATGCTCTAAAGCATTTTTTTCCATTAATACTGATCTGCCTCTCGCCAGTGGTCACTACAACTGTCCCTGTGAGTCATAGTTTCTTCGTTCTTCTGGCCTCCTTCATGTTCCAGACTTCCCCTGCATGTTGACTATCTTCTGGAGCACTATCGGGCCTCCCTTTAGATCCAAACATTATCCCGCTAGCCGATCCATTAGCTCAAGATCTCAGAATGAGTCCATCTGGTTTGCATTCTGTCGATCTCCTTCAAGGTGGTAGTCAACCGGTCAATATCCAATGGGTCATTCCTTTAGCTTTCTTTGATTGGTGGAACATAGGCCACACAAGATTCCTGGGTGGTCAAAAAGTGGTCCATCTTGAATCGCATGTTGGTGAGACACTAATCGTGTCTCCCCGATGTGATTATGCCTCCTAAGAGCTATCGACGTAATGCGCGACAGTCGATGAGACCCTCCGGTGAGCTGTAGAAGTCATATCGACACTACAGTGGTCGCTGAGACAATCACTATCGGTCAGAAGTCATGGCGAGCCCATAGAACCCATACCACAGAGCCTCCTTCCATCAGTGAGAAACTTTCACTCAGCGAGATATTATAGCGACATGAAAACGTTCAATCAGGAGTCCCCTCGAGCTCAAATTTCTTTTGGAAGAACCTTCCCCAGTTGATGAGACGTTTGGGCGAAGGCATCTCCCCTTTTGGTGGGATCCCATTTCATTTCGGTAAGACCTCAGAGTAGTCACCCAGACCTCCCAGCGACTTCCTCTTTTCTCCCCACTCACTCATTCTTATTGGCCAGACCTCACCGGGTCGGTGGGATGTCATGGTGATGTCACCTTTTCTTTCAGCGAGCTCCTTGATGTTGGCCAGACCAACTCCCCTCATCAAGACCTTTCATTAAATTTTCTTTATTCTCGTCGGGCTTACTTTATTTCGGGAAGACTCCCCACTGTTGGCCATACATTATGCCGAGACCTTTAGTCCTTCGGGGAGCACTTTTTGAGCTCAAATTTCTTTCGGTGAGACACTTCAGAGTCGCTCAGACACCATGCCGAATGCATCCAGTCTACTCGAAGGAATATCCTATCAGCGAGACATAAAGATCTCGCTGAGACCTTATGGCGATGGAATCCCCTTATACCGATGCCTTCATTTCATGTCGGCGAGACAATCCCACATTGGGGAGACCTTCCCCTGAGCCCTTCTTGTCATATCAAAGAGTGCCCCCCTTCGGTAAGACTTTTTCATATCGGCCAGACCTCCTGCCAAAGGAAAAAATATCATCGGGCTCAGACCTTTGGTGGGACCTTCTTCCGTTGGGCAGACTTATGGCGATATCACTTTCGTTTCATGTGTCACTGTAGCACTCTCTTGTCAGGGAGACGTCCCATAGACGCCTTATGTTTCGCTGAGGAATCCTCATAAGTTCACTTTTGTCACTGTGACAATCTCATTCGCTCACCGACGAAGCAATATGTTAGTGATACTTTATGGGTCGGCAAGACTGCCAAACCTCACCCCGATAGACATCCTCTTGTGCTTTGTCGGCGAGACTCGATGCACTGGCCAAGACTTCTCCCCGTCGTGAAAGTCTCATCGAGATGTATCCCCTCATCGGTGGTCGAAAAGACTCAAGGCACTCGGCAAGACCACCCTCTGAAGGAACAACTCTCGCCGAAGTGCCTGCTCCTTACACGCTAGTCGGTGGGACATGAAGAAGTCGCTGAGACTTCTCCGCGAAGGAAATCTCCTGCCGATGGGAAACTCTTAGTCGCCAGGACGATGATTGATGTCTTGCTGATAGTATTCACATGTGAATTTCAATTGCTGTGACACCCCTGAGGTCTTGCCGATAGGCAACACAGGAGCCTATCAACCAAATGCATTGGTAGTCAGCAAGACATCCGCAAGGTCTTGCTGACTTTCTTCCTAGAGGAAAATTATGACCAACCGGATTGAGGAATACACTCCAACTAAGCTCCCTTGGAAAATATCATCATGTGTGGGGTTTGATCCTGCAAAACAAATGACCCATCAGTCCTCAGAAGCACATAAGATATATTATAATAAACTATCCTGTTGCTTATGATTATTTCATTGAATTTTAGGAAGAAGAAAACTAACTCCAACGGAAAACAGAAGAACCAAAATTTGACAAAGCAAAGAAGACAAACTCAGGAGGAAAACAGAAGAACTCCCTAAGAGCAAAGAAAATAACCACAAGTAATAAAAAAAGGGGGGGAGGACCCATTTTGTTCCATATCAAAATGGGGTGGTTATGCAAGGCATAACAAATGGCGACTCGGCTGGAAAAATGGTTTAACCATTTTCATGAAACTAAAGGATGTAACTACCTAGAACTCCTGGTTCATGAACATCACAACTCCAGTTGGGTCCGTTATAAGAACCAAGGTTGAGCTAGAATCTCAAATGTAAATCACCATTGGCTACCCCTGAAATCCATGTGTGTGCTTGATTGTGCATCACTCTTTTGTAAAGTTTTCTTCACCTTTCAGACAATAATGTGCAAGATTTGAGCTACATGAGTTGATTCCCTTTAACTGTTGTGCAATGATATCCTGGGCATTGCTCCGCTGCTAGTCAAGCATCCATAGCCCCAATGGAGATACCTCTAGTTTCCTCACAACATTGCTCTACTACCAGTCAGGCGTCCATAGCCCCAGTAGAGATACTGTAATCACCCAATCATATTGAGTTTTCTTTTCTCTTTTGAATAGTTCTCTTTTTTTTTTTGATTTCTCTCAGAGTTTCAAATATTTCATTTAATTCTTTCTCAATATGTCAGATGTTTGACATCTGATCCAGGTTGAAAACTACCATGGACCTCATAACAGTAATTGGGAGATCAGATTTTTCACTCAAATCTTACAACACTATCATCCTAGGACAAATATACCATTACAAGAGGAGATAATCTTAATTATTTGTGATAGATTTAGAGGGAGCTAATGAAAGTTATTTACTTTATACCTTGTTTTCAGAACTTTCCAAAACTCTTATTGAAAATAAGCATGAAACAACGAATTTAGGAGAAAATCATCCAATCAGAAAATGTGAAAATATCTAAACCACTTCTCTCCTATCAACCAGAGTGTGCATCAGATAACATCCCATCACTTCAAGATGGAAAGAAACAGATAAACCCCAAAGAACAAAACAAAATAGAAACCAAGAGAACAAAGGAAACATAAAGACAGAAAGAAAGGACAAACAGACAAACATCAAATTATTTACAAAGAAAGGAGAAAATTACTTACACAAAGAGCAACAAATTATTCACAAAAAGAACAAATTTATTTACACATAAATTATTTACAAGAAGAAATTATTTACACGGATGTATCACTCAACAAAAACTACCAACTTCATGACTCAAAATAGTGTTTAAGAAACCGTCCATTGACAGGAAAGGGCACCGATTCTCTAGTTAAATTACTCAGTCTGAAAGCATTTTCTCGTAGGATCTCAGCAATCTAATAAGGGCCTAGCCAGAGTTTGTCAAAATTTTGGTGACTTCCCTTCTTTTCACTAGCTTTATCCCATAACAACACAAGATCTGATATCCTAAAAGATTTGATTTTGGCTCTTTTGTCAAACCAACGTTTGACAACAGCCTGGTACCTAAAGAATCATTGCAAGGCGACATCTCTCTGTTCTTCTAATTTCAATAAGGCTGCTAACCTTACTTCTATCCTACTGTCACTAATGTAAATTTTTTGCATGAACTCAAGGATAGGTATTTGTAGATGGATAGGGAACACAGGCTCTTGGCCTTATACCAGATTGAATGGTGAGGTCTTTAAGGAAACCTTAATCCTAGTCCTATCTGCCCATAATGCAAATCTCAGCTGAGTATGCCAATCTCTAGGATTGTTTTCTAACAGTTTCTTAATTACCCCTAAGAGATTCTTATTGGTTGATTCAACAACTCCATTGCCTTGTGGGTAATAGTTTGAGGAATACTTCAAGATTATTTTGTGATCATAAGCCCAAGAAATAAACTTAGTAGAAGAGAAGGCAGAGCCATTGTCACATGCCAAAGCGAAAGGTATCCCAAACCTAGTGGTGATGCATTCGGTGAGGAACTTGATCACTACCTCTATTGTGTTGTTCTTGCAGGGTATAGCCTCTGTCCACCTCGTGCAGTAATCAGTGGTAGTCAAAATGAACTTGTGTCCTGCAGAAGAGTTTGGGTTAATTACCCTAATGAAATCTAGTGCCCATTGGGCAAATGGCCTTACCTCATAGATGGGTTGCAATGGCATGGTTGCATGGCATTCCTTTGATGCAGAAATTTGACAAATGTGGCATGTTCTCACATGCTAATGGGAATCTTTGAACACACAAGGCCAATAATAACCAGATCTGAGGATCTGGTGTGCCAATGAGTCTGTAGACCCATGACCTGTGCCATGTTTCCCATGAAACTCAGAGATCACATGTTTAGCCTCTTGGTGATCAAGGCATCGTAGGTACACTCCTTCAAAATTATTCCTGTATAGCAATCCTCCTTTGAGCATGTAATGAGAAATTTTCATTCTTAACACTCTCCTTTGAGTTGCATTCATTCCTTCTGGACACCGATTATTGAGCATAAAGCAAATGGTATCAGCATACCAAGGGTCGTTAGAGAAAGACTGGGTCATATATTGCTGACATATGATGTTGTCACCAGCATTCACCATGAAATGAGACAAGCCTGTACTCTTGAATAGTTTCATAGGGTGTATCTCCAGATCGAATTCTTGCAAGATGGCCATCCATTTCCCTCTTCTTTCTCCTAGCCTGCTCTGCATGAGTAAAGACTTTACAGCAGCGTTAAGAACTACATCAATGATTTGGCTCCAGAGAATGTAATGTCAGAACTTCTTGACAACCCTGACTAGTGCAAAAGCTTGCTTCTTGAGAGGTGGGTACTTAGCTTCAACATTTTTGAATGGAGAGCTCATGAAAGCAATCGGTCTCTCCTCTGCCTCCTCTCTTTGTTGAGTTAATACAACTGCGTAGGAATGTTAAGAAGCAAAAGAATAGATATAAAATGGTCTCAAGTAGTCAGGGCTGGTGAGAATGGGCGCTTCTGAAATGGATCACTTGATTTGTGAAAACACGGCCTTTGCCTCCTCAGTCCACTCTGCATTGGCATCTTTCTTCATCATTTCGTTCAGTGGTTTCACAATCTCTGCAAAGCCCGTGATAAATTTTATCACGAAGTTGATCTTTTTGAAGAAAGATCTCATCCATTTCTTGCTTCCTGGCATAGCTATCTTAAGGATGGATTCAACTCGATCTGGGTCGATCAATATTCCCCTTTCTGAAATTATATGTCCCAAGAGCTTTCCTTCAGAAACCCCGAATATGCACTTGTTGGGTTTTAGGGAGATGCCATACTGGATGCATCTTTCAAGATCCTTGGCCAAGTCCGCGGTGTGGTTCAGTCGATCCCTAAAGAACACCATGAGATCGTCCATGTAGATGATGATGGACTTTCCAATCAGATCCTTGAATGCCACATCCATTGTGTGTTGAAAATTTTCCCTAGCGTTTATCAGACTGAATGGCATCCTTCTGTATGCAAACGTTCCCCACTTTGTAGTGAATGTTGTCTTCATCCTGTCTTCACAGTTAACCATTACTTGATTATATCTAGAGTAACCATCCAGGAATGATATCATCTGAGATCCATTGACGGTCTGCAGAACTTCATCTAGAGAAGGAAGTGGGTAGTTGTCTTTTTCTGAAGCTTTGTTCAGATTCCTAAAGTCCACACATAACCTGATCTCTCCATTTTTCTTACGGACTGGAACTAAATTGGCCACCCATGTTGAATGGTGTACAAGGAAAATTATCCTTGCAGAAAGCAATTTCTGAACTTCCTTCAGGATCAGTGGCTCAATCAGGGCATTGATAGGGCACTGTTTTTGTCAAAATGACTTGGCTTGGGGCTTCAGAGGGATAGTATGAGTCATCACAGAAGCATCAAATGTCTTTAGGTCTTCATATCCCTAGGCTATCGCAGCAATATCCTTTTTTAGTACCTTTAGTATATCCTCTCTGATGGCTTCAGGGCAGGCTTTCCCTATGTAGACATTCCTTTCAGGACCTGAATCAGCTAGGTTAACCATTTCATATTCGCCTCCTTTATCTTTAGCCGATATCTTTTCTCGAGCCCTTGGGTCTAAGTCAAAAATTATTTCTAAAGCAACCATTCCCTTGGGAATGTTGTTATTCTTTAAGTTGAGGACCCCTCTTTTGTCACATTCTTCAGGGTTCCAATCCCCTTGATCTTTGTTGGATTCATCAATAATTTTCCCCTCAAAGACATCTGAGCTTTCTAAGAAAGCTAGAATATGTCGGTCATCATCAAAGACTTGAAAGTTCATGATATTATCAGGAACTGCAGGGGTGGAAATTAATTCCACTAAGAATTTCTTGAGCCTGGAACCTTGCATAGGTTCTAGGGTACTTGCAGCAACAACCAATGAATTAGCTATCTGATTTTCTTCTCTAGGGATTAAGCTAATCCCAAAGGCATCAAAGTCTTCGATCAGGTTTCATACCCTATTTCTATATGCTGCCAACCTTTTATTGTGATAGGTGTACTGGCTGTGCACTTGCTTAATAAAAATTTCTGAATCTCCCTTGACCATCAAGGCAGTGACCTTCTTATGTGCAAACATTAGTCCCTGTGCCAGAGCTTCATATTTTGCTACGTTGTTTGTGCATCCAAATTGCAACCTGTAAGAAGCAAAGAGGGTTTTCCCTTTCAGGCTGGTTAGTTCAATCCCAACACCATAGCCTTTCTTAGATTTGGATCCATCGAATGTGAGGGTCCATAGTTGATCGTGAGCTGGGGTTGGTCCTTTTGAGGTCATTGTGGGCACTTGGGTAGAATGAGCTAGGGGTGGGACTACTTGATCTTTTACATTATATATAGGGAATGGGCGTTCAACCAGTTCCTTAGGTGTAATTTCCAATTCTTGTACAAATATATCATATAATCTGTGGCTATCCTTCTGATGGTCAATTGTATCTTTGGTTAACCCCCTAGGTTTTGGGGTATTTGTCAGTGTGGGGATGTCAAATAAACCTTGGGGATGTTCCTTATCATTATGCTGATTCAGGAATGTATCTGGGGTAGGCTCAATTTGAGAAAGAGCTTCCTTTGAAGGTGACTTATCCCTGGTTAGCATTATCGCTTCCTTGGCTTCAAATGAGAAGTGGTCTACAATAGCCTCAAGGTGACTTGAACTAGCTTCTCCACCTTGGGAAACATGATTTAAAATGTCAATGCAGGGTTGGCAAGTCCATTCAGAATGATTTTAGTAATGTACCCTTCACCAATTAGGGAGTAGAAGATTTTGCAAATTTACATCTTCCCCTAAGACTAGCTAATCTTGGTGCAACTTTCTGATTAATGCCTGCTGATTTTCATTACCCATAGCATCAAGGAACTTTTGTATTGGCAATTCTTTAGGATAAAAAATTGAAAAGGTTAGAATTTCCTCCTCTTTATAAACCCCTATCTCGGTTTCGAAATAGGCTACCTCATTGGGGCAATCATATTCAGTGATGACATGCTTGAGGCAGGGCTCACTTTCAATCCTAATTTGAGTAGGAATCCCTCTCCATGGTAGCCACATATGTGAAAAGTAAAGGGAGAGATATCCCCCTAGACTTTTCATCAAATCTCTACTCAACAGCATACCATAGGTCTCAGGAATGTTTTCTACTTGAATTTCTATGTTGGTTTGAACCCTAGGGTCTGATCCTACTTGTACATGTATGTTCCTTAATTCCCCCACCATATTAACCTTCGTTTTGTCAAGTTGGATGACCTTCTTATTGGTCTGAATGGGGTTTAATCCCAACTTCTTACATATGGAAAATGGCATAACATTGTCTGAAGCCCCTGAATCCAACAAACAATTATGTAGGTTCTTCCCACAAATCCTTAAACTCAAAAGGAATGGTGGAGTACCTACCTTGTTTCTGTACAAGGCTACATTCACGTCCCCAGCAGGTGCCACCTTGTTCTTTCCTTTTAATTTTCCAGCTTGCTCCAGAGCTTTCAACACTATCTCCCTTTGAGCAGGGCACCACTTTAAGATGTCAAATTATGACAAAGAAGTTTTCTATTTCTGCATCTCAGAAATAATATCAAATTATGTATTATAACTTGGATTACTTTTGAAAACACTAGAGGGATTACCCTTGTTATAGAAGTCAGGCGGGCCTTTTGATGGAAGAGGGTTATTATCAGCACTTTGATTTGGAGGCACCATGTGATTAGGTGGTGCTGAAGTAGTGAATGGCCCCTTACTTTGATTTCTCAAGAAGTGTCCTCCTTTTGACTGAAAGGCTTGGGCATCATATGAATCTTCCTCTGGTTCATTCTCCTCTTGGTTTGGGAATGAAAGTTCCTCCTCAAAGAGGTCATAAGTCATTGTTGTGTCTACCGAGCTGCCTTCTTTGTGAGGATTCCCTTGGAATGTTTGGGAATTTGCCTATGCCATCTTGACAACTTTTTCCATTTCAGGGAAATTCACCTCAGAATGGGTTGCAGTATCATGCAGCCTGCACCAATTAGTCATAAAGTTGAGGTTAGCCAAATTTGCAGTATGTGATCTCTCCTCATTAGCTTGGTAGTTGTGCGAGACTCCACCATTATTGGGCCCTGTATTCCATTGTCTATTGTTATTTGGCCTTTGGTCATATCCTCTATTCTGATTTTTATATCCTTGGTTAGAGGAGTTTTGGCCTTGATAACCCCTTTGGTTGTAATTGTTATGATTTTGATAGTTACCCTGATTGTTGTTGTTTTGATTAGGGTAGTTACCTTGGTTTTGGGAGGGGTTCAATCGAAGCTGAGCCATGTCATTTGTGACTTGGGACAGTGTTTTCTTCAAGGTTTCTACCTCATTTGTAAGCTGAACTGTCTTTTCACTTTCCACACTCTTAGCAATAGGTGGTTGACCACCATGATTTGGCGTTCCAACTTGGTTGTGATGACCTTGCGGACCTTGAGGAACCTATGGTTGTTGGAAGAGGTCAGGAGTTCCATTTGCAAAGAATGGAACTGGTGGTTGGGTCTGCAATTCAAACATCGGTCCATAATGGGAAGGAGACATTCCTGGGACATTATTGAATAGAGGGGTTGGGCTATGCATCTGATATCCTATTGAAGGGGAACCTCCTCCCAGACTTCCTTGTTGAGAACTGATTTGTTGCTGCAGCTTGATAGCTAGATGATAAACTTTGGATAGAGAATCAATATCAGCCGGTTGATAATTCCTTTGCAGGAACAAGCCAAGCAAGGGGTCTATAACTCTAAAGTAAGCTTGGATGGCACTGCTCTCAGTGACTAGATAGGGATCTTGCAATATCCTATACATTCATTGGAACCTAGTGTTGAACAAGGGAAAGGATTCACATGGTTCTTTCCTGATGGTAGAAAATTGGTGGTATAGAAGAATTGGATCCACATAAACCCTAAACTGATTAATGAAAGTGTTTTCCAAGTGTGTCCAGGTCAGAATGGAACCTTGAGGAAGATTAAGGTACCAATTGTATGCCATATCCCCTAAGGAGTAAGGGAACAACATACAAACTACATCATGGTGGGCTATCTGAGCCTTGGTACAAGCATCCTTAAAAGATTGTATGTGCTCCTCAACACTCCTTGATTCACCATGAATGTACTTGGGACAAAATTTCTCAGGGTTCTTGGGCATATCATGAAAACCTCTGGGAATAGTCCCCAATGGATAGGGATTATTCTGAAAGAATGCCATTAGTGGCGGTGGTGGTGGTTGAGCCAGCTGTTGTATGGGTTGAACCAGCTGTGATGACAATTAAGATGGATGTGATGGTGGATTGATAGGTATCCACTGGGGTATTGGTGAAAAACCTAGTGGAGTGAGCAGAGCTGATAAGGGTGGTATGATGGTTGAGCCAGTCTTATGACTCTTGTGTCTTATTGGAGTCTTGAGTTCTTTGAAAGGTGATAGATTTTCGGTTGATCGAAGAACTCTGTGGGGCCTTTTTGGGGAGGAAAACCCAGTTTTATCCAGTTTTCCCTTCTAGGCCCTCCTAGCGCCAACTTCTGTTGACGTTCCAAATGGCATAGCAACAGTTAAACAGAATATTGCTACTCTGTTTCTCCTGAAAGAGAAAGATAACACATGGATACCTCAGCTCCCAAGTTCTTTGTAGTTGGTTCTCAACTGTGCTGATGTCCCTCAGATGTCAATGTAACAGTAATGTTCAAGGGGCCTGCTGGTGTGAGCTTTTGGATTGTTCTAAGATCAAACATGAATTTAAACCTACTCTAACCAGGGGTTTTAAAGAAACATAAAAAGATGGGTCAGAGCTTTAGGACAGAAAAGAATGATAATTCACCTATCTTAACCAGACTTGTTATCTTTCAAGGATTTCCTAAACTAAAACCGCAGAACGAAATTAACTTGTGATTGACACACAATTTCATTCATTTACAGTGCTGATTTCAATAATAGATTGCAAGTTATCATTTAAACAAAAAATTAAAGTAAAACCTCAATCCTTGAAAGATTCTCAAATCAAATGATTAGACCAAGATAAACAACATTCTGAAAACACAATCTGAAGTAGATTAAGACCTGGTTGCTTCAACTATTAATAAAACAAATAAGCAATACTTACAAAGCTGGCACAATCACCAATGTATAGAAAATATATGACTCCAAATTGTTTCCATTTATCAAGAAAACTTAAAAGATACATTATTGGTTCCTACTGAATCTAAATGCTAACCGAGAAGACAAAAGAAGCTCCTATTACAAAGAATCAGGATGCAGTTCTGTATTCTCTAACTGATTTTTTTCTTCTAATTTCTAACTCCTTTTCTAACCCTTAGAAGTTCTCTCTACAAGTTCTAACCCATTCTAACCTTTTACAAAGAGGCAAGAATGCCATATATATAGACTGTACCAAAAAGAATGCGTTGTCCCCCTGCATTAGGGTTTGCAAAATATCTACTTCCAGGAGAGTCAGCTCTCAGATCTTTTGAGGAGAGTCAATGCTGCATTTAATGTGAAGCCCTGCTGTCCATGCTGATGAAAGATTTCTGCCCTGAGGAGAAGCCTTTAGATCTTTTGTAGCTGCAACATTAACTCTTCTGTCTCCATGTCCATCTTTGAACTCCATCGGGGCCGCCTTGAATGCTCTAAAGCATTTTTTGCCATTAATACTGATCTTCCTCTCGCTAGTGGTCACTACAACTGTCCTTATGAGTCATAGTTTCTTTGTTCTTCTGGCCTCTTTCATGTTCCAAACTTCCCCTGCATGTTGACCGTCTTCTGGAGCATCATCGGGCCTCCCTTCAGATCTGAACATTATCCTGCTAGCCGATCCATTAGCTCAAGATCTTATAATGAGTCCATCTGGTTTTCATTCTGCTGGTCTCCTTCAAGGTGGTAGTCAATCGGTCAATGGCCAATGGGTCATTCCTTTAGCTTCCTCTGATTGGTGGAACATAGGCCACACAGGATTCCTGGGCGGTCAAAAAGTGGTCCATCTTGAATCGCATGTCAGTGAGACACTAATCGTGTCTCCCCGATGTGATTATGCCTCCTAAGAGTTGTCGGCGTAATGTGCGACAGTCGATGAGACCCTCCGGCGAGCTGTAGAAGTCATATCGACACTACAACGGTCGCCAAGACAATCACTATTGGCCAAAAGTCATGGCGAGCCCATAGAACCCATACTGCAGAGCCTCCTTCCATCGGCGAGAAACTTGCACTCAGAAAGATATTATAGCACAGGAAAACATTCAATCAAGAGTCCCCTCGAGCTCAAATTTCTTTCGGCAGAACCTTCCCCGGTCGATGAGACGTTTGGGCGAAGGAATCTCCCCTTTTGGTGGGATCCCATTTCATTTTGGTAAGACCTCAGAGTAGTTGCCCAGACCTCTTGATGACTTCCTCTTTTCTCCCCGCTCGATCATTCTCTCACCGACGAATCAATATGTCAGTGAGACTTTATAGGTCGGCAAGACTGCCATACCTCACCCCGATAGACCTGCTCTTGTGCTTTGTCGGTGAGACTCGATGCACTCGGTAAGACGTCTCCCCACCGTGAAAGTCTCATTGAGATGTATCCCCTCGTTGGTGGTTGGCAAGACTCAAGGTGCCCGACAAGACCACCCGCCGAAGTTCCTACTCCTTACACGCTAGTCGGTGAGACATGAAGAAGTCACCAAGACTTCTCCGTGAAGGAAATCTCCTGCCGATGGGAAACTCATAGTCCCCGGGACGATGATTGATGTCCCGTCGATAGGTATCCGCATGTGAATTTCAATTGTTGTGACACCCCTGAGGTCTTGCCGATAGGCAACACAGGCGCCTATCAACCAAATGCACTGGTAGTCGGCAAGACATCTGTAAGGTCTTGCCAACTTTCTTCCTAGAGGAAAATTATGACCAACTAGATTGAGGAATACACTCCAACTGAGATCCCTTGGAAAATATCATCATGTGTGTGATTTGATCCTGCAAAACAAATGACCCATCAGTCCTCAGAAGCACATAAGATATATTATAATAAACTATCCTATTGCTTATGATTATTTCATTGAATTTTAGGAAGAAGAAAACTAACTCCAACAGAAAACAGAAGAACCAAAATTCGACAAAGCAAAGAAGACAAACTCAGGAGGAAAACAAAAGAACTCCCTAAGAGCAAAGCAAATAACCACAAGTAATAAAAAAGAAAAGAAAAGAAAAGGGGGGGACCCATTTTGTTCTAGATCAAAATGGGGTGGTTATGCAAGGCATAACAATTCTTCTAATTCACATTCTTCTAAATAATTAAATAAACAAAATACCCTAAATGTGTTTATTTAATTAATCTTCCCTAATCCTGATTAAGAATTAGAGCACATTTCTACAACTTTTTGTGTGCCACCTCATAAAGGTCACATGAAAATAAATAAGCCTAATTAAATTAGCATTATCCTCACACACTTCCACCAATGATAAAAAGCACATGGATTTATTCCCCCACACTTCCAACAAATTTGGAGCACATGGGTCTTTGTCTCACACACTTGGGAATCCCATACATTTGGCATACTTCCAATTGGTCAAAGGATTCTCTCCACACACATGGCATGTTTTCCTTGGTCAAGGGGACAACATCTTGATTCCTTTCATCTCCACCATCTATTATTTCTCCTTCGAATCTAGACCGTTGATAGGTGCCACCTCACAAAATGCTTAAGAAACCCTATAAATACACCCTGTTGCCTTAGCATTTATCATCCACCTTTTGAGTAATGTTATAATGCTATTTTGAAAAACAAATTGGAATAGTGTTATAATGTCATTTTTCATCCACACTTTGAGTATTGTTACCATTCAAGGTTTTGGTAGGAGCTTTGAGCTTTCATGGAGTCTTATACTTAGCTTTCATATCACGTGTTACTTTGCATTCTCATCTTAGATTAATTAATTGCTTCATAGTTATATTTTAGGTTAGTTTGTTTTATGTTTGCATTTGAGCATATGCATAATCATGGATAGTTCACTATAGTTTCATATCATCTCACTCATATCCACTTGTTTATCTATCATCAACATCATCCTTTGTTTATCTTTGCATCCATTATCCTTTCCATCATTTTGTTTCATTTAGAAGCATACCACTAATCATTCCAGCACACTTTTGCACATAGAAATCATCTTAGCTTGCATATTAAGCATCAAATCTCATTTTCTAGGTAGTCATTTTAACAACCTTTGTGCCCATAGAAATATGAGGGCCAAATGGTTTAATAAATCCCTAGAAATAGAGGAAAATGACAAGTATTTGAAAGATTTGATTGTATTACGAATAGAGTAGTTTTACTTGCTTCAAACTTTGAATGTAAACCGTTTCATTAAGGTTTGTGTTGACATTAGAATACTCTCCACATTCGACACACGCAAAAAATGGTGCCCACCGTGGGGCTTTTGCATCACTTATTACTAACTTTTTTGATGATTTGATGATTGTAGGTTCAAGGTTTATGACTTGGGAATGTTTTGCACCAGTTTGGAGGCAATTCTGAGCTATTTTGAGGCATTTCTGGGCTATTTTTAGGGTTTTGGCACCTCTTGCAACCAATGCAGAGACCATTTTCAACTATTTTGAGACCATTTTGGCTTGCTCTGAGAGTTTTGGCGCCTCTTGTACCTATTTTGGCACCTCTTGCAAGTTGTCCTGAGACTATTTTCACCTGTTCTGAGACCATTTTGGGCCACTTTTAGAGTTTTGGCACCTCTTGCACCTGTTTTGGTGCCTCTTGTGCCTATTTTTGCACCTCTTGCAAGTTGTCCTAAGACTGTTTTCACCTATTCTGGGACCATTCTAGGCCACTTTTAGAGTTTTGGTGCCTCTTGCACTTGTTTTGGCACCTCTTGTTAGAGTTTTGGCACCTCTTGCATCTTGTTCCTTGACCCTTTTCGTCTGTTTTGAGACCATTCTGCACCGTTTTTAGAGTTTTGGTGCCTCTTGTCTCTATTTTGGTGCCTCTTGTCTCTGTTTTGGTGCGTCTTGCAGTTTTTCACCAAAATCAGAAACTCACATTCTATGTTGTGCATTTGCAGGTTTTCCCAGATTCATTGTCCATGACTCAAAAAATAAACTACTAACATATTGTAGGGGTTGGATGTTATTTACTTCTTTCCTTGGTTAATATAGGAACGTAGCTTAATTAAAGGGATAATGAACATCATGTTTCCTTTTGGTTAAGTTAGGAACATAGCTTAATTAAAGGAAAATGAACACCATGTCTTTTGTATGTGATGACTGGTAGGCATATGCTCTCCCCTTAACTAGGTGATCCAAAAAGCTAGACCCATTCTTGTTTATGTGCAAGTGTAAGTGGAGTATATGGCATGAGTTCTCTCTTTATTCATGTGAAATAAAGATTGATCAAACTATGGGTATACTTGCTTGCTTTTGTTTATCCTAGAGGGCCTGCCTTGTGGGAAAAGGTAATCACCCAAGGGAACAACCCAACCAGTAACACACTAAAGCCAAGTGACTTCCAACCAGGATATAAATGTGGATACTTGAGGAAAGTTCAAGTATCATGAGGATAATTCTGATGAGATGGATCAAAAGGGACTCTCGCCGCATGGATTATCCCCCATGAATGAAATTTCCACATTAAAACTCTTGTTGTAGATTTTCCAAAATCCTTTATCTATTATTTGGTGCAGCAACGGTTGTCGCCAAGGCATCCACATTCTCACAATTTTTAGTAGAGGTGATCAATTCGCCATGGGAGTTTCATGGGGACTGGAAGCTTGGTTGGCCTGAGAAGAGAGTGCACTGTAAGGGGGAGCCCGTGCATCCAAGCTTCTGAATTCTCCCACTAAAGATAGTGCAGTTGGGGTAAAACCCATGCGGAATCTAAAAGAATACAGTCTTACACAGCCTTAGGAGCATATATTTTTCTTGATGTGTCTTCAAAATGAAACTCAAACAAAAAACCACTAAAAATGTTACATTTTGAAAGAGAAAACCTTGATTTAGAACTACATTCATTGAGGTAGACAAGTCAGTAACTTAGGTCCATCCATATTCAGAAAATTAGTCCTTCCAACAGTGTTCAACCTTTCCTTTGGAAAAATAGAGTCATAATATGTGGTTTACATGATGATTTCATAAAAGGTCAAGATTAGAAAACCAAAGATCAAACCTCTTAGTCCAAAACAACATAAAAAATGTTTGTCTATGCTCTATGACTTTAGAGAAAGGTTAACCTTCAATTTTTACAACAGAGCTTGCAAAGACAATCTAGAGTTATACATGATGTACTAATGTCAAAATCCAAGAAATTTTTAATGCTTTGAGTACCTTAATTACACCTCTTGAGTCAAAACTTTGAGTCCAAGATCGTTCCTTAGATACCTTAGAAGTCTAAACATTGTCGAAAATGGATCTATACAAGTGGAACTTTTCAAACTAAACCTAGATCTAAACATTTCAAGGTGCCTAAATCATCAATATCCATCACATCTTTGTTTGTACAACCTAGTTTCATCTTCAGGATTTGTCATTCTTTAATCATGAAACTATGTCATGCAACCAAATCAAACCTAGTCTAATCAATATAATTTTTCATTCTATTTGACTTAGTTGTAATCCTTGGCATTATTTCAAACTTAGATCAAAACTTAGTCTAAATCATAACACTTGTATGCCCATCCAAATGAGATCACAAAAGAGAAGAATCAAGGACAAGGAACTTGGAACACCCAACTTTGAAACAAAAAACATAGGAAGTACAAGTATTGAAGCATTCGATATCGAAACTCCCAACATTGAACCTCAAAATAGTGAGATCCCTAGCAACACGGCTGATGTAGAAGAAATCCCTATTCTTGGACACAACAACACTCAAGGGGAAGAAATAAACGATGAGGATATCCAACAAGCGGAACAAGACCCCAACTTCCATAAGTTTTTGGAAAAGATTTTTGAAAGAGATGGGAAAAATACCTATTAATGTTAGCCAATCAAGGAGTCAAACTTCCCCTTGATTTTGACATCAACATCTTAAAAGCACCTCTCCAAAATCCTGAAAAGGAAACATAACAAATGGTTACTTTAACTCACCAAATGAAGAACCTTCAACAACAAGTTCTAGATATGCAAAGGGGAACTTTGAAACGATACTTGATTGAGGACATTTGTCCTTATCCCTTTAATCCATCCATCAACATGATTCCTTTCCCTAAACGTAATGAATTTACAAAGTATGATAAATGCAATGGTACAACTGATCCATTAGATCACGTAAGGGAATTCTAAACTACGAGTCTAGAATTTTCGCATGAGGAAACTTATTTGACGAGACTGTTTCCACGAAGTCTAGGAGGGACATGCCTTGAATGGTTTTCAAAGATTACACCTCCCATCAATGCATTTGAAGAGTTGGTCAATAGATTTCTCACTCAATACTCTTACAATATCTAACATGATATCACCATGAAATACCTTTGCAACTTGAAAAAAAAGAAGGGTGAGTCCTTCCTCATTTTCTTACAAAAATGGAGGAGATTGTTTGCAAGGTATTCTCGTCCCATGCCCAAAAAAGAAAAGATAGAGATTTTCATTGATAACCTAAATGATGAGATGAGTTATAGGTTGGAATTACAATTTCCTCCTACCTTCGAAAAATTGATTGAAAACAAAATTAAAATTGAGGAAGCCTTAGTCAAAAGAGGGTTCATTAAAATATACAATGAAACCAACTCATCCACTTCCTCTAACAACTACAACGGTGGGGACAAACCTAAATTTTGGCAATGAAACAAGAATGTGGGTAAGAATGAGGTCATAACTGAAAATCAAAATACCAAACCTGTATTCGACCTAACAATAGCTTCCACCAAGACTAATCAGACCAACAATCCTCCCAACCCTCCAAATGCTAGCCAAAACAACAATCAAACTAATCTGGGGACTAAAGAAACACCATTTCCAAAACCTTCCAATTGACAGAAATTCACACCATTGGGACAATCCTTAGATTCCTCCTTAAAGAAACTTACTAAGGCTAAGCTTATCACAGTGCTAGAAGCACAAAACTAGGATCCGCAAGTCAAGCCCCTTTGGTGGAATGATGCCCATTACTGTGATTATCATCAAAACAAGGGTCACATGACAAAAGATTGTTGGCAATTAAAACACGCAATGCAAGATCTCATTGATAACAAAAAGATACACATTGAAGGACCTCAAACAAATAGTGATCAGGGAGTGTTCAAGAACCCTCTACCCAATTATGAAAAGGGAGATTCCTCTACATCGAATAACAAAGGAAAGAATATAAACTATGTTTATGATTCTACCATTCATTGTATTGAGATGGTTGAGAATTCCATCCAAGACATTGAAATCAGAAGCCAAGGGAAGGATGCCACCACTGAAATACAACACAATGATGACACCATCTCACATCAAATCAATGGCCTTGTACCTAGAAATCTGAGCACTAACATTGCCACGAATGCCAATCGAATTAACGTCATCAAAATACAAACGGTCAAGACAATACACCTATCAATGCAATTACAAGAGGACAAGTCGAGGTAACATTGAAAGGAGCTACCCCTTCCACGTCCAAAATGACTATTTTTCCTGTAACTCAATATAACATTATCGACCAGTTATAGAAGATACCCGCTCAAATATCCATATTGGAACTTCTCAAGATTTCACCGATACACAAGGAAATCATGGAACAAGCTTTAGTTGCCACCACAGTACCAAACAATTTGGAAGTCTGTACATTTCAAGCTATGGTGGGAAATTTGATTGCACCTCATTGCTTATCATTCTTTGAACATGATGATGCATCCACCACCCATCCACATAACGTCGCTCTCCACATCGAAGTCCTAATCCATAAACATCGCGTCAAACGTGTCCTTATAGATGGAGGAGCAGGCCTAAATATCTGCACTCTCAAGCTTGTCCATGCATTAGGATATTCTGAAAATGCTATTGATCCTAGAAGGAAAATCACCATAAAAGCATATGATGATGAAGAAAGATCCTCCCAAGGATTGATCATCTTACCCATTCAAGTGGGACCGATCGTCAAAGACATAGTGTGTCAGGTGTTAGACAAGGAATTGACATATAACATACTCTTGGGACAACCATGGATTCATGAAATGCAAGTAGTACCATCAAATTTTCATCAGTCCTTGAAGTTTCCTTTCAATGGACAAGAGGTCACCATTGCTACCGATTCTAACAATCCCCAATATTGCAATGCACTCAGAACAAGTCAAGATACCTTTGTACCACATAATAGAGAAGTCATAAACTCTGATCCATGAAACAAAGAAAGTCCAGTGGGTTCTGTGTCAAGACAGTATGAGGAAAAGGCTCAATCAAAAGACAAAGGGGTCGTTGACTCTATTTCATGCAACAATGAAAGTCAGCTTGATGCCTTATCAAAAGAATTAGAAAAGATCCAAATAAAAGACAAGGGCATGGGGGAATACTCATTTGAGCAATCTTCATACTTATCACAACTTTCATCTTCTCCTAAGTCACATGGACAACCATCCACCTCAAGACAACAATCTTTACAACCCATCACGCTCTTTGATGTGAAGTTTATAAAATCAAGTACTCAAGCAAAGGAATCAGAAGACAGGGATGTCCTAAATTGGTTATACAAAGATGAAGAACCTTCACAAGTATCAGTGTCCAATATATGCACAGATAAGTATGGCTAAGGTCAGACAATCCTGACAAAGATGGGATATGAAGGAAATGGTCCTTTGGTTAAAAGAAAAGAAGGCATCAGTGAACCAATACAACTTGTCACAATGAATCCCAAAGGAAAAACATGACTAGGATACAGAGAAGACTCAAAAGAGGAAGCTACTCAAAGAGCTGTCAAAAGAATATTACAACTATAGGCTAGTGATGATCATGAAACAAATTCCAATGAATATGAATGGGACTCCCTCTCTGAAGAATATTTCCATGACAAAGAGATCGATGTAATCCAAAAGTATACACCAATATGTATGAAAGGACAAAGTTCTGGTTCTAGACCACTTGAATATGGATCACAATATGTCATTGACTCAAGTGAAGACGATCATTCTTCGAGCGAGATAGACACATCAGAAGAGAGTAACATCTTAGACCTCATTGGACAATTTGACAACATGGCTATCCTGATGCTTACACCTTATGACCTTGGCCAATCTAACAATTCCTTGTCCTTAATGCACCCCAAACTAATTGATTGGGATCAAAATGAGCTGCTTGACATACCCACCTTTTCAAATGATGATTCCCTCGTGAAATTACTATTTTCTAATAATCCTGACACATGTTCTACCATTTAATCTTAGAATGAAGCTCCTAACGAAGGGAGTGTCAAACCTTTCAGCTGTAAAATGAAAAAAATAAGAAATGGATCTAATAGTGAAAACCATCTGATGGCACTATTAAATTAGGAAAAAGTAAAAACAAAGAGCATATCTCAAGGTGAAAACCTCCCTGAGGCACCAAGAGATGGAAGGTTTGACACTCTCCCAAAACACTATCAAGAGAGATCTTCAGTGCTTATAGAACCTACACAATCCATTAATGTTGGTACAACTGAGATAGTGAAGACCTTGCATTTAGTAGAATCTATGACAGAAGAGGAGAAACCTTGTTTCATCAAATTCTTTGAGGAGAGGAAAATCAACTTTGCTTGTTCATATGCTAATATGCCAAGCATAGATCTAGAACTCATTATGCATCATCTATCCTTACCACCCGACACAAAACCAGTAAAGAAAAAACTGAGAAAGATGCATCCTCATATCGCCCTTCTAGTGAAAGCTAAGTTGAAAAAGCTATTAGATGCAGGATTCATAAGATCTATTGACTATGCCGAATGGATATCAAACATTTTTCTGGTATCCAAGCCAGATAAGAGCATCAGGATATGCACGAACTTCAGAGATCTTAACAAAGCCTATCCAAAAGATGATTTTCCTCTACCAAACATTGATCTGATTGTAGACTTGACCACTGGGCACAAAATTTTATCACTTATGGATGGATTTTCAGGATACAACCAAATAAAGATAACACCTGAAGATCAAGATAAAATATCCTTCACATGTCCTTGGGGCACTTTTTGCTATAATGTGATTCCTTTTGGATTGAAAAATGTTGGAGCTACATATCAGAGAGCTATGACTACCATCTTCCATGACATGATGCATACTTTTATGGAAGACTATGTAGTGATTTGTTGGAAAAATCCTACACTAGAGAAGGACACTTAGAGATTCTAGAGAAATCTTCACAAGATTGGAGAAATTCAAGGTGAGGTTAAATCCCAAGAAATGTGTGTTCGGTGTAACATCAGCTAAACTTTTGGGACACATTGTCTCAGCTAAAGGCATTGAGGTGGATCCTGCAGAGGTCAAAGCCATCATGGAATTTCCTCCTCCTAAAAACATTAGCCAACTCAGATCATTACAAGGAAGGTTTTAGTCCATCAGAAGATTCATTGCTCAACTAGCTAATAAAACTCATCCTTTCAATCACTTATTACACAAGAATGTCTCTTTCAAGTGGGATGACAAATGTGAAGCTGCCTTCAATCAACTAAAGCAATACCTGATGACACCGCCTGTGTTGATACCACCAGTCAAGGGAAAACCATTATTACTATACATTGCAACAACCGAGATATCTTTGGGAGCCTTATTAGCACAAGAAGATTCTGTAGGAAAAGAAAGAGCCATCTATTATATCAATAGGACCTTAAATGGTTATGAGATCAATTACACCTTTATTGAGAAATCTTGCTTAGCGGTTGTATTTACTACACAACAATTAAGGCACTACACTACATGCTAACTCACACCATCAAACTCATTGCGAAAATTGATCCATTAAAGTACTTACTCAACAAAGCTATTTTAACAGGGAGGTTAGCCAAGTGGGTCATGATATTGAGTGAGCTTGACATCCAGTACATGGATAGGAAAGAAATTAAAGGTCAAGCCATAGTAGATCAACTAGCTGAAGCACCATTGTTAGATAATAATCCAATGAACATTGAATTCCCTGATAATGATATCCTAACCATATCTACACAATAGTGTCTGTTATACTTTGATGGCTCTTATACACAACATGGATCAGGTGCAGGAATCTTGTTTGTCTCGCCACAAGGATACACAATTCCTAAATCCTACAGATTAATGTTCCCTTGCACCAACAACACAATTGAATATGAAGCATTGATCATTGGAATCAAGATAGCGGTTGAATGGAAAATCATGGAATTGCTAATCTATGGTGACTCACAATTGGTCATTAACCAAGTCAATGATGATTATCAAATAAAGGATGACAAGTTGCTTCCCTACAAGAGGATGGTGGATGATTTCAAAAAGTACTTTGTTGAGATCAAGTTTGCACAGGTTCCCAAAATAGAAAACAAAGGTGTAGATGCAATGGCCACCATTGCTTCTCTCTTGCAGATACTTGAATAACAAAGACATTATGAATTCATGGTAGAAAAAGTGTCCAACCTAGCCTATGAAGATACATAATCCCAAGTGATATGCCATATTGTCGACCCTCAAATTTCCCTCTATGGAGAGATCCATACCTACTTGCAAGACAATACCCTTCCAATTAACTTATCTCAAAACCAAAAATGAAACTTTATTCGACAAGTGGCTAGCCACACCCTAATAGCTGATGTGCTTTATAGACGAGGTTTGGATGGTACTCTTCTTCAGTGTCTAGAATGTAACAAAGCTGAAACTTCTTTACAAGAGGTTCACGAAGGTATCTATGGCACACATTCAAGTGGCTTAACCTTAGTTAAGAAATTATTATGATTGGGGTATTACTGGCCGAATATGGAGAAAGAGTCATTTCAATATGTCAAAAGGTGTTCCAAATGTCAAATTCGTGGAAACTTGATACATGCACTTGCACAAGAGTTGCATCCTTTCATAGCTACGTGGCCTTTTTGTCAGTGGGGATTGGACCTTGTAGGTAAGATTCACCCCTCTTCCTCCAATGGACATAAGTTTATAATCATAGCCACATAATACTTCACCAAGTGGATTGAAGTTGTTCCTCTAATCAACATCACCGGGAAACAAATCTCATCATTCATCTTGAATTATCTCATATGTCAGTATGGTGTTCCTCAATCTATCATTACAGACAATGGTTGACCCTTTAAGAATCAAGATGTTCAAGAGCTTTGTGAAAGATTCCATATCCAACATCAGTTTTCTACACCTTACTATCCTCAAGGGAACAACCAAGCAGAGGCCTCAAACAAGACTATCTTGAAGATTTTGAAGAAAACCGTCAATGAAGTTGGACAAAATTGGCATGTTTAACTAAACCTGACATTGTGGGCTTATAGAACCAGTATCCGTACCCCGACAGGAGCAACACCCTATTCTCTTGTCTATGGTTCAGAAGCTATTTTACCTATTGAGGTTGAGATACCATCCCCACGTGTGTCACTTAAAGGATGATTTTAGATGAGGATTACAGAGTATTTAGGCTACACGAATTAGAACTGTTGGATGAACAACGACAACATGCAGTTGATCACCTAAAAGCTTATCAACAAAGGATATCTAGGAGCTACAATCACAGAGTAATACCTAGAGCATTTCAGGTGGGTGACTTAGTCTTAAAAGAAAATCCCCGTAATCAACAAGATCAAGATAAGAAGGGGAAATTTGAACCTAATTGCTTGGGTCCCTTTGTTATAGTATCAATCTTTGGATCAGGAGCATATCAGTTATCCACACGAGAAGGGGATCTGTTTGACGAAACCATCAACAACTTGCATCTCAAAAGGTTTTACACCTAGCTCATCCAGTGCATTGGTAAAGGTCCTGGAAAAATAACAAAAAAATCAAAAAGTGCAAAAATCCAAAAAAATCAGAAAAAGGATTGAAAAACAGTAAAGAAAAAAAAGATCCTATAGTGAAAACCACTTTGGTGGCACTTTGTGCAAGTACCTTGGTGAAAACCTAGAAAACAGGTGCCTTGTGTAAAATAAGCACTCTCCATCTATCTTGGGCTACGTGAATTGCTCTGCAACATTTATCCATCATGATTCCATCTTTGCATTTGCCACACTTCCATGTTCGCATCATAGCTTGATCCAGTGTTTGTATCATGGTATCCCTTAGCATTACTCGACCCATTCTACAAATCAGTTTGTCTTATCGCATCACACTGGGGGAATTTCCTACATTGGATTGGATTCTTGTACATTCTCAAGGTTGGAAAATAAAAAATGCAAAAACATTCAAAACGTATCAAAATCCAAAAACATTCAAAATGTATCAAAATCCAAAAACATTCAAAACATATCGAAAACCCAAAAAAATTCAAAACATATCAAAATGAAAAAACATTCAAAATGTATCAAAATCCAAAAACATTCAAAACATATCAAAATCCAAAAGCATTCAAAACATATCAAAATCTAAAAACAGGTCAAAAAGTCAAAAATTCAAAAACATGGTTGTCATTCGAACTACATCATCTCGGAGCTTTGAACGTAGGAAAGGGCGATCTTTGATTATCCCCTGAGACATTTAGGTCAGTCTTTTAGGTGTCCGTTATGTTCATATTTTTTTCTTGTAAATCTTGGTCATGTCATCAGTCGAACTATGTGGTCTCTGCATGTATAATGTAGGCAAGGCTAATATGTTGATCAGCCCTCGAGGCCCTTAGGATAGGTATTTAGGTTAGGTCTTGGTCATCGTGGTCGTGTCACACCCTGCACTGGGGGAAAAATACTACACTCACTAGGGGCAAATGAACTTTGAGCTTGAACCAACAGGCAAACAATCGTCGGACCAAAGTTACAAACAAAAACTTCAAATGAATGATGATCTTTCTGAATCAAGGGTTTATCATGTTAAACACGAAAGTTCAAATTGTTCTACTTTTATTTTTGATATCATATCTCTCGAGTCCTCGATGATGTATTTAACTAGATGAGAAAGGAAGAAATATAATTTTTCTTTGTCTCTTGTCTATGAGTTTATCATTATTACTATGCAAGTTGTCGTAAGATGTGTGCTACAAAGTATCACTAATGACATTCTGAATTTACATAGGAAAAAGATTAACTCTTGTCTGTTTATGCAAGCAATGCTCAGGTCATCTCGGTTTAATTATACTTAGATGCTTGTGTCAACTTGCAATTTTAAAACATATGGAAGTAGTACTCAGGTCATCTTGGTCTAAAATATGCCATCGATGCTTGTACTCACTTTCAACATTTTAAAGGCCCAATGATGATAAAAAGCACGAAAAATTGGTTAATATAAATGACAACTTTTGAAAACAAGATTTGCATAGTTAAGTTAGACTGCATTCATGTTAGTATTGCATGTGTATTTATGGGGCTTTTCAATGCTGAAACAATTTCACAATGGTGTCATCTCTATTATTAATGGATTGAGTACACTGGACATTAACCAAAAAAAAATCATTCTCATTTAGCTGCACATCAGCCGCATCATCATTTGCATATCTTAGAAAACATTCTCATCTCATTTACATTCATACATTCCATCATAATATTTGCATCAGAAAATATGAAAGAGAATAATAAAGGGAATACATTTCATATCATTTCCAACATCAAAATCATGTCATCCACTATGCTTGAATAAGTGAGTCTCTTCAGATTTCCAAGAAAGTTGGGAAATATGTCAGAGTTATGAAGCTTAAAAGATCAATCTATTGTAGTCTTCCCACAACTTTTGGAAGTTGGACAGACTCACTTATTCAAGCTTAAGGCCTTGAGCATTTAAGGTCATGCACATTCAATCACATCACATTACATAATCATAATCATCACATCACATTGCATAATCATTATCATCACATGGAAATTAAATAAATTCACAACATTACATATCATAAATAAGGAACTCAAATGCATATCATATATCATAAAAAATTTCATAATGTCCACATGTACAAGGATATCCAAAAAATAGGATGAGATACATCAAAATCCAAAAGGGCACTGTATCATGGGAAACACATCCTCAATCTCACAAAAGGTGTATACAAAATGTCCAAGGAACATCACAAAATGCTATGTCAAGCTCCCACCAGATGCTGTTGCTCTCATGGAACTAGTACCTCCTCTACCCGACGGACCTGCACCTGGATCTCTCCTATCTCTAGGAAATGGCTGCGTGACACCCATGCTAACAGTCCAGGAACGAGATCTGCCAGAACGAGACTGTACAAAACTCTCTCATCGCTCAGGAGGAACCAACTCATGATATTTACCTCTGTAAAACTACAACTTCTAGGAAATGTGTTAGATCTCTCTGAATAAATCTGATGTACCTACATATGGTGTCATCTGTTGTATCCTCTCAGCAATGGCCTCAACCTGCTCTGTCCGGTGTCTAAAGGCATCCATCTCTAAAGTAAGTATGATCATCTGTGCCTGTAACTGCAGTATCTGCTACATATTTTTCCCTCTATCAATCCTCAAAATATCAATCTATGCCCGACACTGTCCTAACTCATCCTGAAGGGACACAATTTGTGCTCAAGCCTGCACTATCTCACTCTGAAATGACTGAACCTCTGCCTGCAAAGATGCTATCTATGATGACTGCTGATGAGAGGGTATCCCAATCTGAATCTAGGGAAGCATTGCCTAAGCTATGGTGATGCTCCTCATGCTCCTTAGAACTGCAAAATCCAATGGATGACTATCATTTGTACGACCATCACTCTCCCCACCACCCACTACACCACCATCACTCTCCCCACCATCACCTCTGCAACCACCCTTTGCACCACCATCATCTCCTCTGCAAGCATCTTCCCCACCATCATCACCACCCTCGTCATCTCCTCCCTCTCCATCAATTGGCGGTACTGGCTCCTCTGGATGAGTAAATCTAGGAAAGGGATGCATGTGGAAGAACTCTAAATAATCGTCGGTCATCCTAGCGTCTATAATATACAAAAAATAATCCCATAAACCTAGGGTCAAGGTATAGTACTCTATACAAGCTGCCTCATATGATACACAGGGGCCCCGCTCTAACACATCTTGTCATCGTCGTGCATAATTGGAAACTCCTAGGGGCATCCCCTGAACCTTTCCAAATTGTTGACACACTCATAGATACAAGTAGCACTCAAGCACAACATGTGTCCACCCAATCATATAGCAGGATAACAACATAAAGGGAATCTCTAGCTAATCCTCTGGCCACTGCTCACAATCCAAGTACGACTACCATGTGACAGTCTCCAAATCATCCAGAACCCACCTCCAATAAACAACCTTGCCCAACTTATGCTGGACATGTGGACTGCTATAATTGAAAACATAGGGTCTCCCTAGTGGTCGATGTCTCTCTCCCATGGGCTGAGTGATGGCTACATGCTCCCATGCCTAGGTCTGTAGTAATGTGACACCACATGACAAACTTGTGGCCCCGTAATAGACAACTTCATGCAAATTTTGATATAAGTGGGCTAACATACATGAGCCCTAGGCATATCTCATACCATCAAGTGTCATTCGCGATAGCACACGACCCCAACCTACTAAAAATCCCTTTGACCAATGATCAGGACAAAGGAATCCACCAATGAATCCAGAAAGCACACACGGTAAAGGAGCATATCTGCTAATCATCTCTGTCCAAGGGATCCATCAGCCCATAACATGATCATCTCATCATAATCTTCACAATGCAACTATCCCACCCCACTCTATCTTATCGTACACTACTATCTCTCCCATCACTAGGATCCATAGAATACGATAGACATCCTCGAGTGTCACGGTCATCTCTCTAGTTGACAAATGAAATGTATTATGATCACAATACCATCTCTCTGCCAATGTTGTCAATAAACCTTTGTTGATTCTATATTGTGGAATATCTATCAAGGAAGTCAACCCACAATGGGAGATAATTTCTAAGTCGATCGAGGACAATCAGCAGACCATGTTCCAGGTCTTTAGGAATCTCTCCCAAGACTGGAGTACATCTCCATCTCCCTAATCATGAACACAAATCAGTCGATCAATGTCATGTTCAATCAAGACTATCAATTATTCAAGGTAATGTGCTGTTAATCAAATCAGGTTCAATCAAGACAATCAAATCAATCAGAACAATCAACATCTCAATCAATCAACCCATCGTTCCTCACCTATCATGAGGATGATCTACTATCAATCAACCCATCATTCCTCACCTATCATGAGGATGATCTGCCATCAATCAACCCATCATTCCTCACCTATCATGAGGATGATATGCTATCAATCAACCCATTGTTCCTCGCCTATCATGAGGACGATCTAATATCAATCAACCCATCGTTCCTCACCTATCATGAGGATGATATGCTATCAATCAAACTATCGTTCCTCACCTATCATGAGGACAATTTGCTATCAATTCTACCATCGTTCCTCGTCTATCATGAGGATGATTTGCTATCAATCCTACCATCATTCCTCGCCTATCATGAGGACGATATGCTATCAATCCTATTGTCATTCCTTGCCTATCATGAGGACGATACAACACTGGTTCTATCATTTGATTCTCACCTATCATGAGATCAAATCATCACACAAAACATCAATCAAACACTGCACATACCACAATATGACTGAAATCAATCCAAAACATGACAAACTGACGACTCCTAGGCTTCAAGAACATCTTGTGAACATCACCCTGAGGGCTTTCCACAATCACACCTCGCAAAATAGGTCAAACGACAAGCTAAACCACCTTAAATCAACAAAGATGAAAAATTTACAAGGAAACAAGAGGCACCATTTGGGACCCAAAAGGTGCCAAAACAAAGTTTGCATCTCCAAAACATGTTTTCCAAGCTTGCAAGAGGCGCCACTTGGGACCCCAAAGGCACCAAAACAAAGTTTAACTCTAAAAACCTCCATTTTCAAGCTTGCAAGAGGCACCACTTGGGACACCAAAGGTGCCAAAACAGTGTTGGAGGCCAAAAAATTGAATTTCAAGCTTGCTAGAGGCGCCTCTTGGGACTCCAAAGGCGTCAAAAATCTCAAACCACCCAAAAAAATGCATTTTCACCCTTGCAAGAGGCACCATTTGAGACCCCAAAGGTGCCAAAACTCTCAAATGACTCAAAAAAATCAATTTCAACCTTGCAAGAGGCACCATTTGGGACCCCAAAGGTGCCAAAACTCTTAAAACACATGAAAAATTGAATTTCAAGCTTACAAGAGGCACCATTTGGGACCCCAAAGGTGCCAAAACTCTTAAACATGCTAAAAAACACTCCAAAACGACAAAAACATCACCCGATAGTGCATAAATGACATCTAATAAGCTACAACATCTATCTATGACATTCAAAATACCATTAAAAGGCAATAAAATGACTAACAAAGAGGTTTCTCGTAAAGCGTACTATAGGTCCAGAGGTAGTAGGCTAATCAGGTTGGCGAAGATGCTCGAAATGATGCTTATGGTATGGGATCACCATCTTTCTCTAAGCTCTCCAATCTTCAACTTCTCCAAACTCCAAATGTGCAAATGAATTCCATTTTACCACTTTTTACCTTTTAGGGGGAAAATGGAGGGAATTATGGTGGGATTTATTTCCCATTTTTACCAAAAAGGAGGGGTAATTAATCACCACTATTCAAAGAAAGAGCTTGCAATGAACTTTCGAGAGATAAATCATCTCCACCATCAAAATATCACTGAATCAACGTTGGATCATCATCATAATCATCACAACACCATTAGCTCATTCCAAGATTTCATTTTAACATCCTCACATTCATCAATTTATCTCTCGAGGGGGCATATATCTGTCAATACCTGAAATTCAAAAGTCTGAGGCATGGTCTGGGGCATGGAATCTTGCATCGTCTGGGGAATGAAAATCTTTTCTGAGCATTGACATCAAAATTTTATTTGAAGCAATGTGTAAACACATTACTTCAAAGAGGGGAAAAATGTATACACTAAAAACGGTCATCACATTTAGTTAATTAATTACAACCTATTTAATTAATGCTTCAACTACATATAAATAAGGTCTTACTTTATTTATATTGTTCACTTTCCTTTTAATTCTTCTAATTCACATTCTTCTAAATAATTAAATAAACAAAATACCCTAAACGAGTTTATTTAATTAATCTTCCCTAATCCTAATTAAGAATTAGAGCACATTTCTACAACTTTTTGTGTGCCACCTCATAAAGGTCACATGAAAATAAATAAGCCTAATTATTAATTAGCATTATCCTCGCACACTTCCACCAATGAGAAAAAGCACATGGATTTATTCCCCCACACTTCCAACAAATTTGGAGCACATGGGTCTTTGTTTCACACACTTGGGAATCCCATACATTTGGCATGCTTCCAATTGGTCAAAGGATTCTCTCCACACACATGGCATGTTGTCCTTGGTCAAGGGGACAACATCTTGATTCCTTTCATCTCCATCGTCTATTATTTCTCCTTCGAATCTAGACCGTTGATAGGTGCCACCTCACAAAATGCTTGAGAAAACCTATAAATACACCCTCTTTCCTTAGCATTTATCATCCACCTTTTGAGTAATGCTATAATGCTATTTTGAGAAACAAATTGGAATAGTGTTATAATGCCATTTTTCATCCACACTTTGATTATTGTTACCATGCAGGTTTTTCATAGGAGCTTGGAGCTTTCATGGAGTCTTATACTTAGCTTTCATATCATGTGTTACTTTGCATTCTCATCTTATATTAATTAATTTCTTCATAGTTACATTTTATCATCCTCATTGCATCATAGTTACATTTTAGGTTAGTTTGTTTTATGTTTGCATTTGAGCATATGCATAATCATGGATAGTTCACTATAGTTTCATATCATCTCACTCATCTCCACTTGTTTATCTATCATCAACATCATCCTTTATTTATCTTTGCATCCATTATCCTTTCCATCATTTTGTTTCATTTAGAAGCATACCACTAATCATTCCAACACACATTTGCACATAGAAATCATCTTAGCTTGCATATTATGCATCAAATCTTTTTTTCTAGGTAGTCATTTTAACAACCTTTGTGCCCATAGAAATCTGAGGGCCAAATGGTTTAATAAATCCCTAGAAATAGAGGACAATGATACGTATTTGAAATATTTGATTGTATTACGAATAGAGTAGTTTTACTTACTTCAAACTTTGAATGTAAATCGTCTCATTAAGGTTTGTGTTGACATTAGAATACTCTCCACATTCAACACACACATAGTTTCCAAGGAAATAAGCCTTGCCAACACAACATTATGAGACTCCAAAAGCTTGGAATGTTTCTCTTTTAACTCTTGAAACTCCCTAGCAACACCAACATTCTTAGGAGGAATCTTTACAAGTTTTGTCTCAACTTCCAATTACCTTTCTTCAAATATGCAACTCTTTACTCAAAAAGATCTAATCCCTATTTTTCTGATACCACCTGATAGAAATCAAGGTGGTGATGGCTCAAACCAACTCAAATTGATTAGGTTCAAACAAAAAACCAACCCTTACAAGACTATCCACTCAAACTTTCTTGAACACACACCTAATGGCTTGTAACCCTCAAAAAATGTTTTTCCTCAATATATTTTAGAGAATGTCGTACAAAGACCTATAGAACACCTTATGAGATCCTCTTCTAGACCTAGCACAACATACCAAAAGATCCTATAAGGTTTCTTTGAAAAAAATTTGAAAACCAATAGACTGCCACTATTTTTAGGCCACCAAACAACCCTCTTTTACAAAGGAGGTACCTCCAAAACACCAGATTATCACCAAATATCAATTGATAGTCTCTAATTGTGTTACAAAACCACAAATTCCCCCACCATTTCTCAAAGCCATGACCTCTAAGATGTTGAACCACAAAACCCTCAATTTACTTGTAAATGACAAGGGTTTACTCAAACTCAAATCGCCCAGGCTTATTTCACCTAACTAGTGCCACCAACACTTCAAAAATACCATGTAAAAACTCAAAAAACCCTCACATAGACAGTTACTTCAACATTTTTTCAAAACCCAACTTTAACACCCCATTATCACTTGGAAAACACACAATTTTGCAACTTTTCACATTTTAACACAAATGACCCACAAATTACCCAATTACATAGACAATGGTCTCAATAAACCTTATTTAATGTAAATAGACCTTATCTGATGCCAAAAAGACCCTAACACTTATACTCAACATATTAACCTCCTATTGTAGACTTCATTTGCTTGGTGTTCCTGCACCATTTTGGCTTCGTAATGATGATAAATCTAAATTGCCACCTAACCCTATTGGCCATGATTCTGATGTGTTTTTCCCTTATATTGAACATAATTACCACTCATTTGTCCCCTACTATGACCATGAGTCCAATTTTCTTGACTCTAATGAAGATGACGACTGGATGGAATCCACTTGGGACTTTGAGGACAATTCCATATTTACCCTTTTAGCCTCAGTTTGCATGCTTTATGCATCATCTCCTCCTTTCACCAACACTGATGATTGTATCTCGCTTAGATACCCACAACTCATTGACTGGGATCAACAAGGGTCGCCCACTCTAGAATTTTTTTAGAATGATGAAGCTATTGCAGAATTCATGGGACTTTGTGAAGGAATATTGAGTGGGGACCATAGAGTTAGATTCATTATAGATCTTGATTCTGCAACATACTTCAGGGAGACTATGCAATCCTCTAGTCGTAAAAGTAATAAAAATAAATTAAGAAAATGCACGTCTTTAGGTGAAAACCACAAGGGACCTTCTGACAATACAAAAGTAAAAAGAAAGGATGTATCCGAGGGTGAAAACCTCTTTGAGGCACCCAAGGATGGAGGATTGGAATTTCTTCCCATTACACAAGAAAAATCAGCAATTCTCATTGAATACACCATAGAAGTTAATATAGCCACAACAGATGATCCCAAAATGATTCTCTTTGCAGCCTCTTTGGTAGAAGAATAAAATCCTGAATTTCAAAAATTCTTCACAAAACGTAAGATTAACTTCGCATGGTCCTATGTTGATACCAAGATTGGATACAACATTAGTTTTGCACCATCTACCTTTGCTTCTAGATGTTAAACCATTCAAACAAAAGTTATGAAAGATGCACCCACAAATCACATTACTAGTCAAAGCCAAACTGAAGAAGTTACTAGATGCAGGGTTCATAAGATCAATAGACTATGCCAACTGGATTTCAAACCTACTGCCTGTCACTAAGCCAAATGGTCAAATACACATTTGTACAGACTTCCGCGATTTGAACAAGGAATGTCCAAAGGATGATTTTACCATTCCAAACATAGACATCATTGTGGATCTTATAGTGAGATACAAGATGTTATCCCTCATGGATGGTTTCTTAGGATATAATCAGATTCACATCATCCTAGAAGATCAACACAAAACAACATTTACTTGTCCCTGGGGTACATACTGTTGGAACATTATGCCTTTTGGCCTCAAGAATGTAGGTGCCACGAATCAATGAGACATGACAACAATATTTCATGACCTCATGCATATACTAATGGAAGACTACATGGATGACCTCTTGGAAAAGTCTTTGACATGCAACAATCACCTAAAAGTGCTGGATAAAATCTTTAAAAGGTTGGAAGAGTACAAATTCCATTTGAACCCAAAGAAGTGTGTTTTTGGTGTGACTTCAAGAATTTTTTTTGGGTACATAGTTTCTCGCCGAGGCATTGAAGTTGATCGTGCTAAAGTGAAAGCAATATTGGATATGCCTTCACCAAAAGGAATTAGTGAAATTAGAACATTACAAGGTAGATTATAGTCCATTTGGCACTTCATTGCACAACTAGCAGACAAATTCCAACCCTTCCAATATCTATTGCGTAAAGGCATCCCCTTTGTGTGGACCAACAAGTGTCAAGCGACCTTCCAATAGATCAAAGACTATCTTTTGACACCACTCGTCCTAATGTCACCTGTTGATGGAAAACCTTTTATTCTATATATTTCTAAAACCAATTCAGCACTGGGGGCATTATTAGCACAAAACAACCATAATGAGAAAGAAAGAGCTATATATTACATCATCCACACATTGGTTAGATATGAACTCAACTACACACCCATTGAATGTGCCTGTCTCGTAGTTGTCTTCACCACTTAGAAGTTGAGACAGTACATGCTAAACCACAAGACACAATTAGTGGAAAAGATTGATCCATTGAAGTATCTCCTCAGTTGGGAAAGATTAACAGGTCGGTTGGAAAAATGGGTTATGATATTGAGTGAATATGACATAAAGTATGTGGAATGCAAAGCTATAAAAGGACAGGTAATAGCCGATCAACTTGCTGATGCACCTGTGCAAGGTGATCATCCTTTGGTAGCCAACTTCCTCAATGAATCTATCTTTCATGTGGAAACTAAATCACCTTTGAAGCTTTATTTTGATGGGTCTCACACAGGTCATGGCTTAGGAGCAAGTATATTGTTCATCACACCATAAGGGGATTCTATCCCTAAATCATTATGAATCACCTTCCCTTGCACTAAAAATGTTGCTGCATATGAAGCACTTGTCACATAAATTTGAATGGATATCAAATGGAAAATAAAAACACTCTTAGTCTTTGGAGATTCTGAGTTGGTTATCAACTAGGTCAATGATGAGTATGACACCAAGGATGAAAATTTGATGCCTTATAAACGTATGGTTGATAGATTTATGTCATATTTCCACATGATCGCTTTTAAGTAGGTTCCTAGGGCACAAAACAAGGCAACATATGCAATGGCTATGATTGGATCCCTCTTAGACATTCCCAGCAACATGCCACAATTACAGTTCTTAGTGGAACAACTGTTGGTTCCTGCTTATGATATTCCTGAGTCAAAAATGGTTTGTGAGCTTGTTGGTCCCAATTCACCTTAGTATCAAGACATATACGACTACCTCCAATCCCAAAAACTTCTGCCGAACATTTCCAATAACCAACATAAATCCTTTATCTGCAAAGCCGCCTGTTATACCATCATCAGTGATACCTTATATAGACGCAACTTTGACAATACCCTTCTTTGATGTCTCAACACTGATGAAGCACGAAAAAACTTACGTGAAGTATGTGAGGGTATATGTGGATCTCATTCGAGTGGCACAACCTTAGCTAAAAAGGTTATGATACTTGGATACTACTAGCCAACAATGGAAAAGGATGTCCTTCAATTTGTGAGAACATGTCATCAATGTCAAGTGCATAGTGATCTAATCATGTGTCCCTTTAAAAACTTCGTCCAGTCACTTCTCCTTGGCCCTTTGCATAATGGGGACTCAACCTCATGGGTAAAATCCATCCCACCTCATCCAATGGCCATAAATTCATTATCACCTCCACCGAGTATTTCACCAAATGAATAGAAGCCATTCCCCTCACCTACATAACTAGCAAGAATATTTCCAAATTTATCCTTAATTACATCATTTGTCGGTATGGTGTTCCACAATCCAGCAACACAGACAATGGTCATCCTTTCAAAAATTAGGATGTCCATGAGCTTTGTGAATGCTTCCACATTCAGCACCATTTATCCACGCCCTATTACCCACAAGGGAATGATCAAGATGAGGCATCCAACAAAACATTCATCAAGATTCTTAAGACTGCCAATGACATTGTTCCTGATTGGAATTTGCAACTTAATCTCGACCCATGGGCTTACCGCACCAACATATGCATGCATACTAGTGCCACTCCATTCGCTTTGGTCTTTGGATATGAGGCTATCCTACCCATCGAGGTAAAAATACCCTCTCTCAGAGTCTCCATGAAGGAATTCATTGATGATGAAGAATACCGATAGTCTCAACTACGTGAGCTGGAATTGTTAGAAGAACAAAGACAAAATTCCTTGAATCACTTATAGGAATATCGGAATTGCCTTTGCAATTGTTATAACAAGAGAGTTTTGGTCTGAAAGTTTGACATTGGTGACTTGGTCCTGATGCAAAATCCAAAGAATCAATCTGACCGCGAGAAACTCAGCAAGTTCGAGCCTAATTGGCTGAGTCCTTACATCATCATTGCTGCATTCAGTTCTAGTGCTTACCAATTAGCTACTCTAGACAGGGAAATTTTGACAAAACCTATCAATTGTTTGCACCTATGCAAGTTCTACACATAGCATCAGAGAGCTTGGCTGAAAACCATAAAAAATTCAAAAAAATGGAAAAATACTAAAAAAATCATCACCCTACTGAAAACTTGGAAAAAAAGCGTCTTGGCGACACTAAAAAAATTAGAAAATATAAAAAATAGTAAAGAAAAATAATTCATCCAATAGTGAAAACCACTTCGGTGGTGCTTTGGACAAGTACCATGGTGAAAACCTAGCAAACAAGTGCCATGTGTAGGTAGTCTTTTCTTCACCATCTACTTTTACTCCATCTACCTTTGTCCATAATAAATGCCTGATTTTCTAATGCCCTCATGCCACTTGTCATAAAGTCTTTCTATTTCTTTCCATGGCTGACAATGGTTGACATCATGTCTCGCATATCATCCACCTTTCATCTCAAGCATGTCCTTTTCAATCTCATTGAACTTGGCTGGTCCTAGACCTAACTGGGGGAAACACCCTTATCACTCGACTGCAGTGGGTCTCGCACATGGTCATGACAATTAAAAAATTTCTTGAAAAAATCCATAAAAATTGTAAAATGTCCTAAAAAAATCCATAAAAAATTAGAAAAATTCTTAAAAAATCCATAAAAATTAAAAAAAAGTCCCAAAAAAATCCATATAAAATTAGAAAAATGTCCTAAAACAAATCATAAAAATAGTAAAATATCTTGAAAAAATCCATAAAATCGTAAAATGTCTTGAAAAAATCCATAAAAATCAGCAAATGTCCTTAAAAAGTCATAAAAGTCACAAAATGTCCTAAGAAAATCCAAAAAAATCAAAAACTTTGAAAAACACAAAAATATCCAAATAACACTCAAAAATCCCAAAAATAGAGTCAAAATCTGTCATGTTAGTTGTGTTAGTCTTTGTCATTGTCAAACTACATTGTCTCTGTCCATTTGCTATGTAGGAAAGGCTTATCTAAAATGATCCCCCAAGACACTAGGTCAGTTCTTTTAGGTTTTTCCAAATAAAATCATGAATCAATCTTTGATCAATAAGGCAAAGTCATTGGTCATGCCGAACTACGAGGTTTTTGAGTGTATGACATAGGCAAGACCATCAATTGATGAGCGCTCAAGGCTACACTAGGTCAGCCATTAGGGTTTGTCACATGCACTATCACACATGTCAGATATCTCCAAATCAATCAAATTCTTTTCCATCTTAAATCAGACAACTCTTAAACAAACCTTGACAATCATTTAAATGGTAGTTCAACTAAATTGGCATGTCAACACTGGCATGTGGTCAATTCAGTCATCTAGTCAACTTTGGTCAAAATTTCATAACAATTCAACCTGTCAACTCTTTGTTATTCTTCAGATATGTCTTTCTGAAGAACAACTCTTGTCATTTATTTATGCTTTAGGATATGTCTTTCCTGAGCATTGACATTGTCATCTATCATTTTGAGGGATTCTATCGACATCGACATCATTCAAGATGTGTCCTTCCTAAATTTGGCATTACTTGGAATCTATCACACATAAACCTAGACTTCGTCAAACCTAGCATCTCGACATCAAAACACTTGACATTTAAACATACTTGGAAAACACTTTGGAAAAAACTATCTTTAATATTGGCATTTGTCATTTTTTTTTCATCATGCTACTAGTTCCTCAAGGATATCTTGCCATCAGGATTTGGAGGAGAAATGACGTATCATGGTGATTATCTTGTTCTTTCAAACTATCATGCTACTAATTCCTCAAGGATGTCCTGCATAGGATTTAGAGGAGCAATGACGTTTCATGGCTTGTCTTTCTTGTTTGTGGTTGGTTATGAGAAAAAGACTGTGGCAATTGAGTTCCTTGTATGTGTCATGATCATCCTTTTTTGCGACTATTTTTTCTAAGTGATGGTACAACCATGCACACCATTGATTTATGTCATATCATAGTGTTTATTTTCCATTACAATAAATCGTCCAATGATGATTAGAGGAACACCTATTAGTTATTTGGAAATATATTGAAGGATTCTTTCTCCACACTAACATCCATCCCCTTCTGTCTTGTCATTTCTCTCCTGATGATATCCTGTGACATACAAAAATATAATTGCATACATGATCATATATAGAATTTCATTAGTACATTATACATTTACATCAATCCATCAACATAGTTGTATTTAAATCATTAGCATAAATACATCATTTGCATTCATCCATTTTCATTAACATAATATATAAGCGCATTAAACATTTTCACACATCATCCATATCATTAATGCATACACATCTAGGATCATAACATAAAGCATCATATACCACATAATCCATACATACATAATCATACATCAATGCATCCATCATCATAAACATGGCATCTATTAGGAACATATAGAACATCATCATCATCATAAAATAATCATCATACATAAAGTAGTATCATCATTGCATCTCATCATAAATAACCATCATAAGTGCATACATCCCATAAAATAAAATGCATCATCATAGGAATGATCACATAAATCACATCACATAAACATAATAAAATCATAATGCATCATAAAATAACACATAGAATAGAATCCGCACCAAAACTACATCATATATATATCTCAAAATCATGTCACATGATAGAGTCTCAAGGAATCCCTTAAATAGAGCTCATAGGCTCGATGGTCAATATATAAATGTCTTAACATAATGTCAATACCAAATTCTCTAAATAGTACTCTCCTCATCCCCTTGAGGTGAGGAATGGGGCGACTAATGCTCTCTCACATGAACTGATGGTATTTGTTGGGACCTGACAAGCTGGCTCGATGATAACCCTAGAACTGTGATAGATAGCCGACTATGATGAGACCTGTTTCTTGATGATGATGATGCATGACTATGGTTAGACCTGTGCCCTGATGAATGTCTATGGCTATGGTTTGATCTATGTCCTGATGACTATCTAGATGAAGTGGATGGGCTCACACTACTCTAACTCCTATTGCTTTGGCTCTTGTTGTTGCTCCCTAAGCCACTACCTATCCTACTCCACAACCAAGTCAAACTAGGATCTCGCTGATCTGCTAGCACTGCCCTCTCATACAACATCATATACTATGTTCAGCTAGTGTTCATCTTGGCCAGCTCTCTCTCCACCTCCCCAACTGGCCTAGTACACAATTGTGCAAACTTCAATTACTAACTCTACACCTCCTATTGTCTGACCACTACCTCCTCCTACTGTCTGACCACTACCTGGTCCCTCTCTACCCTGGTGACCTCCAACTTTGCCTCTAATGTCTTGATATGAGTGAGGGCCTCATCCAACCTGCTCTGCATATTTGCTAGCTACTAGTCCATTGTAGCATCTCAGGGCAATGGTGGTCTCTTGGCTATATCCTCTTTTCCCTCCACCATCTGCTCTCTCTTCCACCTCTCCTCATCATCAATATCATCCTCTCCACTAACATCTAGCTCCTACTCCCCACTGACATCCAACATCTCCTCATCTATCCTTTCCTCCTCCTCCTTGGCCACCTCCACCTCTACCTCCATCTCTGGCTGATGTTCCTTTGCCTCTACCTTCAGACGAGGTCCTTCTGGCTGCTCTCCCTCTAGATGAGGTCCCTCTAGCTACTCTCCCTCGGCCTTGACCTCCCTCTCCTCCTCCTCTCGCTCACCTACCTCTTGGATAGGTGATAGCAGTGCTCATCTGACCTGCTGTCACACTCTCTTCCCTTGTCTCTGACCTCTCCCGCCACCTCCTCTGCCTCCCCCATCTCCTCCATCACCACCACCATCACCATCACCATCACCATCACCATCACCATCACCTCTACCTCCATCCCTCCCTTTCCCCCTGCCACCATCCCTGCCTCCTCACCCTCCTCAATCCACCAATGGTAATACTTCCCATCGATCCATTGGAATCGACATTGGCGTCGATTGATCAAGATCTGTCAACAGAAGTGGTCTGTGAGTTTTCCACCATGCATCATAATCTAGAGTGGTCCTTGCATTTGTTAGACCCCAACTCCATCCCAACTGCTATGCAGCCAAGCTGTCAATCTGCTACTCAACCACTATAATTTCTATGGGCGATCCCCACACTATCTCTCATGAGGATCGAGCATACTCTACGGTGCCTACTAGTACACCCTCCTACTCATCGAACTATCGTAGTACCTGATGGGGCAAGTACATCTCTATAATCAATAGTGACTATACTATCTGACCAATCAAACATCTAAACTGTTGGCAGAATAAAAGGCGATCCTCCTCTTCTATCCATTGTCCACAATCTCTGTACGGCCTCCAAAAAAACCCCACTAAAGTATCAATAGGATGGCGCCAGTGCCCTGTATCTCTGACTCGAGTCTGTGTCACTAATCTTCCATAGAGATACACATATGGCATACCCTCAGCTAGTTGTCTCCGCACTGGTGGTCGAAATATAGGAATATAATCCCATGCCCAAATCATTAAGAGTGTCGTCCCACAACTGATACTAATCACCTCCTAGGAAACATCATGTAGCTGATGATATAGCATCCCCAGTAAGCATGGTCCCCAAGCGAATACTATCCTATCTCACCTCATCTTGAAAAGCACATCTCCCCATCCAATAGGGAAATCGTGACCACAATGATCTAGAATCAACACCTCGACAATCAAAGTACACAACATCACATCCCATCGACCATAATGCTTGGCCATGGACTCCCACCTGATCTCATATCCATCAATAACTAGTTATGCAATATCCTCATGCTCGTAGTAATTTGTCATGGCCTGAAGTCCCCATTGTGGATCATAGAAAACATGATCTCCTCTGATAGGAATCCATAAGATCCTATACATGTCCTCAATTCTAATTGTGGCCTCTCTTGTCAACAAATGAAACGAGTAGGTCTTGGAGTGCCATATCTCCGTGAGTGCTGTCAGAAGACCCCTATTTTCCTAGACGATGGGCATATAGGTAACATGAAAGAATCCTAACTGCATCAATTTCCTTTGCTCACCCTACCTCAGCTAATCTCTAAATGCATAAGTCACCTGTCTAAACTCTCACGTGTAGATGGGTGGTAATTGTTTCTACATACATAGAAACAAAGGTTAGCACATCATTGAAAATCATCATTATCATCTATCTAATAAAAAATACACGAAGAAACCAAGCCTAAACTAAGTCAACCATAGCTAAAGTCAATTGTGTCATTCTTCCTTTCACTTGCGTCTCAAAAAAGGACATGCATCATTTCATCTGGCTGATGTGTCGCGCCATGATGATTGCATCAGTTGACATTGCAGATGTGCCACTTTATAGAGATTGTGTTGTTTCACTCATTAGTTGCACCACTTTACTTTAGTTGTGTTGCATAATCCTACGTTTGTGTTGCAATATGGTGATTGTGTTGTAGAATCTGACAGTTGCATTGTAATTTTGCACTTATGTTGTGCCAAGTCATGATTGCATTACTTTAAACTTAAACCTAGTCTAACCTTGGCATTTGCATCATGACGCATTAAATGCGTGCAACTCAATGGTGTTTGTGTCATTCATGAACGAAAATGTGTTGCAACACATCTACAACCCTAAATTTAACACCCTCAAAAGCACAAAAAATGATGAAATGATGAAGTGGGTATAGGGTACATATCGGTGGCTTTGCACCCTCTGGCCATTGGTAGGTTCGTACTTGATATCTGCAATGATCTGTCTTTGGAATCACCATCTTTGCGCCATGCCCTCTCACTCTGAGCTCTAAATCTCTAAAAGGAAAAAGTGAAAATTATTTACCTTTTTAGCCAAATCAAGCCTATTTATAGGGTGAAAATTAGGGTTTTCTTGAGGGGTTCATAACTAGAAGCACATTTGACCATGTTTGATTGCCCTGTTGGCTGCCTTAAACTCATGAAAATTCAAAACCAATCACGCCATTGTTTTTTTGGTCGTCAAATTGACTTATCAGGACACTTTCCCAATTTTTCCGGCACTGGGCCAAAATTCACAAATTTTCCTAAGGGGGCATAGATACTCTGTACCTTCTCTGGGGCATATTCTGAACTGAATTTTCTTTGTCACAATGCGATAAACTACATTATGACAAAGAGGGGCAAAATTTAGACACATAAAATTGACCTAGGCCTGCAAGCTTTACTTTCTCCATATTTCTTCTTAACATAATTAAAATATTTAATTATGTCCTATAGTCCAAATTCAACTATTAATTAAATAATTCTCAATTATTTAATTAATTCACATCTTTAATTCTTCCTAACTATTTAAATAAATAAATTATATTTATTTTATTTAAATATGTTGCTAATTTCTTATGTCCCTCTATAATTAAATAAATTCCTAGATTTATTTAATTATTATTTTTCCACTATTTCTTCCTGATTATTTAAATTGTAGACATCTAATTTGACCACTTCCATATGATCAAAGACGTCTCCTTATTCATCTAGCTGCTTATCCCCTATTTTAATATTAATTAAATCATTTGTTTAATTAATACCTTGCATCTTACATAGGGTCCATAAAGTATTTAATTTAATAAATACTCAACCCCTCTTCCTCCTCTAAATTAAATAAATACACCATTTTATTTAATTTGGCCATATCCCCCTTTTGGAATTAAAATTCATTTTTGAATTCCTCTTTTCTCTCTCATTGTCACATCCTCCAACTTTTGCAAGTTGGTCTCTAATCCATCTTAATTCCTTCATCTTCTTCTAATTGACTATGGTTAGCATGTGCACACCCTTAATCATCATTAGGGTCACATCCTCCATAATCTCCCACTTGCTTCTAACAAGTCATTAGTCCATCAAATTAGGTACTTGCACAACCTTAATCATATGGTTAGCCAAACCTAATCCTCTTCCCATTTATGGCATGTATCCTTAAGTCAACCTTATTAAAGACTTTCTCCTTTTGGGCAAGGCACTCCACTTCCCCATGTGAATTTTTAATTCACCTTTTAATCCCCCAATGCACCCAAAAGGAATTTTTAATTCCTTCACTTCTTCCCACATGTTCTCTACTTATTATTTATTCTTTCCCATCTCCCCATGAGAATATTTGAGGAATTTTTAATTCTTCACATGTCCTCTCACCCACATGGGGACAAGGACCTCATTTATGAGGAGATCTTGTCCAATCCCAAGGTACTTTGTACCCCCCTCCATGTCATGTACTATCCTTCCACCTCATGTCCACTTCACCTTTTAGGGCTATATCACATGCCACATGTCAAGATGTGAGGGCTTGTGAGTTCTCAACTCACCTTGGCCCTACATCTTGATCATTGGTGGCTCAATCTTAGCCATCCATTTCCCTAGAGATTTCCAAAATCTCTATAAATACCCCCTCTTTTCTCTCATTTTAGGAGAGACCATTTTTGCTAGACAAACTCTTGCAATTTTATTTCTCAATCTACACTTAGCCATTTTTATGCTTTCATCCATTTCCATACATCCTCACATCATCATTTAGCTTGCATCTTGTGCCATCCAAGAAGCATACACATCAAAGATTGAAGGGCCAACCAAAGGATCGATTTGAGACAAGGTATAATGTTTCCATTTGTTGCTTTTATCTTGTGTTGATTCCAACTTAGGCTAATCTTGAGGTGTAGGTTGTTTTGGTGTTTATTTGCACTCTTTAGTTTGCTGCTCGTTTTCTAACACATATATTCGACCTATCACATTTCTGGCACGCCCGGTGGGACCCACAAACGGGTCTTTTTCTTTCACGTTTGCTGTTTTTGTATTTTTTCAAAGTTCAGGTTACAGAGTGGCGAACCTGACCCTCCGGTGGCGGACCTGACCACATGCTGTGGTGGACCTAACCTTATGCAGTGGCGGATTTGACCTTCTGCTCTTTCTTCTCGGGGCCGCCATTTCCACACCGTCTGTTCGATTGACTCCGTTCAAAGGTAGTTCTTATTTTTTCGTGCTCTTTCTAACAATATATAACACTTGATACTTTTGAGAAGTTGGCCAGGGCACCTTTTTCTTCTCCGGTGGCAGACCTGACCTATGTTTGCGGACCTGACCGCCCGAAGGTGAAATTTCAAGTTTTTACCAATTGTTCTTTGGTAAATTAGGCACATAGTTTAATTAGAGGGGTCAACAAACCTTGTTTGGCATGCTAGTGGAAGGCTATTTGATGTATCCAATCCCCTTGCGCCATTTGGCGATCCTGGGTGACGAGAAATCGTAGCTTTCCAAGTCCTTTGAGTCACCCTATTTTCATTTTCTTAGTGGGACCTGCTTGGGGATTTCATCACCCCAAGGGACGATTCCAACCACGCGTACCGACAGGGTATATAAAGGGGGGAGAGCGAAAGCTATACCTCAATCCAACCACGTTGTAATTGGCGAAGCGTCGGGATGACGTGAAGAGTTGGTCTGAGCCTTTAGTATCTCGCTAAGGTTCCCCACTCACGCTTGTAACGAGTTGGTGTTCACGGTTTGGGCCTCACGTACTGGGTGTATATCGAGGACTCCTTAGCAACCATGTTCATCCTAGAGTAGAAGAATTTGTTGGCCATACCCATTTCTACTAATCTTAGGGTTGTGTTGTCTGAATTGTCTTTCTCGTGCAAAACCAGTCATTTTCAGGTTAACCAAATCCGTTTATCAGTGTTTGCTATATTTTAGGTCCTTTGCCTTACCCATCCATCAAAAAATCAAGCTTAAACTTATCCTTTGGCAGACCTGACCTCATGCTGTGGCAAACTTGACCTCATGCTATGGCGGATTTGCTCCGACAGGCAACCATAGATGCCCTGCCATGTGCACACTGTAAACCCGTTTTCCTCCGTTCAAGCACCAATCTTCTTTATTTTTCATGCTCTTTCCAACGACATATAACACTTCATACTTTTGAGCAATTTTTTCTCTGGTGGCAGACCTGACCTCATGCTGTGGTGGATTTGCCCTGATAGGCAACCATATATGCCCCACCATTTCCACATCGTTTATCTGATTGACTCCGTTAAAAAATAATTCTTCTCAGTTTTTCATGCTCTTTCCAACGACATATAACACTTCATACTTTTGAGCAACCTTTTCTCTGATGGCGAACCTGACCTTCCGGTGGCGGACCTGATCCTCCGATGGCGGACCTGACCTTCCGGTGGCGGACTTGA
>VDFB02270651.1:237426950-237523853 GCA_007258455.2 Sequoia sempervirens | reverse complement strand
ACAACCAACAAACCCATCACCACAAGGCCCACTAGCAAAATCAAAACCATGTGGATCCCAAAAGAAAAAGATGCAATGCCATCAAATGAAAAATCAGAAGAACATCCAAATTTGCTAATCCAAAAGCCAACCATACCCACCTTTCATCTCCTAAGTCCTGCTTGGGTCCCTATGTCCCGGAATACACTATTTCGTCTCCTCCACTATCCCCACATTCTCCATCCATTAATCCTCTTATCTTTTCACATCCACCACCACTTGTGCCAATGTTGGTCATAAACTCATCTCCCCATCACATATCCACCCCATCATTCCACCCATACACTTTCCAACATCCCACCAATTATCCCATGTATCCCCCCCATCAAATCCCTCTAATTCTTCCTTTTGCATAATCCATTTCTCCTAATAAGGTTGTACCAACATCCAACAAATGGGTTCGAATACGAGCTCTTAATACCCTGATATAGAACTTGATGCTTGAGTCCTTTTCATCCATATCCTTATCGTGATGTCTTCTAAATCCACTTATTCACCTCCTTATCCTATCCATCTCCTTCCTCGCCAAGATACTATCCAAAAAGTCCAAAAATCCAAAAAGTCAAAATAAAAATCCAAAAAGTCAAAAAATAAAATAAAATAAAAATAAAAAAATAAATAAAAAAAAAAAATAGTAAAGAGAAATAATCCGTCCAATGGTGAAAACTTGGCAACCAAGCGCCTTGGATAAGTACCATGATGAAAACCTAGCAAACAGGAATCATGCGTAAATCCCTATCTGCACTTGGGGGCAGCTTCTTGATATCCATTCCCTCCATCCGCTATGCTTCCTGCTACGCTTTCGGCTATGCACCCATCTTCTTGCTATACATCATTTTCATCCATCCCCTCCACCCTATCGAGCTTACACATCCTGTTTGGCATATCTCATTTATCCCAATCCTTCCATCCTCCTTGTGATCTTGATAACAATGGGGCAAACATATAAGCATGCTTTGGACACCTCTTAGCATACATTCCCCTCATCCACACACTATCCCAACTATCATTCGCCCTCAATCTCCCTTCCTTATCCATGCATCCTATCTTCATCCATCTCACTCCTTTATTTTCCTATCCTTCTCTATTGCATCCTTCATGCCTCCTCGCACATGACATATCTAGAGTGGGGGCATCTATCTTCCTTTGTAATGTAGTCCTTGGAGACATCATCCATTCCATCATAGCATCCCTTCCATCTCCCCATCCTTATCTTCTAATCGCTCCCCACAATCCTTTTAACCTCCCTATCCTTATCCCCCTACCCATCCATCATAACATCCCTTCCCTCTCCCCATCATTATCTTCCTGTCCATTTATCTCTATCCACATCACATCTCTTAATCCCTTGTCATTGGCTACTCCCCATACAATCCAACATCATCTATCTTATCACTTCATCATTCATCTATATGGCATGTCATCCACCCACTTCATCTTTGATGATTTGGATAACTATCCCATCCTTGAGCTATGTATAGTCACTATCCTCCAATCCAATCCAACAGGTCTATTTTGTCCCATCGTGTCGGTCCAATCATTTTATCCCCTTATCTAGGGTTATCTCATCATCTTTCATCCATCACTTGTCTTTGGCCTTCTATTGAACTACGTTGCCCCTGCGCTTTCACGTAGGCAAGGTCGATCATTTGATCCGCCCCCGGGGTTCCATCCATCATCAATCTATATTGTCCACTTTTCTCCTATTCTCTATCCTATCTTGGTCATCCATCGCAATCTCCATCATGGTCTGTCGTTAACCTTTTATCGAACTACGAGGGCTCTACGCTTCCATGTAGGGAAGGCTAATCTTTGATCGGCCCCTGAGCCCCTAGATCTCTAGGATGTGTTAGTCTCCTATCTTGTGTCATGTCTCTTGTGTCGTGTCATCAAGCTATGCCCTTATCTAGCTGGTTCTTAACCAACAAGATCCACTTGTATCATCAGATCCAATCGGTTCCAAATACCCTGTGTCATATCGATTTTTAGTTTAGTATCCATCATCAGTCTCAACAGGATGCATCCTTCCTAATAGACCTCATCAACCCCATCCATCCCCGTGCTCCTATGGAAAAGGACGTTTGAAATTGATTGTGATCTTTTAATGCTTTTGGCTTTTGTTTATCATTTGAGCTCCCTATCATCACTTGTCATAGTCGCGTTGATCCATCATATCATGGTGTGCTTTGACTAGTCAACATAGGGGCGTATATTGATCTTTTCTTTGTTGTTGTCTTCTTGGTTGTCCCATGTAGTACCCACCAAGATCCCTGAGATCTTGTGTTACGCTGGGGCATCCTTCTGTACTTGTGGTTATCCCAACACTTGGCCCGACCAAGGTCATCACGACTTTGGGGTGTTGGGATAACCTTCTTGTTTGATATGTTTGTTTCATGCATTAGACACTAATTGGCCTTGGTCCTTTATACCTTGGTGTATTGTGTCTTCTGCTATAGCAAAAATCAGTGCTCCTAACGATGGAAAATTGCATCTCATCTTTTCATTACATCATCTTGCATTTTTTCCCCCATCCTCTCATCTACCCAAATCCCCCCCATCCCTTCATCCTTCATCATTCTCCATCCTCTTTCACATCTCAATCTGATCTGTATAGGATCTAGACTAGATTGCAGTATTTAAATGCTTAACTTTTACAATGCTTTTACAATGATTATTTCAAGTTAATTAAATCAAAATTAACTTAAGGAAATAACAGAATGAAAGTAATAACAAGGTGATTATAACAGAAAGGAAGGAAATGAGAGAAAGAAAGAGAGAGAAGAAGATAAGTGCAAACAGTTGATAACGGAGTTTGTCTCTAAGGACTACGTCTCCGGGTCCACTCCAATAGAGAGACCGATCCGATTAACTCCAAAAATCAGTTACAAAGCACCACAATCATTCTCCAAGCACTTCGGCAACATAACAGCGCTCTGATGTGCAAGAATGACTCAAAGAATCTCCACAAGACCTCTCTTTCGATTAACTTCACAGCTTCAAGACTTCGTCACCTGAAAAAAACTTCATTTCCTCTCTCACCTTACACCCCTTTTTATACAAAGAATTTTCTCAATTTGGCCCTCAACCAAAAGATTTGGAAATATTCACCTTATCTCTCCAAAATACAAATCAAATATTTGAAAACCTCCATATCCCCCTAAAAACAACTACATCTCCCATTTTTTACGCAAATCTTTTTTTAAAATAGCATAAAATTTAAGCCCTAACTTCTCATTCTCGGGCTTTTACAGTTTGAGGTGGTTTATTTTTTAATCCTTAAAAGGATTATTTGTTTGCTTTATTTTTGGATTAGGGAGTTGTTTTAACAAAATAAGGTATTCGGTTTCAAAAATGTATCAAAACCGGTGATACCCATTATGTTGTAAACGCTTCATTGGCGGATTGGTGGCGGCTATGTATTTTAAGGACGTAGGTTGAGTTCCAACCGGCCGAATCCATTTTTTTAACCAAATTTCAACAAATCTATAACAAAACAAAACTATCTCTATATATATTTAGACGCGCATATGTAGGGGAGTTGGTAGGCAATTGTTGCAGAGAGTGAATGATAGGGGGTTCGAATCCCTCCCCCACCATACATTTTGAAACAAACCAAGCTTGATTTTTCGGTAATTCGATTGGAGAACCGGAAACCAACGTGTCACTCTTGGATTAGATCCACATGGCATCATGATAAAGGCCTCGGTGACTTCGGCTCGTAGTATTCCACGTGTCCGCGAGAACCGATACGATGATACTAATGGCGTGTTGTTATTCGAGATCGACTAGATGCCACATGTCGAGAGAACTATTCGGCTGAGACTAATGGCGTGTTAGGCTGATGTGGGCCGATGGCCCGAGATCTTGGCTTGTGCAAAATGATGGCGATGTCACGCGCCAATGTGTGGCATCTTGACTAACCTGGCGGCTTCGGATGATGGCCAATGCGGATGTGGCCCGGATCGCGACCATCTTTACCACTTGATCTTGTTGTATTATGCGGTATAGCTCACCCGCACCCTGAGAGAGAATGCGGTTGCCCGTCATTTAATACCGGACATGATGCGTGTCAACTTACTGGTTAGTTCACATCGGATTACGTACCGTAATGGCGGCGTCGGTACATCACCGGATGATAGCGTCATCGGTCGCCCTCTATCAACAAGTCAAGCGCAACTTTGGCCCGTGACAACTCTGCGTCCGGAGCCAGTTCGGCCAAAGCGAGCGTTGGGAATCGTCTCGGCGGAGCTCTTCGACTTGATGCTGCTTCCATTGATTTACGAAACATCATTTTTTCGCTTCATGGATGCCCACGATCGAGTTTGACTGAGGGTTGGTGGCCATAACTTCGATGCCAAAGCGGACTCCTTTACCAGCTCCATTCGAGGATTCGCGTTGGAATCGGAGGACAACTGAGCTCTTCGATGGTGCAGGTCACGGAGAAAAATAAGAGACACTTCAATTTCAGCGAAAAATGTCCACCGGATCAGGCCTCCCCACTGAAGACCTTTTGGACCTCCAAAAGTGGCATTTACTCTGACAATAAGTGAGGACTTGGCCTCCCCACTTGTCCTATATCCTCTGTACATCTGAATACCTGAGTCACAAGCACAATGAAGACTGCAACAAGATTGTTGAACATAAACATAACTTTATCACTTCCATAAGCATCTACATCCAATGTTGTAGCCACTAACCAACAAAAATTGACTAGCATCAAGCTGAACAATAATGCAGGAATGAAAGAAATTAAGTCAATAACAATTCGATCCTTTACAACAGGAACATTTTTACCCAAGGATCCATCAATGCTTTCAATCATCTTTTTCTCATGCTGTACTGCAAGTGCATCCTGCAACATCTGACCCTGGTTAGCTACTCCAAGTTCAAGTGTAGAATCACCTGTACTGACAGACATAAGAGTTGACTCTTTACTTGCATTAATTACCCTCTTTAACTGCCCTGTGTTTGCAAAATATTGATCAGTCTTAATCCTGTGAGAATGCACAATATACTGAATGCCATCTTTAAACAAGTGATAATGATTCTTTTCCCTATAGAAGATTGCTTTCCTGTCATATAAATAAGGGCTTCCAAGCACTACCCCACAGATATCCAGTGGAACTACATCAAATTGTACTTCATCCACAAATTTACTAGTGATTGCAAATCTTAAGGTGCATTGTTTTCTTACTTGCAACTTATCATTTTCACAAATCCGACCTAGTGGATAAGGTTTCTTATGTTGTGTAGTTTTTAACCCCAAGTTCTTTACAACACTTTCTGAAATTAAATTAACCTGAGATCCACTATCTATGAGTGCATCAATTTTACTATTCTTAGCACCAACCCTTAAATGAAAAAGCTCATTCCTTTTTACATCTTCAGAGAAATCATTAACTGTAGATGAAGAAGCACAACTAGCAACAGAAACACCAGAAATAGGGGTTTTACCTTTTAGACCCATCGCTGTTATCTTAGTCTCATCATCTAAATCTGAACCAAGATCCATAACAACATTCGTGGATTTCTCCTTACCCTTCTGTTTCTGATTCCATCTTTGAGCCCACTTAGGCTTCAGTTCTGGATGCAACTTCCAACAATGTTCTTCATCATGACCATTCTTGTCATAATGAGAGCAAGAAAGTTTCTCATCCTTCTTAACTGTAGCTGCCTTCTTTCCTTTCCCTATCTCTGCATTCTTAGAAGATTTCTTTACATCATTATCAATAAAAGATCCTTTACCCCTTGACTCTAAGTGTGTAGCTTGAACAGACACTTCATCCAAATTACAAGGGTTCAAAACCAGGATAGAATGCCTAAGGTAGGAATGTAGACCTCCTATGTACTTCAACAACGTGTCCTGGGTGTATAAAGGGACATTCAAAGCAATAGCCCTTTTCCTAAATTCATGGGTGTACTCTTGGACAGTTTGACCTTTCCCTTGCCTAAACATTTGCCAGTCCATCATTAATTGCTGCATATGTCCTAGGGGATAAAATTGTTTCTTAAGAGCATTAATAAATTCTGCCCAAGTTAAACTGACTTTACCATGTTGTGAAACTTCTGCCTTAGACTTACTCTCCCACCAGGTTAAGGCTGTACCTCCTAAATGAAGAGTAGCTAATTGGATCCTATCAACATCATCAAATAGGTTCTGGACTCTATAGTAGACCTCTATTTGTTGTATCCAATCGTCTAATTTTTCAGCATTAAGTTCACCACAATATTTAGGCAAATCAAATTTTACATCCAATTTGATTTTAGGCTTATACCCACTCTTGAAAGGATTAGAAGAAATAGAATGAGAAGAAGATGGAGAAGAAGGAGAAGAGGGAGGAGAAGAAGAAGAGGGTGGATCTGGTTTCTTGTCACCATCTCCATGTTGTTTCCCTTTCATGTCTTTGCGATCTTCTTGCTTCGACGAACCTTCTTCACGTTCCTTCCGTTCTTGTCTCTCCTGAAAAAGAATGTCCACCTTAGCCTTCATCTCAAGGAATGCTCTCTGAAATTCCTGCTCACTAATTTCTTCAGGAACCTCCATTCCAGAAACTGACATCTTTGGAAATGTTCTACGCTTCCCGATCTCAGGATCAAATTCTTCAAGCTTGCCTTCACCCTTTTGAATCTTAAATCTTGTTAGCATTCAAAAAAACAAATAACTGCAATAAAATTCAACCTGAGCTCTGATACCAACTTGATCTGTATAGGATCTAGACTAGATTGCAGTATTTAAATGCTTAACTTTTACAATGCTTTTACAATGATTATTTCAAGTTAATTAAATCGAAATTAACTTAAGGAAATAACAGAATGAAAGTAATAACAAGGTGATTATAACAGAAAGGAAGGAAATGAGAGAAAGAAAGAGAGAGAAGAAGAGAAGTGCAAACAGTTGATAACGGAGTTTGTCTCTAAGGACTACGTCTCCGGGTCCACTCCAATAGAGAGACCGATCCGATTAACTCCAAAAATCAGTTACAAAGCACCACAATCATTCTCCAAGCACTTCGGCAACATAACAGCGCTCTGATGTGCAAGAATGACTCAAAGAATCTCCACAAGACCTCTCTTTCGATTAACTTCACAGCTTCAAGACTTCGTCACCTGAAAAAAACTTCATTTCCTCTCTCACCTTACACCCCTTTTTATACAAAGAATTTTCTCAATTTGGCCCTCAACCAAAAGATTTGGAAATATTCACCTTATCTCTCCAAAATACAAATCAAATATTTGAAAACCTCCATATCCCCCTAAAAACAACTACATCTCCCATTTTTACACATAAATCTTTTTTTAAAAATAACCCCCTTAAAATTTAAGCCCCTAACTTCTCATTCTCGGGCTTTTACAGTTTGAGGTGGTTTATTTTTTAATCCTTAAAAGGATTATTTGTTTGCTTTATTTTTGGATTAGGGAGTTGTTTTAACAAAATAAGGTATTCGGTTTCAAAAATGTATCAAAGCCGACTGATGCCCGCGTATATTGTAAACCGCTTCATTGGCCCGTTGGTGGCTATGTATTTTGGGACCCGGCCGGTTCGGGGTTCCAACCCCCGGCCGTCCATTTTTTTAACCAAATTTCAACAAATCTATAACAAAAGAAAACTGTCTCTATGTATATTTAGACGCGCGTATGTAGGGGAGTTGGTAGGTAGTCGTTGCGGAGAGTGAATGGTAGGGGGTTCGAATCCCTCCCCCACCATACATTTTGAAACAAACCAAACGATTTTCCAGCCGTCGGTGGAGAGGAGCGCAGACCGAAACCACGTGTCACTCTTGGATTCGTCCACATGGCATCAACGATAAGCCGACCTCGCTGACTCAGCTCTGACCGTATTCCACGTGTCACAGAACCATTCGATGATACTAATGACGTGTTGCTGACTCAGATCTGACTAGATGCCACATGTCAGAGAACTATTCGCTGAGACTAATGACGTGTTAGGCTGACGTGGACAGTGACTGGGATGCTGACTGTGCAAAATGATGACGTGTCTGCCAACGTGGCATGCTGACTAGCTTGCTGACTCGGATGATGACGAGGCGTACGGACTGCTGACTGGATGCTGACCATGCTGCCACTTCAATGCTGACTGTGTGTACGGACTGCCAACTCACCATGCCACAGAGGAGTACGGTTGCCACGTCATTGTACAGACATGACACGTGTCAACACCTGGTTGGTTCACATCGGATTCTGTACCATGTGCTGACGTCAGCTGTACGGATGATGACGTCATCAGTGCACCCTCTGTCCAACAAGTCAACTGCAACTTTGACCGCTGATAACTCTTGCGTCCGATGTCGGATTTCGACGAAACGAACGTTGCCGGAATCGTCTCAACGAGCTCTTCGACTTGACGCTGCTTCCGTCGATTTCCGAAACAATCATTTTTTTGCTTCATGGATGCCCCTGATCCCAGTTTGACCTAAGGTTTGACTGGCCATAACTCGTGCAAACGGACTCCTTTTCGCTCCATTCGAGTTGCGTTGGAATTAGGACGCTGAGCTCTTTCTGATGGTGCAGATTCTGGAGAAAAATGAGACACTTCAATTTCCACTGAAAAATGTCCACCGGATCACAATCCTATCCTCATCAACTCATATATCACACAAAAACTCTAATCAAATCCTTGGTCTTATCCCCAGTCTTGTTACCAACCTTGAACCATCATCATCATCCTCATCATCCATCATTATCCTTCCCTATCCCTTTGGTGTTGTTTTGGGATGTATCCTTCCTTCATCAACAACACTTTCATCATCATCAGAAGGTATCCTTCCCAATCCTTTAGTGGTGTTTTAGGGATGTATCCTTCCCTATCCTCATGTTGTTTCGAGATCCCTCTTTGACAACACTCCATCCCTCATCAACCCCCTTTTGGCTTGTACCTTGACTGGGGCAACATCACCTTTGTTCATCCATTTGTGCTTCATCATCTTCATTTTGCATCATCTTCCTCATCTCCTTCATCACTCTCCCCTTGCATCATCATCTGTATTCCCCTTGCATCATCTCCTCCATTTCGAGAGCCCACCTGTGTTCTCTTGAACCCACATGTCCTCTCGAGGGGGCATCCTTCATCCCTAATTTTCATCATCTTTTTCCCTTCCTAATCATTCAAAGGAATGACGGGCATCTTTCCCAATCTAACCATCTTCTTCTAGGTTCTATGTTTTAATAATCTTTGAAATGATGCTACTTCGCAACACCATCTCAAAGAGGGGAAAAATGTAGACATCTAAATTTGGACACTTAATTTATCCAAATTCATCCCCTTTCGTCTTATTTTCGTTAATTAAGTAATACTGTTATTATTTAATTAATAACTTTAATTCTGCCAAATCCCTAAGGTATTTAATCAATAATACCTTATCTCTTTAATCCTCCTTTCATCAAATGAATTAAATAAATATGACATTTATTTAATTTCTCACATGTCACATCCTCCATCTTTTATTATCTAATCTTAATCCTTCTTCTAATCTCATCATTAGGATGTGCACATGCCTAATCCTTGATTAGGAGGTGTCACATCCTCCAAATTTTGCAAGTTGGCTTCTAATCTTTCTTAGCCACCTAACCTTCCTCTAACCCCTCATCAACTTGTCTAATCACCCCTTTAGTCAACTCTTCACATCCCTCGAGGAATTTTTAATTCCTTTTGTCTTCCCAAAGTCCTTTGAGGAATTTTTAATTCCACTCTCATCTTTCAAGGAATATTAAATTCATTTTCTCTTCCCCATGTCCTTTATGACATGTGTCCTTGTCAACCTTATTAAGGGCTTTCTCCTTTTGGGCAAGGCACTCCACTTCCCCATGTGAATTTTTAATTCACTTTTTAATCCCCCAATGCACTCAATAGGAATTTTTAATTCCTTCACTTTTTCCCACATGTCCTCTCTTTATTCTTTTTATTCCCCTCTTTTAATATTAATTAAATCATTTTCTTAATTAATACCTTGCATCTTACATAGGGTCCATAAAGTATTTAATTTAATAAATACTCAACCCCTCTTCCTCCTCTAAATTAAATAAATACACCATTTTATTTAATTTAGCCATATCCCCCTTTTGGAATTAAAATTCATTTTTTAATTCCTCTTTTCTCTCTCATTGTCACATCCTCCAACTTTTGCAAGTTGGTCTCTAATCCATCTTAATTCCTTCATCTTCTTCTAATTGACTATGGTTAGCATGTGCACACCCTTAATCATTATTAGGGTCACATCCTCCATAATCTCCCACTTGCTTCTAACAAGTCATTAGTCCATCAAATTAGGTACTTGCACAACCTTAATCATATGGTTAGCCAAACCTAATCTTCTTCCCATTTATGACATGTGTCCTTAAGTCAACCTTATTAAAGGCTTTCTCCTTTTGGGCAAGGCACTCCACTTCCCCATGTGAATTTTTAATTCACCTTTTAATCCCCCAATACACCCAAAAGGAATTTTTAATTCCTTCACTTCTTCCCACATGTCCTCTACTTATTATTTATTCTTTCCCATCTCCCCATGAGAATATTTGAGGAATTTTTAATTCTTCACATGTCCTCTCACCCACATGGGGACAAGGACCTCATTTATGAGGAGATCTTGTCCAATCCCAAGGTACTTTGTACCCCCCTCCATGTCATGTACTATCCTTCCACCTCATGTCCACTTTACCTTTTAGGGCTATATCACATGCCACATGTCAAGATGTGAGGGCTTGTGAGTTCTCAACTCACCTTGGCCCTACATCTTGATCATTGGTGGCTCAATCTTGGGCATCCATTTCCCTAGAGATTTACAAAATCTCTATAAATACCCCCTCTTTTCTCTCATTTTAGGGGAGATCATTTTGCTAGCCAAACTCTTGCAATTTTATTTCTCAATCTACACTTAGCTATTTTTATGCTTTCATCCATTTCCATACATCCTCACATCATCATTTAGCTTGCATCTTGTTCCATCCAACAAGCATACACATCAAAGATTGAAGGGCCAACCAAAGGATCAATTCGAGACAAGGTATAATGTTTCATTTGTTGTTTTTATCTTGTGTTGATTCCAACTTAGGCTAATCTTGAGGTGTAGGTTGTTTTGGTGTTTATTTGCACTCTTTAGTTTGCTGCTCGTTAGATGTCTACATAAATAAATAAACTTTATTTATTTATTTAAATACGTCATTAATTTCTTATGTCTTCTTATAATTAAATAAATTTCTATAATTTATTTAATTATTATCCACATTGGCTTTTTCTAGTTTTAAATAAAATCAATTATTTAAAATTACTCACTTTCTATTTTCCCACCAAGTAAATAATTTAAAATCATTATTTACTGTCACATGACCCCACCACTTTTGAATTAAATTATTTTTTAATTCAAAAGGTCAACTCAGCCTTTAAAATCAAATAATTTTAAATTATTATTTGATTTTCCAGCAACCTCTTTTTACATGCCCAGTATCTCCTTGTCACATGCATTCTTAACCATTGATTTGATTTTTCTAAAATCAAATCTCATCCCTTCATTTCAAATTTTACCCTAATGTTGCCCTAACTCTAATTGTTGGTTGTCAAATTTAATTTTTTCCTTTGATCTTAGGGAATTTCTCAATTTCTAATCCTGGCCATTAATCCAAAATTGGATTTTCTATAAAAAGGAAATTTTTACCTCATTTGAGACACTTCATACCTCTTGACTTCATGTTGGGGTAACTTCACATTTTCTGCATACTTTAAGTTTGCTTGAGTACATTTGCAGCAATATTACAATCCTTCAATATTTGTTTAGGGCTTTGTCATAGGTCAATAGTTGCTCATCAAAATATGAGGGAAAACACTATTTTGTAGCAAATGGAGAGGGGAAATGAAGGTCACTCATGGAGGGCATGAAGGTTGTTTGGTGAAACTTTTCTTTGTTTTATGCATTTTTACTCCATCATACTTCATTGTTTAGTTAAGGTTTTGATTATGCACTTGTTTTCATGCTAACCTAGCTTTTTTCCTTAGTTACAGTTTATATAACCACATAAGCAAATACTCCATTAAGATAAGTGATACCACACTTTCCATCAAAGATCCAAGTAGCACATTACTTGCTATCGAACCACTGTCATTAAGGAATATCACTGTCAAGAAGATTATTATGTACATGCAAGATCATCATCACTATCAACACACAACCAAAAAATCAAAGGTTCATCTGCCATTGTTACCAAGCCAAGCATAGAAAGCATCTGGAGGAATCATGAAGGAATACTGTCACTGCAAAAGGAAACATTGTGTAAGCAAGATCAAGCAGATTTCAAGTTTAAATTTATTATCCCATGTTCATTGTCTCCCAAGTTGCAACAATTTTCATGTTCAAGTATCATGATCAAGCACATCAAACCATCATCAAGCCACTGTCATTAGATTACTTCCACTTTCATCAAGAAGAGTACACAACCCTAAGCTTAAATACACAACTCCAAACAAAGATGTAGCACTATCATAGAATCCATAGTACCCAAGAGAAGGACCACACCTTAGCAAAAGCTACTATGTAGATAGTTACCTTGTAAATAGACACCATTTAGAGATTGCATAGCAACATCAAGAATATCCACCACACTTTGTAGAGGTATCACATAAAAAACTATCCATCCACAAAGTTTTATTCATGTTAGATTGCTAGCAAGGAACTTGGAAAAGATAAACAAAAATGATGAAGAGCATTGATAGAGAGCATAAACCACTAGGAAGCAATTAGAATATAATGCCACAAGAAACCACTATCAGCATCATCAAGCATAGGATTTGGTAAAAATGTGCATTATCAACTCTTCAAGAGTCACAATATAACATGTGATATCATTGGTTGCTTTGTCAAGAATACTCACAATATTGGTACAATTGGTTGGAACTATCAAAGTATTAACCCATTGTCAAATTAGATGCCAAAATTATCACATTGAATAAGCTACAAAATTTGACCTGCAAATCCTTTGTGAACACCTTCCATTGACACATGCATTAGATTTGACACAATACATCACTGACACATTGTTGAGAAGATCAATACTACCATCCTTACAACAATATGCTTGCAAATATGACTATGAAATCATAGATTAGCACTATCTTCACTATCAAATTTGTTACTCATAGTGGTTGACCACATGATCTTAACATTACCAAGTTATCAAAATCATTGCACCAAGCAACTAACAACAAGTAAGAAATACTTTCACTGTCATCAACACCAATACTATTATTGAAGCAAGAACACTGCAAACAATAATAACCATTCAAATACCAAAGCATCCCATGAATGTCTCTTGATATAGTGAGCTATGAGTAAACCATCACCAATCTTTGAATAAGCACAAAAGAAAAACCTTTCAATGAACACCATGAGAAAAAATGACTCTTTAAGACTATCACCTTGAGAAAAAATGGCATTGTATGCTCTTGACTTGAAATGATCAAGATAACTAGCACCCAAAGAATAGAGCCATATATTATCCATTGTCCATTGTGAGGAAAAAAATATCTTAAGTATAGATGGTGGAAATACTGTGAGTACAAGCTATCCTAAGCACTTTTACTATCATTAATGACTAAACCAAACCTACATCAGAACACCAAATCAATGCAAAAATACCACCTCTTTTCTACTTACTATAGGGTTTAAAAGATAAAACTATAAGCACCTCCCCCTATCCTCATGCTCCTTTTTATGCACTTACTTGTGCAGTATGCAAAAGCTTAGACTCATCCTTCTCCTGGTTTTGATTTCTTCTCCAAACTTTCTAATTGCTTGTCTTCTTGGGATGTTTCCTTCTCCTAACTTTCTTCTCTAGTTTCACAAACCTAGTTCTACAGTGTTTTGCAACATGACCATGGTTATTAAATTTATAACATATTACATTCATATTCTCATAGAATGCATATTGAATCCTTTTAGACCTTCTACAATAACTTGCTTTATTCTCATAACCATTACATAAATAACAATAAACAAGAAATGAATAACTATACGTCACTAATTGATCTTGACAAGTAGATGGAGATCCTGTGAACTAGTTAGCTCTACTTATTCTTCCTTTGTTGATGTCCTTAAACTATCTACTATCAGCAGTCTTAGGGGCAACAGATTGATAATTTAAATCTATTTTCGTTCTTGGTGTTTTTATGACTCTAGAACTCTGTCCATCTACAAAGCCCAAACTAGTAACATCCTTGTGATGTTTCTGCTTACTTAACATCTCATTCAACTTGTTAGTGCTCTCATCAAATTTCTGATTTTTTTTTTAACTGCTTTCTAACATTCTCAAGATCTTTCCTTAGAGAGACTATTTATCCTTCAAGATTTTGGCATTCGACTATTTTGACTTCCAAATCAAACCTTGTCATATCTACTATCCTCTTGTTTTCTACAATCCCTAATTTCAGATTGACAATCAACTCATCTTTTATAGTGTGTTCCTTTAACAAATGATTTTCCTCTAGTTGTGTTCTTAGAGACAACACTTCAACCTCTATCTTTTGACAATCTTCTATTTTGATTTGCAACTTCATGCAAATGGCTTCTTCATTTTTTCTTGACTCTTCCAATTGTAACTTTAACCTTTGATTCTCCATTCTAAGTTTCTTAATCTCATCAAGAGCATAGATAAGTTCACCTTCTATATCAACCTCATATTCATTTTCATCAAACTCTTGTTCAAAATCACTCACTAAGTGATCTTCATTGTCTACACTCTTCACTATAAAATAATCTTTTGTACTAGGTTTAAGTGGTGTTTGTTGTTCATCATTTTGGTGAGTATTTCTTTTTTCTCTATTTCTTTTACTGTTTTCCATAATTAGTACTCCACTACTAGGAACCCCTTATTTTGGTTAGACTTATGCAAGGGTATGGATCTGATACCACTTGCTAGAGTACGAGAAACACTCAGAGGGGGGGTGAATAAGTGTTTCCATAATCAACTTCAATTCAATGGTTTTTCAAAACACATAATCTCTTTCTAATCATTGAATGTTCAATTTCAAGAGTGTAACCAAATGTGATAGCCAATAGCAGATCCTTAAACAACATGAAAACTCAAATGTTGCAAAGTAGATAAAGAAAGTAGCAAAGCTAAATAGCATGAATCATGATAATCACATAGACCACAAAAGAATCATAACACAATATATTTTATGAGTGGAAAACCCTCATAGGGATAAAAAACCACTCAGGAAAATTGCCTCACTAGCTTAATAAAATCCCACTGATTATAGAGCCTCACTGGCTACTTTTTGTGCATCACTAGAAAAGCCTCATTGGCTGCTTTTTATGCCTCATTGGAAAATCCTCACTAGCTACAAAACATTCCTCACTGACAAAGCCTCACTAGCTACAAAACATGCCTCACTGGCAACTCTCCATGGTCTTATTGTCCAATCTCCATGAAAGAAAATATATAACTTTAGGGGGTTACCCTATTGCAATACATTTCATTTCCTATGTGATCTATTTCTTTAACTTCAAACACCATCTTCTAACTTCACACAAATCTCAACATTGTTTCATTAATCCAATATCACAGTTGAACTACTAACACCACTGGAAATCATGGACCTTTGTTATATGCATACAAGAGTGCAATAAAAGAAACATTGGACACATCCTAACTGTCACAAGCTCTGGATAAGGAATAAGATAATTGTAATTCGATGACTATCACTTCACATTGTCAACATTGTATTCAATTTATTGTATAGTGCATACACAATCTATTCAGGACACCTTTGCATGGTCACTTGTAATATTTCTCTTATTACATAGAACTTGTGTAGAGAAGAGATCACACTTGAAATATCATTGTTACTCAATAAAAACATTCAAAAGTTTCCTTCTCTATGTTTTTGGACAAAACAAAAACTGATAAGGTAAACTTCAACACATTATTAATAATTCATGCATATTCATTTCTTTGAGTCACATTCCATAACAAAAGGAATAAACTCAATTGATAAATTAGTCCAAGCTTCCATCTATGATCTATATTTTTCTTCATCCTCTCACATCACTCATTAATTCAAGAAAACTTTGAATGCATCTAGTCACAACATATTTAACATGCCACTCATGAAACACATGTTTTTTCTTTTTCATATTAGTTGCAAGAAGCTTGAATACATTGCATGTTTCATCTACAAAACCTTCTCAACACAGACAGTTTCCAAACTGTTCTTTAACTACCAATAAATCCCAAAAGATAGTTATTCCAATTTTTGAATACACATTCTCTTTTTGAAAACCCACGGTTGGTTGGTATTTCAATGTATTGCAAGAACCATGTTTATTAAAAACCTGATGATAGCAATATATGTGTTGAATACAATCTTTAATTACATAAACTCTAGTTCTTGGAGGTTATTTAGAACAAAGAATAGTCTTTAGGGTTTGAGATATGAGGGATAGGAATTTCACCATTCAAAACTCTCAAGGAAATTACCCACATATTGTTTACCTTTCCACTGAATACCTCTGACTTTGTCATGAAACAACTTTGTGGTATTTTGCATATATAACTATTTTTGACCAAGTCAACAACTCTGTAAAAACCATCAACATCAATTGGAATAGTATACCCTTGATATGTCACTTAACAAATATAACATAAATCAATCATCCTTTTAAAACCTTCCAAAAATGCTTGTGTACCATAAACACCTTCAACATAGTGAAATATTTGTGAAATGCAATGACAACCCTTGTAATCTTGTGCAACATGATGTGATGTCTTTGGAATATAAACATGAAGAGAACCTTATACCACCAAAACCCATCTTACACCACCAAAACCCTTGTGACATCTTGAAGAAACTCACTCAAGCTTTGCATGGGGACCAAACCGAACTATGAAAGCCTTTGACATCAATGACAAATCAATGTCACTACCAAAAAACTCTCCCTTTGGATTTGACATGAATGAAAAATCAATGCCACTACCAACAACAACCTTACATAATGAGGTCTCTTTACTTTGTTGACTCAGATTGTTAGTTTTTGTATACTAATATTTTTTGTTTTATGTTTTTTGTGTGTGTTATGTTTTCTTTATATGCATATCATTATTTCTTGATGTATTTGATGTGTTTTCTTTGTTCATTCCATGTGTTTTCTCCATGCATTATGTGTTTTTTCCTCGTGTATTCCTAGTATGCATTGGTTTTCTTTATGTATATTTTTTGAATGCTTTTATGTTTACTCCATGTATGATTGAACCTTTCCTTGTCTTGTGTGTGATATATTTGCTTCAAGTTTATCTTAAAATTTTGGATTGATAAGATCCTAAGTTGGGGGATTGTGCACCCCTCAATCAAGTGTCATCATTAATCTGTAGCATTAGGAATAAATAATATTATTCCTTTACTATGATCATGATCATAAGATCATAATCTCACTAAAGTGGGGGCTAAATTTATCATTGTAAATTATCGACCTTGACAAGTTCACACTACATAGACACCCTATTTTTCCTATGGACCTAAATATATTAATTATTTATTCATTTTGCAAATAGATTATGAAAGTATATTATATTTCCAACATCTTGACAAATTTGAGGAAAAGTCATCCATCCAGGGGTATGGGCACTCCTAACCTAAGGGTGACCTATTTCAAATTTCAATATTCTGGGTGTCGGCCTTGTGTGTTGTAAAGTGACCCCAGGTCAACCTATAATCAAAATTATTAGTTGTTATGCATGCATAAACAAATTTTCTTCTCATTTGAATATTAGGAGGAATAATGATGAACAAAATAGCTATATGATCAATAACAATATTATTATAAAGATGTATGAGTTATCCTCTACATGCTAGCTACAAAAATTTATGGTCTTTTGTGAGTACTAACCCCTTGTACGTCTTCAAGAAATTCAAGCATCCAACAAAAAAACTTGGTGGAAAATTATGGTGTGGGCATCACTTCAACATAGATTTCATACCAAAGGTAACATTATCCATTTTTATTTATTATTTTGATCAATTATTATCATTTGACATTTGCCCAACCTAGGGTAGACCTCTTGATCATTATCATTTATTATTCATGGAGGTGGAAACACCAAAAATAGGTTTTACTTAAGAAAGCTCCTATACAACACAACTTTTTCCCCTCTTTTCATGTGTGCAAGTCAGATCTAAAAGTTTCATGAACATCAAGTCATAAGAAATATAGAGCAAGCTATTGACGACGATTTCACTTGCAAAAAATAGGTCGAATAAATTGTTCACAAACAAGACCATGAAGAGCCTATCCTTCTTGAAAGATATGGAACAAAGACAACCTAAAGGGAAATTTTGCATTCACAGGACAAAGATTGGCTTTTGTTCAATCCCAAGTCTCTGATAACTAGGTCATGGTTGCACTAGGGTCACTCTCGGGTAATGATGTGATATTTCTGTTAATCTCAAAGGGACTACAATTATTTCTAGCTTTGCTAAGAATTATAAACATTTCACATAAAATTTCACTTCATTCATAGAATAACATCATGAAATCAAAATATTCAACATAATATTTCATGAATATCACAAATTCTTTGCTATCACTTAAGTAGATTTAACATTAAGCATTCAACAACTTTACGGAAAATAAAAGATTTTCAACAAAATTTCTTCCATTCATTTAAATTTTTGGAACATTTTCAAATATTTAAACATCTATTCTAAAACAAAGTATAAAAAATAATGAAAAATAAAAGTTTCTCCCAGTTATTCTCCATGGATGCCCCAAATAATTAATTAAAACATAGCAACTACTTTATACTTCACCAGATTTCTTCACAACTACATATAAAAAGGTGCAAGCTTTTAAAGAGAGGGTTTCATTTATGGACACCGAGTAGGTTCTATATGCACCCTTAAATGACGCAACATATAGTCTTGTTAGGACAAACTAACAAAACTAGCTACAAAAGATAATGAAATAGGTAGCTATCTAATAAGCTCTAATATCAATTAATTTCTACATGCATACAAATTTTTACACCGGAATGGTTTAGAAAATAGGAAAAAATAACAAAACTTTAAAAAATTTATGCTTGTCTGACATCCACAAATTCCGAACTTAAAATAAAAATGAGGGAGGAGATGGCCTTTTATAGAAACAAGGCCCCATAAGTTCAACTCAAAAGTCTATCTAGAGAATCATAAACAACAAATTAAAATGTGGCACGTGGCATCTACCAACTGTCATCAAGAACATTCTAGAATAAGTCAAGGCTTTGACTTTGTTCATAGCAACACTTTTCTTCATACTTCAACATGAACACTTTGCATTAATCAAGGCTATCAGCTTCCTTCCAAAGCACTGAAATGAAAAACACCTACAGAGACCGGGATCAACCTGCAAATTCAAATTTGAAACAAGCTAAACTTCCTCATATTTTTGGTATCTAGTTCTTTCTCTTTTCACTTATGACTCGCGCTCCAGGATTCTCCCTTCTTTCTTCAATTGATACTCTTGGAAAGCAATTAATACTTGATGCATGTGTTCTTTTAAAATTCTTTGTATTGCTCTCCATGTGAGCTTGAGCCTAATATATTCTTAAGTTACTCGAAGTATGATATCATTTTTCTGTGTTTTGTCTGCTTCATACTTGGCTATAACATTTTTGCACTGTATTATCTCATCAATAGCCTCCCACGTCAGCAATTGAACATGATCTCTATTTATTCTTTCTATCCATTCCTTGAAGGCTTTAGTTTCTTTTCCTTCCCGTCCTAGTGTTTGGGGATCAAAACCTTGGTGTGCTAGTATTTCAATAAATTCTTGATTTTCACTAATTAATCTTCTGCATTCAATGTTGACCTTTTCAAATCCTTCAATACATTGTATTAACATGTCACCTTCCCATTTCAACTATTTCTTCCATTTTCCTGGAAATGAAATTTCATGTCCTAATATTACATCACTCTGTATTAACTCTTGGATAGCTAACTTGATGAGAATTTCAATGTTTCGCCTTTCTTCAATGACCTACTCCTAGCGAAATCTACATTCATCCTCAAATCTTTTCAATTTCTTTGAATGATGGTGTGATTCCTTGTACTTTCTTATTGCATCTGTAATAAATTATTCTCCCTGTTTTACCCAGTATTCAATCCACTCTTCAAACATGTTCATCTTATGACAAACTGTTGCAATTTCATCTACTTGCTCTTGTGACATAAGCACTAGATGTTGGGGCAGTTCAACTTGTTCTCGACCAGAAAAAGTTAATGAATTAATGGGATGTTCCAAGGTAGCAACCCATTCTTTCAATTCTCTTTTCTTCTATTTATATTTCTGTACTCTGTCAATAGTAGCATTTAAATTTACTTTTATTTCCTCTAACTCTTGTTGCCACGATGAGTGTCCAAGGTTAATACTTGTTATCTTCCACTCCTTAGGGTTTATTTCATGTTTGTCCTTATCAGTTGTTGGAGTGGCTATCTAAATAGTTTTATTTCCATATTCATTTCTCTGTGTGACATGCTTTGTCTTTGCTTTGTGCTTAGGTTTAGGAGTACCTACTTGTATAAAATTATTAAGATTCAGAGGTAATACTTCCACTTCCATTGGAGAAGCTAATTCCCTGATTAACCAATCGGGTGTATCATCATCTTGTTGTACCTCTATAACATTTATTTGTTCCTTTTTACCACTTGTTTCAGGAACTTCTCTTTGACTTGCCATATTTTCTGAAATGGGGATTTCTTTAATGATATCTGGCATAGATTCAGGATTGGTAGGGTTTGACACTACCTCGTTTGTTTGGAGACTTATATATTTCCTGTTTATCTAGATTTTCTATTTCATCTCTTTGAACATTATCTTCTTTATTTACTGCTACACTAGGATTCTCTTTATTTTCAATTCCATCTCCTACAAATTGTGTAGCTTCTTATTCTACAATTTCAATTTTAATTTCAGTTTCAACATGGCCTTTCTCAAATTCTTCAAAGACCTGCGAGTATTCATCAACTTTTTTTGTATTCCCAAGAGAAGGCTGGGAATCAAGAGTATCTTCAACAATTATTTCATCAATAGGATCCTGCTCTTTAGTCTCCCCTATTTCCATTTCAAGTATGCTAGGGTTTCCTTCCTTTGAGGAAAGCTTTCCTTGAATAAACTCTTCTTCTTCAACATTTATGGGGTCAAAACCTGTATCTTGAATTTCTTCTATCACTGGGTGTACCATGGGTTTGTCTTTAGACTTCTTTTCTTTCACTTTCTCCCCCATAGCACCCCATTTTTCCACCTATTCTTTAATTCTAGCTTCATCTTCTTTAGAAATTTCCTCTAAAGCTATAGGAGTCCCTCCCAGTGCTTGTTTCATAATAGCCATATTGACGGAAGGGGAGAGGTAAATAATGTTGCAACCCTTTGAGATGCAGACTTGGTTTGTGCACCAAAATTTTTTGTTGCTCTTGTTCCTGGTTTAGCTATAGAGGAAGATACACCTTTAGGTCTCACTTTTGATTTATCTTTACCTATCTCTACATCTTTCTATTTATTAGATGGTTTTATGGGAACTTCTTGTCTTGTAGTTTTAGGGGTTCTTTCTTCAATTCTAATACCTAGTGTCGCCTTACTATTCTTTCTTTTCTTCTTGGTAGGCTCTCCACTTTCAAATGATGTATCATCTCTTTGTTTCCTCCTTTTATCTTCTGATAAGATAGGTTCAATTCCTCTTTCTCTCAAACCTTTGCAAAAATCATCAATCCAGTGTTGAGTATACCTTAAGACTGGTCTAGTGAACTCATCAATTGATGTCATATCTTCATCATCAACACCTGGGTCTAGAATGGGTTCATCATATACCCTGTCATCATTGTAAAATTGGTTCAACACCTGGCCATCATATTCTTTCAACTGGTCTAGGATGTCATAAATCTTGAGCATCCGAGCAAATCTTAAAGTCATTCTTTCATATTTTCTTCTTCTTACCACGTGCTCGTCTTCATAGTTAAGAAAATAATCTTCTAAATGTGGCACATGAGCACGAAAAATAGCTATATTTTTAGCATTCTTTCCTTCAATATCATAATACGCTCTCTTGAGTGGAAACTTTTCAAAATGGTAAGTCCTCATTTCTTCTTCACACAAATTAGTTACTTTAATTGCACTGCACTTATAATTTCATATTGTAATGGGAAATTTAAAAGAGGCCTTTTTGTGAGCATGGCTATAAAGAGCTTGAGATGGTTTTAACTGTCTCACTAATTCCAATAAAACAATTTTATCTATAGGATACCTGGGCAGCATGAATACGTGTCCATCAAATCCCTCCACTCTAATGTAGGAGTAAGTTGAGAACTATATGTACCAGCCTCCCATAGGCCGGATGTCACTTTGTGGTTATAGGGATTATCTTTTAGCTTTATCACCTTCCATTGTTCTCACCAATTTCATGGATAAAAAGTCATTAACCTTCCTGTAATCATCTTTATAACCATGGACGATGATCTGGGGTAGATGTGCATATATCAAACTATTTCCAACCTTTGTGCCCATAATACCAATCTATTTCAACCCTTGTTTACTGGCTCTCATGGCATAGGATTAAATAACATACGATGACATGTAGAAGCACCTGGTTTTGGGAAATGTAGTAATTTGTTCATGTAGTTTGTCAATTATCAATTTTCCCCAATGCAATTCCACAAGAGACTCTACCATGTGGGATATTATCATGAACATCCAGAGTTTGAATTTTCTTGCATCTCTTAAACCAGCTACTCTACTAAAAAAATTTATAATATCTTGCATTTCTTGTTTAAATATAGACCTCTGAATTACCTTGGTCTGTTGTGTAATTGGTTGTTGGCACTATTAGGTGCTCATAATTTCTCTATTACACTCTTCAGCGCTTTGATATGTCTTGGTTTTTTCCTTTAGGTTGACATTGAACATCTGTGTGTAAATGGGGAGACCAAATGTGCATATGATTCCTCTATGTGACAGGTCTGCGTAAATTCTCCCTTCTTTCTCAACAATCCTCTTAGCTAGGTTGTAATGATTTATACATTGCATAACTAATTCAGGAGCTTCCATTGTTGGCAAAAACCCTCCTGCAGGAAGTAACCCCTTTGCCACAACATTCTTGGTACATTGAGAAGCATTTTCTTGTAATAGTCACGAATGGATTTCAATGTCAAAAGACCATCCCATATGTGTGTCTATAACCACTACGTTGATGGGTACAACTTGTGAATTGCAATTCTTGAATTCATCTTCTACCCTTGCATCAGAAGTACTCATTTTGTATATAATGTGCTCTACAATTTTTAGAATATGTGCCTTGTGTGCGAGTTAGGGTTAAATTTAAACAAAACTTACATTTCATTAAACTTTCAATTCATTTTTTATTAAATTTAGTAAATCAGAGAATGATCAACATTTCAATTTATGAATGGGAAATACCATTATCAAGATTTTTCAACTTGAGAAACACTTAACAAAGTATCAGTTATTCAGAACATACCTAGTTTTGGCTAATAATGGTGATTCTTCATAATGCAACTTCAAAACCCTTGGTAGTTGCGTCTTGGTTTCTCAAAATTTACCTCTCTTTGCACACCAATGTCACTTCATTAATTCAATGTCCTTAGAAAATTCACAATATGATGAGAAGTGGAGTGTTGTAAAAGAAATTGCATGCTTGAGGTGGTGCCAAGTACATAGGTAGTTCACCACCTTCATTAATTACCCTTTATTTCACATTAATTCCTAGAATAAAGGTGCAATCATTATGGATTATGGTCCAAATCATGAACACCTAGATTTTTGTGTTGGCTCACTATTTGAGAAGAAAGATGACATAGTGATTATACATGGCAATCAGATGTCACGCTAATTCTTTGTAAGGTATATTTCATTAAAGATACATGATTGATTGGTGATCACTGGGATTAAAGCTTTCTGATATTTCTTTTAAAAGGAACAAACAAACACCAGGATCTAGGAAGTACCCTCCAAGGAAAGAGAAAACTGGAATGAAAGGAAAGATCGGAAACCAAGTCTAAAAGATAGATTTGACATATTATAAAGCAGACTCTCTGGTTCCTAACTTTCAGGAAAAATAAACAATAAAATACTAGACTCTGGTAAAAAGGAAATTACTGGGATTGATAGCTTTGGTCAATGAAATACTGGGCAGAGCTATAATCTTATGAAGATACAAATTCTCTTGTCCCAAACGCAGGACTCCGGGACTCTGATTTCTGGTAACAAACTAAACATTGGGAGTAGACCGAAACACCAAATCTGGGAAGCAAAAGGATATAACAACAAAGTGGCCAAGTGAAAATGAAAGAGAAAATCCACAACCAACTGAGCAACAAAACAATGTCGAAGTGAGCGAAAGAAAAAAGAGCAAAGGAAAAAGGAAAAAAAAGGTGGTCTAGATTTTTCCAAAGGGAAAAATGGGGTGTGTTGTGAGACCACACAACAACTAGCAACCAACAAAACTAAAAAAAACAATAGAAATTGAATTCCAGATCTAACATCAATGTTCCAACTTTCTTTAGTATTCTAATTATAAATCATAGGATCCTTATTTCATATTCATATTTTACTTCGGTTATCATGCAAGATTAAGTATTACTAATCTCGCGTGTGTGCAATTGATTATTTATGCCACAATTAACTTAGAAATAACAACTGTTTGCATTAATCTACATAATATGATAGTTCCTTTTAAGCCAACCAGGGATAGAGCCTTGCTGCCAGTCAAGCGTCCATAGCCCCAACAAGGTTATCTTTTTAATTCTCCCAAACATAGCTCTACTGCTGATTAGGCATCCATATCCCTGGTAGAGTTATTTGGATGGCCTAATGAGTTGATATCTCTTTTTTTTTATTAGATATAGCAATGATAGCTCATTTTTCATTTTTGATATTGCAATAATATCTCTTTTATCAACTTGCAAGTAATGTAGCCTGCTATTAGGTTGGGAATTATAGTGGTAGCAAAGGTAGTCTTTTCATTTTTCAATTAATGCAAACAACTGTTATCCCAAATTTTAGTAGAATTATTTAAATGTATTCGTTTGTAGCTCAACATCAATTGAATGATTCATGCTAATTAGAGTATATAAAATTGAATAATTCTCGAACAATTTATAAATGGAAAACTATTTCTGGTAGGAATATAGATTAAAATTTTGGAGTTCATGTGTTCTATTGAATTTTAGATCTTCAAAGGTTTCCAATTAATGTAAATTCAAATGGTGCAACACCCAAAAAAAAAAGCAAAACAAAAGAAACAAATGACCAAAAAAAAAAACTATTTACAAAAAATTATTTACTTATGACTGGAAATAATGCTTTAGAAACTACCCATTCATAGGCAATGGGATATCTTTTTCAGTCAAAGACTTCAATCTATAAGTACTATCACCCAAGATTTCAGAAATTTGGTATGGGCCTGCCCATAATTTTTCAAACTTACCATGTTCACCTTTACGTTCATGACCTTTGTTCCAATATAGAACCAAATTGGATATTCTGAAAGTCTTTAATCTAGCTCGTTTATCAAACCATATTTTTACTATAGATTGATGTTTAGCAAAATGATCTATAGCTCGAGTACGTTTCTCATCTAAATGCATCAATTGCAACAATCGAGCTTCTGTTTGATCATCTAATCCAATATATTCTTGTGCAAGCTTCCAAGTAGGGATTTTTAAGTTTATTGGTAGTATAGGGTTTGTTAGCTCTCAAAAACGTAGGCAGAATGCCTCAAGAGGCTGCCAATCTCTTGATACATTTTAGGGTAACAAACAAGGTCAAATGAATTAAACCTTCTACTCTTCAGGTGCTACCAGACCTAGGCGGGTGTACCTATCTGAATGAAACAGACTTGACTTATAATTATCCTTCTTGCAATGACTTGTCCACAATGGAAAATGGAAGTGAACAAATGAAATCAAGTTTGATACAAATAGCAATAGCAATCTTCTGATCTAAATCCTAAAATGCTTAATTAATAGATATAAAGAAATTGAATGAGTTCAAAATGATGAAGTGCAGAGACCAGTGCCTTATTGGGTATGCGGAGTTAAAATGAAATCAAGATGAACAACACCTCTCTGGAGAGAACTCAAATTATCTGGCATATATTTTGTTTACAACTTGTATAAACATGCAATACTGTAACTACTAAGCTCTACTTTAATAATCCAGATGAAACTCTCTGATTACTGTGATCAACTAAAAGGATTTAATCTTTGCTTGAAAGAACCAATTGATTAATCACATAGATACAACAAATGTGCATTGATAAACTGAACATAAACTTGTTATGTCAATTTAAACAACCAGAAAGCATCAATCTTGGAGACAACTTAGCAGTATTTTTCATTGAATTCAACAGATAATTGACATCAGAAATGTGCAGCAACATCAATTGACTTTCATAAATACCTCCATTTTGAAAACATGCACCATAGTCTCTGATCTGATAAATTTATTATACTGTATCCATCTAATTTTCCTACTGTATATTGAATAAATGATAGCTGATGTTTTTACAATTACAAAATGCCTATTTATACACCAGCATTAGAAAAATATATTATTTGAAATTCCATGTCGGCCCTCCACAAAATTCGGGCTCAAACCAAGTCGGCCTGCAAGGGTATTTTAGCAATTTACATGTCGGCCTTAGTATTTGAATTTCTGTTAATCTCACCAAAATAGTCACCAAGACATATCATAGTCATGCCGAAGGCAATTCAATCGCTATAGTCGCTCCGTGGTGTTATTCGCCTTCACCGTGACACATTAGAGTCGGGGAGATGTCATATAGCCAACATTATGTTTCATCCATATGCTTCTCATAGTGTATTATTCATTCACTGAGACATAGGGAAACTTCTCAGCGAGATGCACTTTTGTTTTCATTCACTATTGTTGTAACTTAATGGTATCGAAGATACCTCTTGCAGATTTCATTTTGTTTCACCAAAATTCTTTATCCATTCTAAGTCGCTAAGACAAGATCATACTCTTGCTGACAAGGTCCTTTTTCTTTTCCATCGGTGAGACCAAAGGTCACTTGTCGAGACCTCTTATCGAGAACCTTAACTCATATCAATATAACACCCCCTTATGTTGTCTGTTAGCGAGACACAACTAACCTCTCACCGAAAGCCATTTGAGAGAAACCTTTTATGCTCCGTCGGTGAGACATATACACTTCGCTGTGACCACTCACTGAAGGCCCTTATGTTTGGTTTAAGCGAAACCCCATATGTGATGTCGGTGAGACCGAAGGTCACTCGCTGAGACCTCATCTCGATAGCTCCAAATCTTACCGATATGTATCCTCCTGCCACCGGTCGGTAAGACAAAAGATACTCACCAAGATGTAATACCGATACCGCTTAGCACTCACCGATGAACCACTCCATGCAATAGTCGGGGAGACATAATGAAATCGATAAGACCTCATCCCGACTGTATAACTCCTACCAATGTGATTCCTCCACTGTCGCTAAAACAATGCAAATGTCCTACCGAAAGCCATCTGCATGGAAACCTCGATCTTTGTGACATCAAATGAATCTTGTCGATAGGCAACATAGACTCATGTTAGCAGAAAATGCAAAATGGGTCAGGGAGACAATGGTATTCTCTCGCTAATACGGACCATGATGTGAAAAATGCAGGACTCGATAGATTTATGGGATAAATATAGGCCAAAATGCAAGCAAAATGTCATGATGGAAAGCCCTTGTGCTTATGATGAGGAGCTATATGGAAACTTAGGAGTATGAAAAATATGTAAAATCATCAGATTTTAATAGTTCCAACAGTGGCTCCATCTGGGGATGAATGATAGTAAGATCATTGCAAGGATCCAAAATCTTTGGGTGAGCACACCAGACCAAACACAAAAATGATGAACCAATGAGCAAAAATGGAATGAATGGAAATGGAAATGAGTGCAAAAAGAATGCAAAATGAAGGTGAACCACAACCCTAAACTACTGTGCATGGAAAAGAATTTTAAAGAGGACAAGCAAGAGTTGTCCATGCACTGGCAACCCTTAATCCTATGTGTTTAACCTTCACATGTTCTGAGTTGTTACAACCTGAAACTCAAATCATACTTTCCCTTGTCAAATACCTGGTTTTGTCTTGAGTTCATCAGATTCTTCTTGAAGACAATCATGCAACCTGCTTTGTCACTATTATTGAAAGTTCTTAGAGAATCATCAAGCTTAGTCTGGGCCAAAATCCCTACACCCTTCTGCAGTTCGAATTCTTCATCACCATGGGACAAACCCCTGTTATTTTCAACATACAAAATGCATGCATATTCAATACAACATTCTATATTACCTCTCTCACTGTTATGAATTGTGAAACATTCTCCCAGTTGTATTGAAAATTGACCATCAAAGTGCTTCTCTTGAGAATCAAAAAATTATGTCATATCAACACCGTCTGCAACATACAAATCTGAAACCTTTTGCACCTCTTTAACAATACCAATTGGATACAACATTGGATTATGACTCATATCATCAATATTAAGCATATATGAACCAATCAAATCTGGACCACCATCACCCTTGGTATGCAAATAAACGTCTTCTCCACAAGAGTTAGAAATTTCAAAATCACATACCTCATCTTGAATGGTCACAGACTTTTGATCAACTTGAAAGGTTTCACCATCAACTTGAGAAATGCACTGAGAGTCATAAGAATCATCATACAAAGATCTTTCACTATCAAGGCAAATGTAAGCTGGACAAAGAACCTCAGGATCACCTTCATGTGTATATCTCTGATATTCAAGAGTTAGCAAATCTGAAATTTGCTCACTACTAAGTGAGCATGCTTCTACATTTTCATTGCTATAGTTATATTCTTCACTTTTTTCATCATCAAAAAGAGGTCCAAGATCATCAGAGAATGAAAAATCAGAAACATTACTAGCGAAGTCACTTATTCCATCATCTAGCTTGTCTGAAATTATTTCCTCTTTACCATAAAGTAGATCTGAAAATACCTAGAATTCATTCCTGGGCATCCCTTGGAAAAACATCATTTCTTCTTCATCAAATGAGTCTTCATGACTTTCAACTGTAATAGGAGGTATTATATACTCATTATCTAATGAACTCACATTTCCCATTGCTTCTTTCTCTCGATCACCACAAGAACCTTCAACTGGATCAGTACTGATTAACTCTGGCTGGGCTGATTCTATCTTGAAGTTGCCAAGATTCACATCACAAGAATAATTGATTTGATCTTGGGGTACATAGTCAACAAATTGGATCATTCTTGGCTCCTTATACAACCTGACTTCCTGACCATTCATTGGAATAGTTGCATAAGATAAATCAAACTGGATATTTCCCCCAACTGCTGTTGTCCATTGTCTTGATAAAAGCATCCCAAACTGAGGAGGAGTATCAATCACTATTATATCTATATTATATGCCACATGTGGAAAAGTAGCCAGCTTGACTTCAACATTTCTCATAATACCTACCACAGGGATAGGTCTGTTATCCATTGCATAACATTTCAGTTCATGTATCAACCTGCATGCCAAGCTGCTTCATAACTCCTACTAGCATGATGTTTATAGCAGCGCCATAGTCTATCATGCAATTCCTCAACAATTTGTTATTTATAAGCAATGTAGTGAAAAAAGGATCAACATGTGGGGGAGTTGTTAATACATCACTCAAGCAGACTTCTGGGATATTTACCTTCTCCTGCCTATTGATAGCTATTTTATTTTCAGAATTCATTATCAATTGAACAACACAGTCTCTGTATTCTTTAATTTTCATCATCTCAAGTAGTGGAACAAACATTTCTACCTGGGATAATGCCTGAGTGAAGTCAAAAGAAGAGCCCTCCACCTTAACAATTTTATTTTGCTCCAATGCTTCTCCTTTGTTTTCTTCCTTCTCTCCTTTACTAGGCTGGTCAGGCCTTTGTATCTCTTTGTGTAATTCCTTTGTTTCCTCCTTTTGGACAGGCTTCTGTTCATTTTTATCATGCTGTTTGTTTTCTGGCTTCTTCACAATTCCTTGTGTTGCCTTCTGGTCCTTCATGAAGATTCCCCTGGGGACACCTTCATTCTCATTTACTGTTCTATTTATCAACTAGTATTTACTCTTTGCTTCCTCAACCGCAGCAACAGTTAGTCTCTCTATCTCCTCTTTGGTGAGTCTCCTCATACTGTAGTGAGTAGGCATTTCATTAGAATGTGGTTCTATATAATCCTCTTCAGAATCATAAAAGACCTGTTGTTCAGCCATATGGACATTATATTTCTGATTTGAAACGCCGTACTCATTTCCTTCATCCTCTGAAGATGAGTACCCTTCCTCAACATGGTGAAAAGTATTTGAAGTCAAATATACCATGTGATCTTCTCCACCACTTCCTGTCAGCATTCCTTCTTCTTGCATCCTTTGGGAAACAACACAATAGTCTGGGGAATGTGGTTTATCAGAAGCTTCACAGAAATAATTGTTACTCACCATATAGGTTCCCCTCTTTGTCAATGGATCAGGAGTCTCCTTGTTTCCAAGCCTAGCTATTATAGGTTTTTCGTCCTTCCAGTCTGTATTATAAGGCATATCATGCAACCTCGACCTCTCATTTTTGTATGTATTCTCCTGTCTATATTGATAATTGTTTCTTTGTTGAGGAGCCCTAGGGTTATCTCTTTTATTGATTATACCTGCAACCTTCATGTTGTTTTCAATTGTTAGTGCTATCTTTTGTGCTTCAGCCAAATCTCTTGGGAATCTATTTCTCAATTCATACCTTGTTTTAGGGTTAAATGCATTCAAATAAACACTCAAAGCTATAGAATCTAGAAACCTTGATCCAGGAGGTACTTTAGTCTGTAACTTGTTGAATCTTTGGTTGAAATCATAAATTGAATCATTCTGATTTTTTTGAATTTGCATCAATTCATGAAGAGTTGCATCTGGTGCATTTAGATTCCCATATTGCTCTAGGAATCTGTCCTAGAATATTTGGAGAGAGTTAATTGAGAGTGTCGGCAAGCTATTGAACCAATCCCTAGCATCTTCAAGAAGTGACATCATAAATAGCCTCATATGTAAATCTTCATATGGCACACCTATATCTTGGATGAACATATTGAAATTATTTAAATGTTCTTCAATAGTAATTGTATTACTCCCTGTAAACTTAGGTACCAGACCTCTCCAGCTGCCATCCATAGGGTAAGGGTATAGATGAAACCCTACCAAATCAAACTGTCTGATCATTGTTGCATACTGGTGAGGGGGAGGGATAGGTGGGTACTGATATTGATACATAAGATTACTGTATTGTGCATTATGCTGTGGGAAAAAATGTTGACCATGACGTGGCTATATATTTGTATGTTGAGTAGGAATGTGAGGCGGATGGTTTGGTTGTATGTATTGATTCCATGTCTGATTGTGAGGAGCATTTGATTGATTAGAGGGCCCTGCACCTTTATCACCCTGCTTATGAGGTGGAACATACTTCGGGAAACCAGCCGTCTGATCAGTAACTTGAGTTTTCTACAATTTAGCCTCTAATTCCTCTATTCTCTTCCTCTGAAATTCAAACTGTGCTTTTACTTCCTCAGGAAGCTCATGATCAATAAACACATTTTGGTTACTCTCCATCTTTTGATCATATTCATGCTGAATTCTGATTCGTTTAGCCTCAAGTGCAGCTTCAAACTTAGCCTGTTTCTAAGGATCAAGAAAAAAGAAAGGATTTCTTTGATCTTTAGGGGTACAAAGTTCTGCACCTGAATTATCTCTCCATGTATCATAGCGATCACATGTTTCAAAATGTGCTCTTGATGTTTTATCTTTATTTGTCATGCACATGTCCTCACTTATTCCTTTCCCCTTATCAACCTTGTCATCTTTGTGTGTCCACTTACTGCTGGCAGCAGGAGCTCTAGTATGACCTCCCTTGTATTGAGATCTTCTTCCATTCATGTTTGAACAAATGCAATGTTTCTTTCAGAGTTACCAACTACTTTTCCAAAAGTAGGAAAATTATTATTTCTGATCTTTTACCCAGCGGAATCACTCTTTCTGAATCTTCTCAAATTATAACCTTTTCTTCAATGACTCTATAATGTGGTCTTCAACCGAATTTTCTGATATAGTCCCCAGTAGAGTCGCCAATTTGTTAGCTCTCAAAAACACAGGCAGAATGCCTCAAGAGGCTACCAATCTCTTGATACGTTTTAGGGTAACAGACAAGGTCAAATGAATTAAACCTTCTACTCTTCAGGTGTTGCCAGACCTAGGCGGGTGTACCTATCTGAATGAAGTAGACTTGACTTATGATTATCCTTCTTGCAATGACTTGTCCACAATGGTAGATGGAAGTGAACAAATGAAATCAAGTTTGATACAAATAGCAATAGCAATCTTTTGATCTAAATCCTAAAATTCTTAATTAACAGATATAAAAAAACTGAATGAGTTCAAAATGATGAAGTGCAGAGACCAGTGCCTTATTGGGTATGCGGAGTTAAAATGAAATCAAGATGAACAACACCTCTCTGGAGAGAACTCAAATTATCTGGCATATATTCTATTTACAACTTGTATAAACATGCAATACTGTAACTACTAAGCTCTACTTTAATAATCCAAATGAAACTCTCTGATTACTGTGATCAACTAAAAGGATTTAATCTTTGCTTGAAAGAACCAATTGATTAATCACATAGATACAACAAATGTGCATTGATAAACTGAACATAAACTTGTTATGTCAATTTAAACAACCAGAAAGAATCAATCTTGGAGACAACTTAGCAGTATTTTTCATTGAATTCAACAGATAATTGACATCAGAAATGTACAACAACATCAATTGACTTTCATAAATACCTCCATTTTGAAAACATGCACCATAGTCTCTGATCTGATAAATTTATTGTACTGTATCCATCTAATTTTCCTACTATATATCGAATAAATTATAGCTGATCTTTTTACAATTACAAAATGCCTATTTATACACCAGCATTAGAAAAATATATTATTTGAAATTCCATATCGGCCCTCCACAGAATTTGGGCTCAAACCAAGTCGGCCTGCAACGGTATTTTAGCAATTTACATGTCAGCCTTAGTATTTGAATTTCTGTTAATCTCACCGAAACAGTCACCAAGACATATCACAGTCATGCCAAAGGCAATTCAATTGCTACAGTTGCTCCATGGTGTTATTCACCTTCACCGTGACACATTAGAGTCAGGGAGATGTCATACAACCAACATTATGTTTCATCGATATGCTTCTCATAGTGTATTATTCATTCGCTGAGACATAGGGAAACTTCTCAGTGAGATGGACTTTTGTTTTCATTCACTATCGCTGTAACTTAATGGTATCAGAGAGACCTCTTGCAGATTTCATTTTGTTTCACCGAAAGTCTTTATCCATTATGAGTCGCTGAGACAAGATCATACTCTTGCCGATAAGGTCCTTTTTGTTTTCCATCGGCGAGACCGAAGGTCACTCACCGAGACCTCTTATCGAGAACCTTAACTGATATCGATATAACATCCCCTTATGTTTTCGGTCGGTGAGACACAACTAACCTCTCACCGAAAGCCATTTGAGAGAAACCTTTTATGCTCCATCGGTGAGACATATACACTTCATTGTGACCACTCACCAAAGACCCTTATGTTTGGCTGAAGCGAAACCCCATATGTGATGTTGGCAAGACTGAAGGTCACTCGCCGAGACCTCATCTCGATAGCTACAACTCTTACCGATATGTATCCTCCTGCCACCGGTTGGTAAGACAAAAGATACTCGCCAAGATGTAATACTGATACCGATACCGCTTAGCGCTCACTGATGAACCACTCCATGCAATAGTCAGGGAGACATAATGAAATCGATAAGACCTCATCCTAACTGTATAACTCTTGCCGATGTGATTCCTCCACTGTCGCCGAAACAATGAAAATGTCCTACCGAAAGCTGTCTGCATGCAAACCTTGATCGCTGTGACATCAAATGAGTCTTTCCGATAGGCAACACAAACTCATGTTAGCAGAAAACACAAAATGGGTCAGGGAGACAATGGTATTCTCACACCAATATAGACCATGATGTGAAAAATGCAGGACTCGATAGATTTATGGGATAAATATAGGCCAAAATGCAAGCAAAATGTCATGATGGAAAGCCCTTGTGCTTATGATGAGGAGCTATATGGAAACTTAGGAGTACGAAAAATATGTAAAATCATCAGGATTTAACAGTTCCAACAGGGTCTACCCCATAGACTAAATGATAAGGGGATTCCCTAATGCAACTTTCATCCTAGTACAATCTACCCAAAGGGCGAATTTTAACAAAGAATGCCATTCCCTAGGGTTCTTTTCAGTCAAATTTCTAATTATATCGAACAAAGTTTTATTTGATGATTCAACTAATTTGTTTCCCTATGGATAATAATTAGATGAAAATTTTAGTTTTATGCCATATTCAAAACCCAATTAGAAAATTTCAATGAAGCAAAAGCAGGGCCATTCACATACCAATGCATATGGCATTCCAAACTTGGTGATAATGTTTTCTTCCAAGAATTTGATGACCATGTCGGTAGTGCATTACTTCCTAGGGAATTCCTCTATCCATCTAGTATAATAGTTTGTAGCAATCAATATAAATCTGTGACCAACAAAAGATGGAGGATTGATGGTTCCAATATAGTCTAGTCCCCATTGTGAAAAGGGACGCATCTCCATCAGTGGCTGTAATGGTTGAGCATTGAATCTTCCTTTATTTGATGTTGTTTGACATGTATAACAATGTTTGATATGTTCATAGGTATCTTTAAAAATCGTTGGCCAGGAGTAACCCACTCTCAAAATGAGATGTGCAGTAGCTAGAGGTGCTCCATGAGCTATTCCAAATTTATCATGTAGTTCCTGCAACACTTTATCAACTTCTGTTCTATTTAAACATCTTAAATAAACTACTTCATGATTTCTTTTGAATAGAGCTCCTCCCTTAATCATGTAACTTTGTGATTTTATCTTGAGGGCTCTTCTTTGATTCCTTTGCATATGATCAGGGCAAGTATGACTGAGCAAATAATACCAAATGTTTGAATACCAATCTTCTTGATCCTTTTCATCCAATGTGTATTGTTGACTTGAGATTTGTGGATCTATTTCTGCAATAGATTTAACCAAATCTTGTCCATGGACTAACCTCATGGGTATGATTTCTAAATCATATTCTTGTAAAATGGTGACCCATTTAGCTCTCTTTTCTCTGAGCTCACTCTGTGATAACAAAATTTTGACAGCCGAATCTAGAACAATAGCTTTGACTATACTTCTAAGGATGTAGTGTCTAAACTTGCGTACAACTTTGACCAAAGAAAATGCTTGTTTCTCAATATATGTGTATCTCAATTCCACTTCTTTGAATGAAGCACTCATAAAAGCAATTGGTTTTTCTTCTTTATTTTCACCTTTATGTGTTAATACTACTACATAAGTGTGACTAGAAGCAAAAGAGTAAATATAAAAAGGTTTAACATAGTCTGGGCTTACCAATACCAGTGCTTCTGTGATTGCAACCTTTATAGTGTCAAAGGTGATCTTATCTTCATTCATACACTCTATTTTGGCATCTTTCTTTAACATATCATTGAGTGGCTTCACTATTTCGGCAAATCCTATAATAAATTTTTGAACAAAATTAATCTTACCAAAAGATGACTTCAATTCTTTTCTACTTCCTGGGGGTTGTAACTTGAGTAATGCATTCACTCTGTCTAGGTCGATTGAAATACCATGTTCAGAAATGATATGTCCTAGTAATTCTCCTTCAGTCACCCCAAAAATACATATTTTAGGATTTAATGAAACTCCATAGGTTTCACACTTCTATAGTATTTCTCTGAGATCTTGAATGTTATCTCTTCTATCTTTAGAAAATATTGTAAGGTCATCCATGTAAATAATGATACATTTTCCTATCAATTCTCGAAAAGCATAGTCCATGGCTCTCTGGAATGTAGCTCTAGCATTTATCAATCAAAACAACATCCTTATGTAAGCAAAAGTTCCCCACTTCGTGGTGAAAGCTATTTTCATCCAATCTTCCCTTGCTACCATTACTTGGTTATATTTAGAAAATCCATCCGAAAAGGACATCATTTACGAACTGTTAACTATCTGTAGCACTTCTTCAAGTGAGGGTAGTGGATAATTGTCTTTTTTAGATGCCTTGTTGAGATTCCAGAAATCTACACATAGTCGTATATCTCCATTCTTCTTCCTTATGGGGAGTAAATTTTCCACCCAAGTAGAATTTCTGATAGGAAAAATTATCTTGGCTGATAACAGTTTTTGAACTTCCTTTTGAATTAAAGGCTCTACAGGTGCATTTATTGGACGTTGTTTTTGTTAGAAAGGTTTTGCATTAGGCTTCAATGGTATAGTATGTGTAATGATGAAAGTGTCATAAGTCTTCAAGTCTTCATATGTCCATGCTATGAATTTCTAGTAATCTTTAAGTGCCTGAGCAATATTTCTCTTTTCTTCTTCAGTACAAACCTTCCCTATGAGTACGTTCTCAGGATCTTCTTTAGTATGAAAATTGTATAACTCAAATAGTCCTCTGTCACTTTGAGGTAAATATTTCTGTCTGACTATCTGGTCAATGTTGAACAATCATTCTAACTCAATTATTCCTTTCATAATGTTATTATCTCTGGCTTGAGTCAATTCTTCATCTTGAATTTCACCATTAGGGTGATCTATCTCTTCGATTATTTGTGCTTCAAAAATACCAGAATTAGTGATGAATTCCAATATGTGTTGGTCATCTTTGAATACTTGCAAGTTAGTGACATTATCAGGAATTGAAGGTAAATGTACTAGTTCAACTGTGAATCTTTTCAGATCTGAGGTTTCTAAAGGTTCTAAAGTACTGGCTGCAATAGCTAGAGCATTGGCTCTCTAAATGAATCTTCTAGGGATATGAGTAATATTGAATGCGTCAAAATCTTCAATTAAATCCCATACTCTGTGTTGATAATTAGATAATCTCTTGTAGTGGAAAATATATTTCTTTCAGACTTGTTTAACTACCAATTCTAAATCACCGAACACTTTAAGGATTCTAACTTTCTTCTTGATTTCCAGGATCAAGTCATGTATAAGGGCTTTGTATTCTGCCACATTGTTAGTACATTGAAATTGTAATCGATATGCGGCAAGAAAAGACTTACCTTGTGGGTTGATAATTTTGACTCTGATTCCAATTCCTTGTTTTGATTTTGATCCATCAAATTTAAGAATCCAAGCTTGATTATCTGTAGCTAATATTTTAACATTTTTCTATATCATTGTGTAAATCCTTTTAGTTTGTACATTTTGATCTTTGTCTTTACATGTTTCTGGTTCAGTTCTTTTGACATTATCATGTTCTAGATAGTATCGATTCTTAATTCTACGAATTATCTCCAGAAACATCATACAGTTGTTTTCTGAATGTACAACATTATGCAACCTACACCAATCTTGCAACAACAAAAATTTTAGTGAAATTTTACTTTTACTGCTCTCTTGAGCTTTTGCAATAATATTCTTCTAAAATTTATCATAAGGACCATTCTCTTCTTTAGAAGAATCACAATTTGATTCAATTAAAACATCTATTCCAGGAGTCAATTCATTAGATTTCTTAGCATCACAAGTGAAAACTTCTTCAATTTTAACTCCTGAACTTCGTATTTTGTAAACTCTTGATTCTACATCGATATATAGAACTTCATTTTTCTAATTATAATATGTGATCATGTATTTCATGCGTGGTTCTCTTTCAATCCGAAATTGATTTGAAATTCCCTTCCATGGTAACCACATGTGTGAGAAATCGATAGCCATGTATCCATTCAATGTTTTAGACCAATATCTACTTAGAAGCATACCATAAGTGTCAGGTATCTCCATGAATTGAATGCCAACATAATATTGGATTCTAGGATCAGAATCCAATTGCATGTGAATATTAGTGAACTCTCCTACTACGTTTACCTCTATCTTGTCAAGTTGAGTGACTTTCTTTAAAGAACTTGTAGGGGTTAACCCTAATGTTTGACATATGGATAACGGCATCAAGTTAGTAGACACCCCAGAGTCTACTAAGCAGTTATGAAGATTCTTACTGAATATTCTCAAAGTGAGCAAAAATGGTGGGGACTTTAATTTTCCTTTGTAATAGGCTACTTGCATGTCTGCTATGGGAATGATGTTCTTATCTTTTGCTTTAGCCTGACTATCTTTCACTTGAATGTCCTTGAATTTTCTTTCTTTAGGAAAATATTCTAAAGTTTTTAAGAAAGATTTCTTGATCATAGGTGTCTTAAGCAATTCTGATAGAGAAAGGCTAATCTTCACCTTCTTAATTTATTTTGCTAAATAATTAGTCAAATTGTTTTGATCAACAGAGTCTATCTTTTCACCTTTTGAAGCATTTAATGAATTGTAGTGAGAGGTTACCTTGGGTAACCTAGGATTATTACTTGATTTGTCATCAAGTGGAGTGTTAAAGTTATTAGGCAGGATGGATGTCATTAAAGGCCTGTTGAATCTACCTCCACTATTAGCGTTATTCCTCGTGTTGTAATTATGTCCCTTCTGATACTGTTGGAAGGAATGTATTTCATCTATTTCTTCTTGAGGCTCATTTTCATCCTAATAAGGAAAATTATATGTTTCCAACATCATAGTTGAATTATCACTTTCATATTCATGAGTGTGACTTGTAATAACAACAGGTGATTTGAAATGTTCATAACTTTCCAGGACTAGAGCAGAGTCATATCCTACTGAAACTAGTTCATTTCCTTTAGGAGGATGAGAATCACAATGTTCATTGTAATGTGTAGCAGCAAGGAAAATGTCTAAAGCAATTTTGAATTGTGAACAATCTATTTCAGCATGAGCATTTGTATTATGAATTCTACACCAATTATTCATCGCAAGGTTAGATAAGTTCACTTTTGATGTAGAATTTTCATCAGTTGAATCAGGATTATCTAAAGGTGTTGATACTCCCCCATTATTAAGGCATGTATTCCAAGGTCTAGGTGGCCTGGGAGCATATACATTCGATTTTGTGAATTCTAATTACTATTCTAAGCATAGAAATTTTGATTCCTTAATTTTGTAACCTTTGTGGTTAATCTTTTGAGTTGAGCTATAACTTCTTTCATGTCTTCCTTTTCCTCAGAAATTTTGACATTTTGATTTTCTTGACTTTGGGAGAAAAAAGAATTTCCATTAGGACGCAACTCTGTAATAGCTGGACCAGGGTGAGGGACCAAAGCTTGACTATTTCCTAGTTGAAAGAAAGTATTTTGAGGAAATTTCCCATTCTAGACCACTGTAGGATAAACATTAGGAGCCATAGGATGACCTATAGGGACTCCATTTGCATTTGAGGTAGGGTAAATATTCAATCTATTTCCACCATTGACAGATGATCCATTTCCAAGATGTTTCATTTCTAAATTTACACTTACAGCTTCGGCATAGGCTTCTGGTAAAGTAGTAGGAGGATTTGCTCTTTGCCTCACAAACATAGTAGTCAAAGGATCTACTATTGTATAATAAATTGTGATAGAAGACAAATTATCCACTACATAAGGTTCTTGTAACCTAGAATAAGCCTTTTGAAATCTATCATTAAAAGCGTTTATAGGTTCACCTTCAAACCTCTTGATTTGAGTGAATTGATGATATAACAAAGTAGGATTAGTTGGTGTTCTAAACTTGGCTAAAAATTGAGTTTCCATGTCTTTCCATGATCTGATAGAATTACGAGGCAGGTTGATATACCATTGGTAAACTTCATCACTTAAGGTGTATGGGAACAACCTACATACGACATCTTCATGTTGAATTATTTCTCTAAAGAATGTATCCTTGAATATATTGATATGTTCTTCCACATCTTTGTGAAAATAATATTTAGGACACAACTTGTCAGGATTTTTTGGTAAATCATTCTATATAGAAAATTGAATCGGTGACTCCACATTAAATAATGCCATCACTATAGGAGGTGGTGGTGTAACAACAGTTGGAATCTTTGGACTTGCACTTAAAATTCCAGACTTTTGAGGTCTAGACGATGTTTGACCACTAAGCTCAACTAAAGTCACCCAAAGACCACTAGATTGAGATCTAGTGGTTCTACAGAAATCTAGGTTAAACCCTAAAAAAACCAAAAATAACAACAAAAGGCCCTCCTTCTAGCACCGGTTCCTATTGATGACGATTTCACTCGTAGAAAATAGGTCGAATAAATTCTTCACAGACAATACTACAAACAACCTATCCTTCTTGAAAGATATGGAATAAAGACAACCTAAAGGGAAATTCTGCATTCACAGGACAAAGATTGGCTTTCGTTCAATCCCAAGTCTCTAATAACTAGGTCATGGTTGCATTAGGGTCACTCTCAGGTAATGATGCGATATTGTTGTTAATCTCAAAGGGACTATGGTTATTTCTAGCTTTGCTAAGAATTATAAACATTTCACATAAAATTTCACTTCATTCATAGAATAACATCATGAAATCAAAAGATTCGACATAATATTTCATGAATATCACAAATTCTTTTCTATCACTTAAGTAGATTTAGCATTAAGCATTCAACAACTTTATGGAAAACAAAATATTTTCAACAAAATTTCTTCCATTCATTTAAATTTTTGGAACATTTTCAAATATTTAAACATCTATTCTAAAACAAAGTATAAAAATACTGAAAAATAAAAGTTTCTCCTAGTTATTCTCCATGGATTCCCCAAAGAATTAATTAAAACAAAGAAAACCACTTTATACTTTACCAGATTGCTTCATAGCTACATATAAAAAAGTGCAAGCTTTTAAAGAGAGGGTTTCATTTATGGACACCGAGTAGGTTCTATATGCACCCTTAAATGACACAAAATACAATCTTGCTCAGCCGAACTAACAAAACCAGCTACAAAAGATATTGTGATAGGCAGCTATCTAATAAGCTCTGATATCAATTAATTTCTACGTGCATACAAAGTTTTACGCCAAAATGGTTCAAAAAATAGGAAAAAGAACAAAACTTTAAAAAATTTATGCTCCTCTAACATCCATAAATTCTGAACTTAAAATAAAAATGAGGGTGGAGATGGCCTTTTATAGAAACAAGGCCCTAGAAGTTCAACTCAAAAGTCTATCCAGAGAATCAAAAACAAAAAATTAAAATGTTGAACGTGGCATCTGCCAACTATCATCAAGAACATTCTAGAATAAGTCAAGGCTTTGACTTCATTCACAACAACACTTTTCTGCATACTTCAACACAAACAATTTGCATTAATCAAGGCTACCAGCTTCCTTCCAAAGCACCGGAATGAAAAAAACCTACTGGGACTGGGATCAACATGCAAATTCAAATTTGAAACAAACTAAACTTCCTCATATTTCTGGTATCCAGTTCTTTCTCTTTTCACTTATGACTCACGCTTTGGGATTCTTCCTTCTTTCTTCAACTGATACTCTTGGAAAGCACTTAATACTTGATGCATGCGTTCTTTTGAAATTCTTCATGTTTCTCTCCATGTGAGCTTGAGCCTAATATATTCTTCAGTTACTTAAAGTATGATATCATTTTTCTGTGTTTTGTCTGCTTCATACTTGGCTTTAACATTTTTGCACTGTATTATCTCATCAATAACCTCTTGTGTTAGCAATTAAACAAGATCTATATTTATTCTTTCTATCCATTCCTTGAAGGCTTTAGCTTCTTTTCCTTCATGTCCTAGTGTTTGGGGATCAAAACCTTGGTGTGCTAGTATTTCAATAAATTCTTGATTTTCACTAATTAATCTTCTGCATTTAACGATGACCTTTTCAAATCCTTCAATACATTGTATTAACATGTCACATTCCCATTTCAATTGTTTCTTCCATTTTCCTAGCAATGAAAGTTCATGTCCTAATATTACATCACTCTGTATTAACTCTTGGATATCTGACTTGATGAGAATTTCATTGTTTCGCCTTTCTTCGATGATCTGCTCCTAGAAAAAATTACATTCATCTTCAAATCTTTTCAATTTCTCTGAACGATGGTATGCTTCCTTGTACTTTCTTATTGCATCTGTAATAAATTATTCTCCCTTCTTTACCCAGTATTCAATCCACTCTTCAAACATGTTCATTTTAGGACGAACTGCTACAATTGCATCTACTTACTCTTGTAACATAAGCACCGAATGTTGGGGTAGTTCAACTTGTTCTTGACTAGATAAAGTTAATGACTTAATGAAATGTTCCAAGGTAGCAACCTATTCTTTCATTTCTCTTTTCTTCTATTTATATTTCTGTACTCTGGCAATAGTAGCATTTAAATTTACTTTTATTTCCTTTAACTCTTGCTGCCATGATGAGTGCCCAAGGTTAATACTTGTTATCTTATACTCCTTAGGCATTATTTCATGTCTATCATTATCAATTGTTGGAGTGGCTATCTGAATAGTTCTATTTCCATCTACATTTCTCTATATGACATGCTTTGTGTTTTCTCCGTGCCTAGGTTTAGGAGTACCTACTTCTTGTATAAAATTATTAAGATTCAGAGGTAATACTTCCACTTCCATTGGAGAAGCTAATTCCCTGATTAACCAATCGGGTGTATCATCATCTTGTTGTACCTCTATAACATTTCTTTGTTCCTGGTTACCACTTGTTTCAGGAACTTCTTCTCTTTGATTTGCCACATTTTTTGAAAGGGGGATTTCTTTAATGATATTTGGCATAGATTTGGGATTGGTAGCGTTTGACTCTACATCCTCTATTTGAAGACTTATATTTTCCTGTCTATCCATATTTTCTATTTCATCTCTCAGTACATTATCTTCTTTATTTATTGCTACACCAAGATTCTCTTTATTCTCAATTCCATCTCCTACAAACTATGTAGCTTCGTCTTCTGCAATTTCAATTTTAATTTCAGTTTCAGCATGGCATTTCTCTGATTCTTCAAAGACCTGGGAGTGTTCATCAACATTTTGCACATTCCTAAGCGAAGGCTGGGAATCAAGAGTATCTTCAACAATTATTTCATCAATATGATCCTGCTCTGTAGTCTCCCCTATTTCCATTTCAATTACGCTAGGGTTTCCTTCCTCTGAGGTGAGCATTCTTTGAATAAACTCTTCTTCTTCAACATTTATGGGGTCAGAACCTGTATCCTAAATTTCTTCTATCACTAGGTGTACCATTAGATTACCTTTAGACTTCTTTTCTTTCACTTTCTCCCACATAGCACCCCATTTTTCCACCTGTTCTTTAATTCTAGCTTCATCTTCTTTAGAAATTTCCTCTAAAGCTATAGGAGTCCCTCCCAGTGCTTGTTTCATACTAGCTATATTAATAGAAGGGGGAGAGGTAAATAGTGCTACAACCCTTTGAGATGCAGACTTGGTTTATGCACCAACATTTTCTTTTGCTCCTGTTCCTTCATCAATAATTACTCTTGTTCTTGGTTTAGCTATAGAGGAGGATGCACCTTTAGGTCTCACTTTTGATTTATCTTTACCTATCTCTGCATCTTTCTATTTATCATATGGTTTTATGGGAACTTCTTGTCTTGTAGTTTTAGGGGTTCTTTCTTTAATTCTAATACTTGGAGTCACCTTACTAGTCTTTCTTCTCTTCTTGGTAGGCCTTCCACTTTCAAATGCTATCTCATCTCTTTGTTTCCTCCTTTTATCTTCTAAGAAGATAGGTTCAATTCCTCTTTCTCTCAAACCTTTGCCAAAATCATCAATCCAGTGTTGAGTATATCTTAAGACCAGTCTGGTGAACTCATCAATTGATGTCATATCTTCATTATCAACACCTGGGTTTGGAATGGGTTCATCATATACCCTATCATCATTATAAAATTGGTTCAAAACCTAGCCATCATCTTCTTTCAACTAGTCTGGGATGTCATAAATCTTGAGCATCCGAGCAAATCTTAAATTCATTCTTTCATATTTTCTTCTTCTTACCACTTGCTCATCTTCATAGTTAAGCCAATAATCTTCTAAATGTGGCACATGAGCATGAAAACTAACTATATTTTTAGCAATATTTCCTTCAATATCATAATACACTCTTTGGAGTGGGAACTCTTCAAAATGGTAGGTCCTCATTTCTTCTTCACACGAATCAGTTACTTTAATTGCACTGCACTTATAATTTCCTATTGTAATGGGAAATTTAAAAGAGGCATTTTTGTGAGCATGGCTATAAAGAGCCTGAGATGGCTTTAATTGTCTCACTAATTCCAATAAAAAGATTTTATTTGTAGGATACTTGGTCAACATGAATGTGTGTCCATCAAATCCCTCCACTCTAATGTAGGAGTAAGTTGGGAATTATATGTACCAACCTCCCATAGGCTGAATGTCACTTGGTGCTTCTAGGGATAATATTGTAGCTTTATCACCTTCCATTGTTCTCACCAATTTCATGGAGAACAAATCATTAACCTTCCTATAATCATCTTTATACCCATGGATGGTGATCTAGGGTAGATGTGCATATATCAAACTACTACCAACCTTTGTGCCCAAAGTACCAATCTTTTTCAACCCTTGTTTACTGGCTCTCATAGCACAGGAGTAAATAACATACGATGACATGTAGAAGCATATAGTTTTGGGGAGTGTAGTAATATGTTCATGTAGTCTGTCACTTATCAATTTTCCCCAATGCAATTCCACAGGACCCTCTATCATGCGGGATATTATCACGAACATCCAGGGTTCAAATTTTCTTGCATCTCTTAAACCAACTACTCTGCTCAACAAAGTTATAATATCTTGCATTTCTTGTTTAAAAATAGACCTCTGAATTACCTTGGTTTGTTGTGTAATTGGCTGTTGGCACCATTGGGTGCTCATAATTTCTCTATTACACTCTTTAGCACTTTGATATGTCTTGGTTTTTGCCTTTAGGTCAACATTGAACATTTGTGTGTAAATGGGGAGACCAAATGTGCATATGATTCCTCTCTATGATAGGTCTGTGTAAATTCTCCCTTATTTCTCAACAATCCTCTTGGCTGGGTTGTAATGATTTATACATTGCATAACTAATTCAAGAGCTTCCATTGCTGGCAAAAACCCTCCTACAAGAAGTTACCCATTTTCCACAACATTTCTTGTATATTGAGAAACATTCTCTTGTAATAGCTGTGAAGGGATTTCAATGTTGGAAGACCATCCCATATGAGTGTCTGTAACCATTACATTGATGGTTATGGCTTGTGAATTGCAATACTTCAATTCATCTTCTGCCCTTGTGTCAAAAGTACTCATTTTGTATATAATGTGCTCTACAATTTTTAGAATACGTGTCTTGTGTGCGAGTTAGGGTTAAATTTAACCAAAAATTATGTTTCATAAAACTTTCAATTCATTTTTGATTAAATTTAGCAAATCAGAGAATGATCAACATTTCAATTTTTGAATGGGAAATACCATTATCAAGATTTTTTAGCTTGAGAAACACTTAACAAAGTATCAGTTATTCGGAACATACCTAGTTTTGGCTAATAATGGTGATTCTTCAGAATGCAACTTGAAAACCCTTGGTAGCTGGATCTTGGTTTCTCGAAATTTACCTCTCTTTGCGTGCCAATGTTGCTTCGTTAATTCAATGTCCTTAGAAAATTTGCAATATGACGCAAAGTGGAGTGTTGTAAAAGAAATTGCATGCTTGAGGTGGTGCCAAGTACACAGGTAGTTCACCACCTTCATTAATTACCTATTATTTCACATTAATTCCTAGAATAAAGGTGCAATCATTACGGATTATGGTCCAAATCACAAACACCTAGATTTCTATGTTGGCTCGCTATTTGAGAAGAAAGACGGTATAGTGATTATACGTGGCAATTAGATGTCACACTAATTCTCTATAAGGTATATGTCATTAAAGATACGTGATCGATTGGTGATCACCAGGATTAAAATTTTCTAATATTGCTTTTGAAAGGAACAAACAAACAACAGGATCCGGGAAATACCCTATAAGGAAAGAGAAAACCAGAACGAAAGGAAAGATTGGAAACTGAGTCTAAAAGATATATTTGACATATTTCAAAGCAGAATTTTCAGTTCCTGACTTTTAGGAAAAAGAAAAAATAAAATACCAGACTCCAGTAAAAAGGAAATTACTGGGATTGACAGCTTTGGTCAATGAAATACCGAGCAGAGCTAGAATCTTAAGAAGATACAAATTCTCTTGGCCCAAACGCAAGACTCTGGGGCTCCAGTTTCTGGTAACAGACTAAACATTGTGAGCAAACCGAAACACCAAATCTGGGAAGCAAAAGGATATAACAACAAAGAGGCCAAGTGAAAATGAAAGAGAAAATCCACAACCAATCAAGTAGCAAAACAACGCCGAAGCGAGCGAAAGCAAAAAGAGCAAAGGAAAAAGGAAAAAAAAAGGGGTCCACATTTTTCCAAGGGAAAAAATAGGGCATGTTGTGAGACCACACAACACAAGCTATAACACATCATCAAATTTTTGAAGATTCCAAAAATGTAACATTTCTATTCTAGGGAAAATTTACCCTTGAACCTAAAATTTAGGCTCAAAATTTAAGCATAATTTCCTATTTGGCATCACTTTCTAGATTTGTGCTAGCTTTAACAATTTTCAGTTTCATTTGTGCGATAAATTATATTTTTAGATCTAGGGTTTATGTCAAATAGGTCAATTAAGTCACATAAAATGTATCCTATTTGTAACTCAAAAGAACCAAGCCCTATTAGATTGGTTCTCCCTTGTGGAAACAATCCAATTTTCAAACCTTGGTTGGTCTGTGTTTGAATGTGGAGCTAAAGAAAAATAGTTAGTCCTAGTTAATCTACTAGGATCTTCTTTTCTACTTTGCATAAGGAAAATGGTAATGAAGGTTAATTATCCCAAATCAATTAATCAAGTAGGTATTAATTGATTGATTTTGTTGGAGGATTTGGAGGGTAAGGTTAAACTTAACTAAATAAATGTAAATTTATTTAATTAAGGGTGAGGTATAAAGGATGAATTAAATAATTAAATAAATAATTACTATTAATTTAATTAATGTATAGAGTAGATTAAAGTCAAGTGTCATTGGGTACAAGAAAATTAGGTGTGTACACATGTTATTATGGTAATCCTATTATTCCAATGAAAAAAAAATGTTTAACTTGAATATTGTGCATTTTTTATTATGGTTTCCTTAGTATCAAGTTTGGGTGTGGCTTTCATGAGAACCAAACTATCAATATGGTTCATCTGTAAGGCTTTAGTTACAAAAAAAAATTGTATGCTTTTTTGTGATTTTAATTCTAGAAATATCATGGGTTTGCATGTTAATGGGGTTTTTGTTTTGAATACTAAATTATTGAGGGATTTTTGGTAGTGGACTAAATATTAAATGTGGTTGATTATTATTTTAATGGAAAATAAATTGTTTAACTTGAATATTATGCATTTTTTGTCATTGTTTCCTTTGTATTCATTTTGGGTGTGGATTTCATGAGAATAAAACTATCACTATGGTACAATTGTGAAGCCTTAGTAATAAAGAAAATTTGTATTCTTGTTTTGGTTTTGAATACTAGAAATAACATGAGTTTTATCTTAGTGGGTTTTTTGTTTTGAATATAAAATTATTGAGATGTTTTTGGTAATGGGTTGAGCATTAATTTTTTTTTTTTGAGAAAATAAGCTACATTTATAGGGTGTAGTGCCCTTAACATGAAGAGCCCTGAGGGCCAAAGTTCATCAAAACAAAATAACAAAAATTATCTAGTTACAACATATAGATCGGTCACAGAGACCACACAATGACAAAAAAATAACAACCCACCAGAAAACAAATAGAAAGCCTCCCATCACCTAGCATTACCCTCCCATTCCTTCTTGAGGAATTTCATCAAATCTTCACCAACCAAACTATTGATGGGGTCAGAATCAATAGCCTTCTTGTTAACCTCATCCTTCAACACCATCGAAAAAGTGACAACTAAGTGATGAATGACCTTGATGGTGAACTGGGTCAGTCTGTTAAGCTTTCTTTCTAGAGTGAAAACATGAACAAGTAGACCATTAGAGTACTCATCTTTCACAACATCCAACCTATTAGTCTCTTCTTCCCAAGAAAGATGATTCAAGGAGTCCGATGTGGACTCCTCCAAAATCATATGGTTCAGCTCTGAGAAGTGACTAGGTCATTTTGTGTACTCCTTTGTCTCCTCGATTGTGTCATTCTTGTTGTCTTCCCTCCATTTTCCCTACTCTAAGCTGCTAGAGATGTCATCCACTAGGACCTCTAGCTTATGTTTTTCTATCCTATTTGACCTCCAAACACTAGCATGTTCCACCCCCATGTCACGGCTTGCGACCACCATAGTTTCATCCTCAGAATCTTTGGACTCGATGTCATCTTCATCATTTTTTTGTGGGAGGTTCCTTGACATAGAATGTTATGCCCCTTTTCCCTTTCTTTTGATCAGCTTTGGTTTTAGCAAGAATTTCCCCCCTTTCTTAGTAGGGGTGTTCTTTAATTCATAGAGCTTAGCAACAACCTTGGTTTGAGCCAACCAAACACTACCCTTTTTTTTTTTAGCAGGAGGCTTAGGTTTAGTATCAGTAGGTGGTTGGGTGGTAGTGGGAGGGAGCTTCCACTTAGATCCCCCATAAACAACTGGGGAAGGTTTAGATGGGGAAGGATCGGAAGCTTTGGGTTCCTCAACTTTGATAGTGGAAATGGGGTTTAGAGGGAAAAGGGCAAGGTGAAAGTGGTAGAGGCAAAGGATAAACCCTTGGTAGAGGGGTGAAGGAGGGGTTTATTTTGGATTCTTAGTGGCAAGTTCCATGGTTTCCTTGATAGAGCTTTCATGGGATGAAAGAAGAAAAAATGAGAAACTAATAAGCATCTTATGGCAGAGATGATTCAACATCGAAAAATGATAGAAATAAAAAACTTTCAAACAACCTTCTAAGGGGATATATTTCATTATAACAAGGTACACCTAATCCCACAGTGCAAGAATTTTTCTTCGATCGAAACCAACATGGAGTTTAGTGGGTTTTTCATTCTCCCTAAATAATGGTTACAAACTATCCATGACTTACACCTTAGTGTGTTTCTTAAGCTTCTTCCCAGAATAGGAAAGCCCTATGGCTTTGGTGATAACATATTCATTAATATCAAAGGAAATACCTCCCATAGTAACTCTCCTGTCACATCAACTATTAGTAAACTGAGCTAAGAGTTTCTCATCATGGCATTGTAAACTCTCCATTAGGGGGGAGATACCACCTTCAATGAAAATGTGTCAAACCAATGCGTCTTGATGAAACTCCTTGCAGGATCCTGGTATGGTTCTCACACGGTTATGACCCATGTTCAAGAATAGAGAGGAGTGAATGGTAAAAAAGGTAAAAAAAAGGATTTTTTCAAATTGCGGGAACACCAGTGTAAAAAAAAATCTTATCAAAGGCATAACCATCATAAAAATCTGCATATCTAGCCTAATTAATGTGATGAGATCTTCCCATGTACAATTAGGCATTTCTAAGGGACTTAGGGTAGTGGATTAATAACAAGCAGTGATGAAATACTTCGATGAAGAGTGAAGAGCCATCAAACATTGGAAGTATTAAATGTTATTATCATCATAGGTTTCATTTTGTTAAACTATTGATAGAATGTGGAGGTATTTTATAGCTAGGAAAATATGATTGTGTTAGTATGTTAAAGAATTTATTTTTGTATAATTTAAGTCATAAAAAATGTGGATTTTTACATTATCGAGTTGTTGGTTGGTAATAGTGTGAAAAAAAATTAGGATTTTTTTTTAATGATATGCATGATATACTTTCACAATGATTATTTGAATGAAGGCTTGAACAATCCTAGTGATTGAAGCAACATCTAATTTAAATACATGTGTTATCCTATAAAAATTTTGTTAGAAATTTATTGAAATATTTTCATGTTTATAAGGTTATATTCATGTGATTTAATATTGCAAGAGGATCCATTTCTTCATGAGGATTTGTGCCTAATGTATTGCATAGGTTGATAATATTTTGGATTGGTCATGATTAATGTTTAATATTCTTGGGAAATATTGTTGTTATCTATAAGAATTATTTTGTAGTTTCAATTTAATGGATTGGGATATTTATCATGATAATATAAATGACTCACCTATTGTTTTTGATATATAAAGTAGGAAAACCAAGGGTGCTATCCCATTACAAAAATATTGAAGGCTGAAAACCAAGTCCAAAGACCATAACAACACAAGACAATGCTTAGCGGTTCATTAAAGATAAATGAAAGCAACTAATAGAAAAGAAACAACCTAACTAGAGAGTTAGCCCTAATCCTCTATTGGGAAATTGAATAGTTCCTTGTGACTATTATTCCTATCATTAGTATTCACCAATTATTTATCATGTAACAATAAATGAGTAGTTGTTGATCTATGGATAACCTTGGAGATGAATTTAGAAGTACTAACCATCTTCTTCTCAATTCCCAAAAGCTTATTTTGAGTTCAACAAGCTCCCTCGTCGTAGCAACACATTGAGTGAAGCTATGAATCACCTTTAGAAGGTCCATACTAGAATTGTCAATATTAATAGTGCAATTAGGATGAATATTAGTAGTTTTCTACATATAGTTAGAATTAGACCCATTTTCCTCTTCATTAGCATGTAGAGATTCACTTTCTTAAAATCATCACCAGTTCCCCACTTCCTAATAGTCTTGAGATGGCTCACCAGATGGTTAGATCTTCTTAGATGAAAGCCACTCCCCCCTCCTCAATCTTGCAGGCCACAATATTTACTACAAATTCATCATAAACCAAGACCATCTTAGTTTTCTATTGTATACACCTAAAAAATGGTCTGGATAATCCAATTAATTAAATATGCTTTATTTGATTAATTATCTTAATTTCTTCTACTATTAAATAAGTAGAAAAATTTATTTATAGTTCACATTCTAATTCTCCCGTTCTTCAATTTTAATTAAATATACAACTTCTATAGTTGGTGTTATTTAATTATTACATCATTTCAATCTTAATTAAATAAACAAAGTCTTAAACTTTATTGTTTAATTATCATATTCCTTCTATTTTAATTTAATAAACAACTTCTATAGTTTTTTTTAATTAAATTATTTATTCCCTTTTTGCTAATTTAAATAAATAAATAAAAATTTAAATAAAGGCATAAAGAAAATTCCTCTATTCACTCACCTACCAAATTTGATATTCCAAAATCCAATTTATTTCAACTGGCATTCACGAGAAGTTGTGGAGACAAATTGGAGACAAATTTGAATCAATATGTCAAATCTTCTTCCTCTGATCTTTCCTATCATCTTGCCTAATGTTTTCATGGGGAGAAACCATTCCCTTCATCAACTCCAACTTCTTCATCTCTCACCCTTCAAATCTCAAGATTGAATCCAAGCCTCTTTTGTGCTACCCCATCATAAACTGTTGTCATTAATATATATATTCAGCCTTTCTTCACAGGAAATGGACCCCCGAATCTTTGTGCAAAATTAATCTACAACATTCTTAGCAATCAAGCAATCATATCAATAGCAATAGCATCTTAGCATCAATAGAATTAAAATCATAGCATCAGTAGAATTCACATCATAGAAACATCATAGTTTTATTGTAGCTTTCATCCATCGGGTTTCATGTGAGAATAGATTATAGTAGTATCATAGCTTTTTAGTTTCATTATCAATCATCACATGATTGCATTTAGCATCAATTCCATTCTATAGATAGGCATTTTAATAGTTATGGTGCTTACAAATCTGAGAGCCCTCTGTGACTTGATAAATCTTTGGAGATAGGAGACAATGAGACACTTTCAAGCTTTTTGTGATTTTAAATTAGTTTAATTGCTCTTAAATGTTGATATAATGTTTCATTAAGAAGTTTTTTAGTGTTATTACTTATTTACTTATTCACACTTACATTTTGGCGCCCACCGTGGGGCCTAACCACATGTTTTTAACAAGTTTTTTCTGAAAAGCTTTCGTATAGGAATCTAGCGTGATTCTTTTAGCATGATTGGAAGATTCTATAGCACTTCTGACACAAACTATAGCGCTTCTGCCTGTTTTAGCGCTTCTGAAGAAAACTATAATGCTTTGAAGGACTATTTTAGCACTTCAATCAAAAGCTTTCAGCACAGTCCGACTGATCACATTCAACATCCTTTTTAGCATGTCCACCAAATTCTATAGTGCTTCTGACAAATCTTGTAGCACTTACGACATTTTCTATAGCACATCTGACTATTTCTATATCACTTTTGTTATCTGTTATAGCGCTTATGTGTAAATCGTTATCTGGATCTGACGCGGCCACGGTTAGTAACTTCATTTCTTTAGTTGGACTAAAATGAATCAATCTAGGATAGTCACTTCTCAAATTGGATTAAAATTTATCAATCTAGGATAGTCACTTGATTAAAAATTTATCAATTCTAGGATAGTCACCAAACGTTTCCATTTAGGATTAAAAATGAACACCATCTCTTTTTGTGAAGCAATATCTTCACTGTGAAGCAACATCTTCACATAGATAACAAATTGTCATTTAGGTTCTAAAAATTGAACAATTATTTTCTGTGTTTTTGTGGTGATAGGCATATGCTCTTTCCTTAACTGGGTGATCAAAATGCCAGACTCATCCTTTATTTTATGCATTTAGAGCTTTACTAAATCCTTTAGAAGGCTCGTCGTAGTGGGAAAAAGTACTCACCCTTCGGGTATGACCTGAGTGGGAACAACCAAAGCCAGGTTTTCCAACCCATTATAAAATAAAAGTAAATTGGGATAAATCCTCATTTACCAGAAGTGTGCAAGATAACCATCCCCAAAGCCTTTGTTCTAAAGGTTGGGAAGTCTCTTGAGGGAGTTTATTATTACTACTCCGAACAGAAACCCTATCTATGAACCATAGTGTAGTATCCAACTTGTTAGTTTTCAAACATTGTAATACTTAGTAGTGTTGGGGAAGGGAAGAATCTATCCCCAAGACAGTCACCGTATAATTTCCAAGGACCATTTGCTCAGGGGATAAAGAAATCTAACCTTGAGTATGCACCTGTAAAAGAGAAAAACACAGGCAACCTCTAGGGGGTGACACGACTGTGTGAGTTGACACAATTTTAAGTTGTGGGCTGATTGAGTATAATGATGACCTACTTGTCCTTAAGAGTGAGTCTGTCTGAAGTGTCTTTTTGTTAATAAACCTATGAAAATCAAGAAGGATCTATTTGATCTTTGAACATACACTCACTATTTAGATCTTACGACTTAAAAACAACTGTTCTACATTTGATTGTTGTATATTTCAAAATCATTAAATCTAGATAAAAGATCATCTTGAAAAATACAACTTGGACAAAATCAAAACTGAGAAACATATGATTAGGGATTGGAAAACCACAATTTTTTTTCAAGAAATCCCTTTCCAAGAGAATCAGAAAACCAGAGAAACCACTTAGTTACATAAACCTTTTGAAAAGAATACATTTCTTGTATCAAAGTAGGAAGATTTTGCTTCATCATAGAACTTTCATTCATATATTTCACTATTTTTCTAGAGGTTACACTTATGATTATGCTTTAGAACCCTTGTATTCACAAGCCTATTTTCAGAGAAGAGCTCTTTCACAGGAACCTAACCATTGGCAACCTATTCATCAATCTTCCATCCCACAACCCGCCATAGAATATTCTAACAGACTAGGTCAGTTCTTATAGTAGACAAAACTTAGAAACATTAGGTTTGTCATCCAAAATCAGGGAGTTACTAGCAAAATTATTCTACCAAAATACTAAAAATCCAAAAAATTGCATCACAAAAAGTTTGTCTTCTCATGGGGAGAAAAATTGAACAACATTGTGACCCAAAAACAACGCTTCTACCACATATTATAACGCTTCTGTTAGTACTCTGTCGGTGTCAGAAAATTAGTGTCATAGAGCTTCTACAGTCTGGTCTAGCACTTCTAAGCTATATTTTGGTGCTTCCACAGTAAAAAATAGTGCTTCTACCATTTGTTTCAATGCTTCTAATCAATTTTACAGTGCTTCTATCAGTATCAAACATTACTAGTGTCAATTTTTCCAGCGCATCTGTGGTCTGTTTTAGCACTTCTGCTCTATTTGAAAACTCTTTTACTAGACCTTTTAGCACTTCTACATTCTATTTCAGCATGTATACCCTCTATATTAGCGCTTCTACAAAACTAAAAAAAATAGAGACCTTTTGGAAACGTCTATCAGATTTGTTGTCATCAAAAACTCAGCTTTTTACTAGTTAGAAACATTTCACAGTTCAAACAGTGTCCTAAAAAACAGAAACAAAGTAGGTTTTTACAAGTCAAATTGTTTTCAAACATAAACCCAGATCTTGTAAAATACAAAGTGTCAAATTATCAAAAAAAATCTAGATTATTGAGTCAAGTTTCCTCATCAGGATTCTAACATCCTACCATCACGAAACAAAAACTTAGAAATCAGATTTTCCACTTAGCCTCATCAATAGAATACATCATTCTATTTGGATTTGTTAAAATCAAATTGACACTAATCACAACACAGAAGATCCAAGTTTAGTGAAAACAACTAAATTTTTTTATGCCAATCATGACAAGGTTGCAAAGACAAAAAATCAGAGAGAAAGAAATCGGAAATCCAAACATGACTGAACAAAATCCCTTTTATCGATTCCAACAACATGAAAACAATGAAATAACACAAGAAGATATATAACACGCCCAACAAGACCCAAATTTTCATAAATTTATGGAAAAGGTCTTAGAACAAGATATGGAGAAATATCTCTTGATCTTAGCAGAGTTAGGTGCCAAACTCCTGAAAGATTTCGACATTAATCAGTTAAAAGAAACACCTAGAACAAATGAAATAGAACCAAACCACACCTAGGACATAGATCAAGTGGTTGCTTTAACGACTCAAATGCAAAATCTACAGCAACAAATTTAGAATATGCAAATAGGAACTGCCAAGAGATATTTATTACATGACATTTTTCCTTACCCTTTTCATCTGAGTGTGGATATGATACCTTTCCCTAGACACTATGAATTTCCTAAATATGATAAATACAATGGAAAATCAGACCCAATTGACCATGTAGGGAATTCAGAACAATGAGTCTCGAGTTTTCACAAGAAGATACTTACCTCATGAGGTTATTTCCTAGGAGTTTGGGAGCCCATTGTATGGAATGGTTCTCCAAGTTACAACCATGGATTCAATTCTTTGAAGATATGGTCAATAAATTCATCTCTCAATTCTTCTTCAACATACAACACGACATAACCATAAAAGATATGTATAACCTAAAAAAAAAAAATGGTGAGACATTCCTATCATTCTTACAATGTTTGAGAAAGTTTCTCACTAGATATCCTCGACCAATACCTGAAGAGGACAAAATTGAATTATTTATCAACAACTTAAATGATCAGATGAGTTATAGAATCGAACTGCAATGTCCCCCAACATTTGAAAAACTAATTGAAAATGGGCTTAAAATTGAAGAAGCCCTAGTCAAACGAGGAGTGATTAAACACTACAATGATACACCAAACAATGCAAATCACTATGGAAACAATGACAAGCCTAAATTTTGGAAGAAAAACAGAAATAATGGAAGCAACAATGCTACAACCGACACACAAAATACAAAACTAGTAGTCAATTTGACAACAACAACTGTAAAAAAAAATAAAGTGAAAATCAGAACAATAATCAAAGCAATACTCAAAACAATAATACCAAAAATGAGGAATCTTGACCATCTTATCAAAGACAATCCAATCGACGAAGATTTACCCCATTAGGACAAACTTTGGAATCAATAATGAGAGATCTCATTGCAAACAAACTTATTACTCTACCAAAAGCATGAAATTGGGAGCTGAAGGTAAAACCATCCTGGTAGAACGATGTTGATTATTGCAACTTTCATAAGAATAAGGGACATAAAAAAAATGACTGTATGCAATTAAAACATTTGATACAAGACTTGATCGAAGCAAAGAAGGTGTTTGTCGAAGGGCATAAAAAAAAAATGATCACAGTGCATTTACAAATCCATTACCTAACTATGAAAAGGGAGAGTCTTCTTCAAGTGGTAAAGGAAAAAGTATAAACTATGTCTATGACACCACCATTCTTTTCCATTTTGAGGTTGAGAAAATTGATAGTGATAACCAAACATATGACACAAACATCAATGACATTGAATCCCTGAACATGATACCAATCACAAACACATCTGACAATCAAATCAATGTCCTAAAGATTAGGGAAATAGAAGACCATCAACAAGTCAATGTGATGATAAGAGGGCAGTCCAAAGTGATACTGAAAGGAGTCTCATCCAAAAACACTATTCCCCCATTGCATCAATACAACATCGTGGACCAATTACAAAAGATACCTACCCAAATATCTATTCTGGAACTTCTGAAAATTTCACCATCACACAAAGAAGTTTTGGAACAGGCTCTAGTAGCTACAATGGTGCCCAATAATTTGGATGTTTGTCAATTCCAAGCCATGGTGGGACATCTTACCACACCACATTTTTTGTCGTTCTCCAAACAAGATGATGTGTCACTAAATCACCCACACAATGTGGCCTTGCATATAGAGGTTCTAATCCATAAACACCGTGTCAAGTGTGTCTTAATAGATGGTGGAGCTGGATTAAATATTTGTACTTTGAAAATAATTCATGCACTAGGCTATTCCGACAACGCCATTGATGCTAGAAGAAAGATAACAATAAAGGCATATGATGAAGAGGAAAAATCTTCCAAAGGGATGATAGTACTTCCAATTCAAGTAGGACTAATTGTCAAAAACATTGTTTGTCAAGTGTTGGACAAGGATCTAACATATAACATACTCTTGGGTCATCCCTGGATCCATGAAATGCAAGCGGTACCTTTGATATACCATCAATGTCTGAAATTTCCAGTAAACGAACAGGAGGTCACCATTATCAGCTTACAACAATAATCCACAGACTTGGAACATGTTAAAAGTAAATCAAGACACTTTAGTACCCCACAACAAAGAATTCAACACTTACACTTCATCTAGTGGTGAAAGACAACCCAATTTCATATCTAAATGGGTTGAGAAGAAGGATCGAGCAAAGGAAATAACTGTTGCAGACACAACTTTATCAAAGACTAAAGGTCCTATAAATGAGTTATCACAGCAATTTGTAGACAAGGTCCAGTTGAAGGACAAAGGCTTAGGAGAATATTCTCTTGAGAAATCTTTGTGTCTATCACAATTGCTACCATCACCAAAATAATATGGAAATCCTACATCAAATACACCACGTTCATCACAACCAATCACAAATCTTAATGAAATATTTGTTAAAGCAGGTACCCTCAAAGATGAGTAAGAAGACAAAGCCATTCTCAATTGGTTATATAGGGATGAAGAAGCCTCAACATCAACAAGTATCAAAATCAAAACAAATTAGTATGGAAAAGGGAAGGCTATCTTAGAAAAAATGTGCTAGGAATGGCAAGGACCAATTGGCAAGAGAAAGGATGGTATTATAGAACCTATTCAACCTCTAACATTGCAGCCTAAAGACAAAACAAGATTAGGCTACACAAGGGAAACAAAAGAGGAAGTAACTCAAAAAGTGGTAGAAAGGATTCTACAAATGAGAGATGGTTCTAACATAGATTCCAACAAGTATGAATGGGATCATTTATCTGCTACATCATACATTGACAAACAAATTGATGTCATTCAAACATATACACCCTTACGAAAGGAGGAACAAAGTTCAGGAAATAGACCATTTATAATGGGATCAACAAATATTGACGACTCAAGTGAGGACAATCAGTCATCGAGTGAGATAGATGACTTGGAGGTGAGTACTATCATAGACCTCAACCTTCCTACCGAAAACTTTGACCACCTAGCTATCAGAACACTTACAACTGTCGAACTTACTCAAACTGATGACTTATTACCATTGAGGCATCCTGAAATTATTGACTGGGAACCCACTGAACCTATTCATTTACCAGTCTTTTCAAATGATGATGCCATCACAAACTATCTTTGCAATGATGAACCTGATACGAGTTCTATCCATAACACTCATAATGACACTTCACAAAGGGAGGGTGCCAAATCTTCCAGTTGAAAAAATGACAATAGGAAAAATAAATCTAATGGTGAAAACCTTTCTGAGGTAGCATTAGATTTTGAAAAAGAAAAAATAAAGAATGTATCTAACAGTGAAAACCTTTCTGAGGAACTGAAGGATGGAAGATTTGACACCCTCCCAAAGCATTACCATGATAGATCATCAGTCTTGGTAGAACTGACACAGTCTATAAATTTGGGAACAACTAAAAAGGCCAAGATACTACATCTGGAAGCATCCATGACAGAACAAGAGAAGCTTGCATTCACCAAATTCTTTGAGGAGCGACACATAAATTTGCATGGTCTTATTCTAACATGCCAGGATTAGATCCAAATCTCCTCATGCATCATCTGTCGCTACCAAAAGGAATGAAACTAGTCAAACAAAAATTGAGAAAGATGCATCCCCACATTGCCCTAATGGTTAAAGCTGAGTTGAAGAAATTGTTGGATGCAGGATTTATCAAGTCCATAGATTATGCAAAATGGATCTCAAATATTGTGCTAGTATTAAAACCTGATAATAGCATCAGAATATGCACGGATTTTAGAGATTTAAACAAGGCATGCCCTAAGGATGATTTTCCTTTGCCTAGCATTGGCATTATTGTTGTAACAGCAGGACATGCCATATTATCTTTAATTGATGGCTTCTCAGGGTATAATCAAATAAAAATAGCACCCAAAGATCAGGAAAAGACAACATTCACTTGTCCTTTGGGTACATTCTATTGGAATGTCATGCTCTTCAGGTTTTGTGTGAACCCCAACCTTGGTACCTGCAAAACAACAAGAATAAACAAGTTAGACAAGAGATTGCAAGCCAAAACAAGGATTCCCCATGAAATCCATTTACAACATTCAAACTAGGAGGAAAATATTAAAGCACACAATGGAAATGATAAAACAAAGATTAAATCCTAATTAGATGTGCAAACTCATGATCCCATGGGGGAATTGGTGCCAATTTGATGTGAAAATTGGCCCTTTCCCAATTCCTATGATGCAAGCTTGATGTATTGAAAATGATTGATCCACTTTGTTGGTGAAGAATGAGAACTCCAAGCCAAAATCTGCAAAAACCTAGCTATGACTCAATGATAATGGATAAAATTCAAGAGATATTTGAGCATGGTAACTTTTCCTAGATTGTGGATGATGAAATGAGGATATGAGCTCTTCATTTATAGAATTCCAAGATGGATGAATGTTCAAATTTGAGCAATGTGGGACTAACATTCATCCAATGGTATGATGCCACTTGTCAAGCTATGAATGGATGGAGGATGTGGAAGATTTTGGGTTTGTGCCAATAAATGCATAATTTTGAATTTCAAATTTGTTGAAATGACATGTAAGAGGGAAGGGAAAATGCAATAAATGCCACTTGGCTCAAGGCAAAGGACATGTAAGATGAATTTATTTCCTTGTTGGATGTACATGTTGACTTGGAATTTTTGAATTCAAATTGAGAGAATATTCCAAAAGATGCCTTGTGAGGAAAATCGAGATTTAATAAATGAATTAAATCTATTTTCATATGCAACTTGCATTATCTAGAGGATGGACATGAGATGAGATTAAATTAATCAAGGATTAATTAATTTAATGAGAGAGGTTAGATGATGTGACCTATTTGACTCAAACTTATGGATTTATTTAAATCAAATAAGAGAGGAATATGACAAGAGATTAATTAAATAAGGATTTTGATTTATTTAATTAAAAAGAGATGGTGTTAGATTAAATCAAATAAGGTTTTAATTTATTTAATTTAATGAACATACTTTAGAGATTTAATCAAATAATTGATTATTTAATTAAATAGGGATAATTAGATCAGGTGGATTGATTTAATTAACAAAAGAGATGACTTAATTAGATAAAATGATTTATTCAATTAAGAGAGAAATACTGATGAATTTAATTAGATAGGGGAATTTGATTAAATGGTTAGACCGAGGGATGATTCAGGAAGAAACAATGTTAGTAATTAGGATCAGATGCACAATGTCAATTGGTACATTTTACGTGTCTACATTTTGCCCCTCTTTGAAGCAATGTACTTGTTGTGTTGGTTCAAAGAATAAACGATCTCGATCAAAGCCAAAAAAAATTGATATTTAAAAACTTGCCCCACTATTGCCTACCAGGAGAGAATATGCCAATATAATGCCCCCTCGAGAGATTGGACGAAAATTTCAATTTTTTTTTTTTTGGGTGATCTCGTGAAAAAAGATGACAAAGTACCCAATAGGTCTGAAAGGGCCCTGGCAGACTAAAAACGTGTCTAAACATAATAAAACAATGAAAAAAAAGCCTCAATCGAACAAAAACAGGTTCAGGGGTCCAAAACCCTAGCAAGACAGCCATTCAGGGTTTAAAAACCCTAATTTTTAGACTTAAAAGGGGCCCGACGGGTCATTTTCAAGTCATTTTCACACACCTCCGCTAGCAACCTTGAGATTTGAGCTCTGAATCTTCGGCGATATGGTGTAATGAAAACTTCCCCTACACATCACTGATCAAGTTCAGACATACCAGCAGCCACCTGGCATCGGGGCATCGATATGTGACCCTTACCCAAGCTTCGTCTTTTCATTTAATACTTTAATTAATGCTTAAAAGGGGCGGCTCGCCTACAGTGATGCTATATAGCGCCGCTCGACATTCAAATTGCACCGTGCAGTGTTGTTTTGTACCGTAGCGGTGCAATTCAGAGTTTAAAAACTCTGATGCTGAGATCGGGTTTGGCGGGCTGGTTTGAAAAAGTGTGACGCGGTGTCGCTGAATTCACCTAAACTGCGATGCTGGAAGGGAAAGTGCACCGTGGTGGTGCCAGTTTGCACTTTTTGGGCTCTAGCGTCGAATTTTGAATAAAATCAAACTGCAACACCATCATAGGTTGCACTGCTAGAGACGTTTTTGGAGCGCTTATTTAGAAATTTTTCAAAAATTTTAACACATTGACCTTCCTTGATACAGGACGTGACGAGAGAGCTCTACTCTCAAGAGCACAGGTCGCGAGATTTGGCTAGTATCTTGTGAGACCTGAGTGACAGGGACCAGGATCAACTCAGGGTTGCAGGGTTATGGCACATTGCGTACGCAGCGCCCGTGCGCACCCACCTAGGGATGTTGTCAGCGCTGGCCAAGAGGTGGCACAGTGAGACGTCCTTGTTTCATCTCCCCACTGGCGAGGCCACCGTCACTCTAGAGGACGTTTGGTGTATTCTACAATTGTCAATTCATGGCCGATGGGAGATCTTCGATATGGACAAGGGGTGCGAGGCCTACTGCAGAGTCGTCGCCACACGGGACATCATCTTTTGTGAGGGATAGATAGAGCTAGAGCGATACAGGGTCATAGCACCTCCCTACTGCTGGGCGATTGCAGCTATCATTTCAGGTCTTGTTGTCCTAGACAGACAAGGGCGATACTTCAGTCCTGGCTGGGAGTATTGCTAGGAGCGAATGGTCCAAGACAAGCCTGTTCATTTCACATGGGGGCCTGTTCTTCTAGCTTCACTTTACAGGGACCTCCATGAGTACATATATATGGACGATAAAGTGCTAGGGGCTGGGGTGACTTTACTTCACGTCTGGGCATGGGAGCACATTTTTGTGCTACGTCCATGTGTCATTCCAGTTTTGATGGGGGCAGACGATGCCCTCGTGGCATGATACAAAGGTGGTGTGTCCTTTACACACACTGGTGAGCACGGGATCCCCTACTGGAGGCGAGTCTTAGACGAGATGTTGGTTTTCACTTGGCGACCATACCTTGGTCAGCCTAGATGGGCTGATGATGCCGATCAACTATTCTATTACCGCTAGGACTGGTACATGTAGGGGAGGGAGCATACGATGATCAAGAGGTACCTACCTGGGTACGTACAACGTCAATTTGAAGAACCACAGGATCTGCCTGATGACGACTATGTAGCCATCTTTGCTCGCAGCATGACACAGGTGTCATGGGGACAATACATTCCTGCCTTAGAGGCAGTCAACAGCTTTAGGCACTTGGTAGCCTAACCGTGGGCCTATGATCAAGGTTTAGCAGATCCAAGCACCACTCAATCCTACAGGGACTGGTTTCGACCTCCACTTCGGTTGACTATTCCCGGTGAGGACCCAGATGTGCGGAGAGTCAGGGGCTGAGGGGGAGGCTGAGGAAAGAGAACTGAGGTTTGACAAGATCCACCGGTCGTGTCCCTAGTCCAGCCAGGGTAGGGGGATGTTCAGATGCAAGATCAGCAGCAGGTGTCACCAGTTCCACCACCATGGGTACAGCCAGCAGGATAGGCAGATGCACAGGACACCTTGATTGCATAGCTGTAGGCCTAGGTTCAGGCGGTGATAGCGGAGAGAGATCAGGTGAGGGCTGAGAGAGAGTAGCTCAGGGTCGAGAGGGATTAGGCCATGCAGCAGAGAAAGGCTGCAGAGCTATAGGCAGCCACTGTGCTAGGCCACATACAACAAATAAAGAGCATGACAGCCTCCTCCTCCCAGGGTACAGTGTCAGTGTGATCCTACAGGGATGCTATCTGAGAGGCAAGGTATTATCGGCAGTCCTATCATGAAGCTGTACCCAGAGCAGAGTGGGTCCCAGAGTATTCAGAGCGAGCCAACCATAGACTAGCAGAGGGTCATGGTGACAGGGGTGAGGGTAGCATCCACAGGGACCGAGCTTGATCGAGATGATATATATTTTTTGTGCCTTATGGGCTCATTTTTGATAGCCCGATGGGCCTTTTGTACCGATTGACATATATGTACAGTGATCTGATTTATTCTTTGTACTATGATTGTTGCGTGATGATATATATATGAGCCGATGATGATTTTGATGTGATGTATTGTGTTCTCTTTTATGCATGGATGGTTTATTTCTATATGCTTTGCAATGATGTCTTTATGGATGCATTTATTTCTAATGATGTATGCGTTATGGTTATGACTAACAGATCTATATTATGTTAACCTATGATATGAAAATGTGATGGTCTATTTATGATAATGCAAATGCGATGGTCTGATATGTGAAATGATATGATCTATGGTGCACATGCAAAATGATATGTAAATTGTGCTTTATGAAATTTTTATGAATGGATGTGTATATGTTTTGTTTGTAATGAATTTTATACGTCTATGCCTATATGGAATGATTTATGCAATGAATGTTTTATGATGTTATCTACGAGATGATATGGATGATGAAATATGAAATGTGATGGTCGTAATATGCTGCAAATGAAATGGTGTTAATGCATAATGAGATGGTTTTATGAGAGGCTTAGAATAACAAATGTTATTATCCTAAATGTAATAAGTGATGATGTATGTGATGCAATGATATGTTAATGCGTAATGTAATGTGAATGTAAAGTGGTGAGATGATGTCATTAATGTTATGCAAGTATGTATGCCTAATGAATTAAATGCTTATATACCTATTGTTTATGATTATGCAAAAATGATTATGAAATGTTTCCATAGATGCTATGCGATGATTTATATGATAGATGGTAATATGAAATGGTTATTAAATGAAAATGAATGTTATGCGATGATTGATATAATGCCATGAGATGCAATGTAATGGGTGAATTGCAATGACATGGATGCACCTATCTATGAAGAATGTTTATGATAACCTGTTTATATGATGATTAAAATGTAATGCGTATGTTTCCTATATGATACGTTTATGCAATATGCTAATGATTTGTGGATGCAAGATCGATGACGATGATGGTGATTGATGATCAACTGTCATAGTACCTTGCTAGTGTGGTTAGTAAGAAAAGAAGAAGTCATTTCAACAAGACACAAAGATGATGTCGAAAATGATGATGATGATGATTACTTGTCATGGAGTTGATATTTTCAAAGGGCCAATTTCCTTATGTTTGATGACACACGTGGTATAATGCATCAAGGTTTTGAGAATTAGGATGGCATTGTACCTACTTTGACTTGACAAACAAATAGGAGCATTTTTGCTCATGCCTGACATATGAAAACCTTGCTAGGATGCACTTTAGAAGTTTCAAACACCTCAGATCAAAACATGGAAAGGTATAACCTATCAATGCATAACAGTTTCCTAGATCTAGCAAGACACTAACAAAGCAAGTATTCACCGAGGTTATATTACAAGAACGCCCAACAAGCATAGCAGACAAAAGATAATGATCATTGCCCCATTCCTATTTCTCTAAATCCTCTATTTGGATATCATCGAGAAGTCCTTGGAATGAGCACAAATAAGATAAGTCAAAGATGAAGACAAAGTAAACAAACAAAACTGATGCTCTTCAATACCGCTAATGGAAAAAGGATGTGTTTTCTAAGGATGATAACCAAAACTTATTGCTAAAAGATAATGCCCATTGTAGGAAGGATTCATCCTAGGACATGTTAGTGGATGGTGGCATGCCATTTTTTTTATCCAAAGCATTCTAAGAGATGATTGATATGAGACTGAGTTTGGATGATGAGTTACCAATACCAAGAGATGACCAACTTTCCAGTACACTGACTTAGACCTAAGATGTTTTTGAGTTTTACTTTTAATCTGCCAGACTTGTTTCTAACTATTTCACCAAAGGTTGAGGATGACAATCAGTTTATTATGGATGGTGTTATTGCGGGTGCAAGCGAGATGAGGTGGATGGATTTTTCAAATATTTGGATGTTTTTGATGTTTTGCAATGTTTTGAGGCTACTTTTTGGTATTTTTTGAGGTTTTACAAATGTTTTGATTTTTGATTCTTTAAATTTTTTTGGGATTTTCCGAGATTTTGACCAAGAGATCAACCTCAGCACCCATCCCAGGGGTCCTGTGAGCCGATCGACATATTAGCCTTGCCTACTATACACACAGAGACCACGTAGGGCCCTGACTGATGACTTGACCCATTTATATGACGTATATACATGATGAACCGCCGCTGCCAGACTTTGACTCTCATAGGACTGACCTAAGGTCTCTAGGGATGATCAAGATCAAACTGCCTCTACGTCAAGCCCGTAGATGATGTAGTTCACAAGATGTGATTCTGCTTAATTTTTGACCACTTTGACTTGTTGATTTTATATTATGTTTTTGACTTTTGATTTTCCTCGATTTGAGGTCTTTAAGATCATACACGAATCTGATCCGATAAGAACATGCCCCCAGTATGATGCAATAGACTACTCCGATAAAGGTAGGACAAATTGACCTTGAGGATGGGCCGAGTAGTACTAGGAGGGATCGTGATACAAAAACAGGACCAAGTTATGGTGCGGATACGAGTGGATGAGTGATGGGTGGAGACCTGAATGATGGATGATGGAAGCGAAATGGAGGATGATGTCAACAAGCCCCAAAGATCCCGTGGATGGAAAGTGCTTATTTACGCAAGGTTCTGCTTTGCCGTGTTTTCACTAAGGTATCATTAAAGTGCCACCAAGTGTTTTCTACCTAGAGGAGAAATTTTGATTCTTTCTAATTTTTGGATTTTTTTGCTTCTTTTGATTTTTTTGTCATCCAAAATGCCTCGCTTTGCTAGGTTTTCACCAGCAACCATTTTTCAGACATTTAATTTTTAGATTTTTGCTCCTATACCTGAAAGATTTAGTACAAACTTTTTGAGATGGAGCTTATTTCATTGGCTCTGCAGGTTCTTCGGTGTTGATAATCGCATGCCCTTAATTGTAACTGTTGTATGACGGTTTCTATTCCCAACCAATTGGGTTCAAACTTTCCTTTGTTGCTTGGGTTTGGGACATTCTTCCGATTTTCTTTAAGATCAGCTTTTCTGACTTGAACGGCTTGATTTTCTCGGTCAGCTCCTTTGAGTCTATTCCTGATAGACTTGCAAATGATCTAAAGTGACCACGCCGCTTATCCGAAAGAAGCACGTTTACCTAGTCTTGACACTGGTATTCATCAGTTGATGAGGTATTGTTGATATCTGAGGGATGGGAGCTCGATTTCAATAGGGCATGATCCATAGACCAAGGAGATAGGTGCGCCCAAAGTGGGTGTGTGGATACTGTCTGATAGGCCTGGGGGTAGGGATTAAGCTGTAAATGCTAGTCACAATCAAGGCTATCGATTATTTTGAGGATTTTCAAAATATTTTGTCAGCTCACGCCATTGCTTTTGGGGATAATACAGGGTGGAGAAGTGATGCTGGATTTTGAATTTATGGCACAAGTCATTGACATCCTAATTTTTGAATGGTGTCCCATTATCTGAGATAATGGCTTTTGGAACACCATAGCGACAAATGAGGTAGTCTGTGATAAATTGAGATCCTGCTTTCCCAATTACATACATCATGGCATGGCCTAACCTGCACTGTAAGTACCCAATTGTGGTTATCATGAATTTGGTGGCCATTGGATGAGGTGAGGTGATTTTCCAATGAGATCGACTCTACCTAAAAAGGCCATGGTGACGTATAGAGGGAGCTCTGAGCTGGAGCATGGATGAGGTCCCCTACCGACATTGTAGACACTTTTGACATAATCATGTACTCTCTTCCATTGTACAACACCCCATCCTCACTCCCCTAGCTATGGTCATTCCACTCGAGTGTGAACCATAGATACAAGTGTACTAGCTTAGAGGTTAATGCCTCCCAACATTTAAGCAAATAGCAAGGTAATTTCTTATGCTTCATATAGGGTATCACCTAGGATGACAAATTTGAATGCCTTTTACAAAGGTTCATTTTAGGCCTGATGGTAGGTCATGCATGACTCCTATTCAAAGATATGTAGATGTCGATACCAAGGATCACCGGGACCAAATATTTTGCACACGAATTCTGATTCTGGTACCTCGAATGTAGGGACGAGAAGCTGCTCAATCAAGAATCCATATTTTGGAACATTGTTGGGGATGTCTAGTAGAGACCCAATTGTTGCCATGGCATCTGCTACTCTGTTGTTGGTTCTAGGAATCTGTTCAAATGTTATTTCAATGAAAGATTCTTTAAGAGTCTCCACCAATTTCTTGTATGGAGTGAGCTTATCATCCTTGGTCTGATATTCATTATTGACTTGATTTATGATCAACTGAGAGTCTTCGTACACTTTGAGAGCTATGATGGTCCATTGCATCATGAACTGAGACCCGAGTCAAAGCCCTCAGATTCGCGACGTTGTTATGTGCAAATACCGCTTGTATGACCTGGTATGCAACCCCTTGTGGGGTAAAATACAGCACCAACTCCTCATCCGTGTTAAAGTGATCCATCAAGCAGGCTTCCAGCGGGTCACCACGTTGAGGTTAAAATGGATTCATCCGAAACCTCGAGACAGAGACTTTTAATAGATAGGTGCTCACGCCAGCTTGATCCGCAATGACTATCCCTTTAATTGATTTCCGCCTACATACTCGAAGGTCAGCACTGGCTAATATCATCACCCATTTTTCCATTCTTCTGTATGAGCATGCCTTTTGATAAGAGAGATACTTGAGGGGTCAATTTTGGCGATGAGCTTCTTTATTCTTGTGTGCCAAATACGTAATGTCTGAATTTTTGTGATGCAAATACTACCGTGAGGCATGCTTTCGAAGGAATACTAGTTTAGCTCATGACCACTCATTGTTCTACTTCATAGTAGAGTAGCCGCTTCCATTCCATTTTGTTGGCAATATTAGGAGAGCTCCATGTTACTATTATTGTTGCTTACACGTATAAGATCAATGGCTTTTGGGATGGGTGGCATTAAGACTGTAAAATAAGTTAGATATTTCTTGGATTTTTGTTGGAATGCTTTCTTCACATTTTTGTATCCCATTTGTATGCTACTCCCTTATGAAGTAGGTGAGAGTATGGTTTCTGCTTGTCCACCATTTGTGCTATGAATTGTCGGATGGATTGGAGTTTTCCTTGGAGACCTCTCAGTTGCTTTAATGTCTTTGGTGCTTCCATTTCGAGGATTGCTTTTACTTTTGTTGGATCTACCTCGACACTTCATTGACACTATACTTTAGAGATTTCAGATTGTAATCAATACATACCCTTTTGGGTCTACCGACCTTGCACTTCCAAATGCATCAAAGATGGAACCTAGGGTTGCGCGTGACTCTTCTTTTTTGGATCAACAGATATCATCAACATAGTCTCAACCTGCTTTATGGATCATGTCATGAACAATAAGTGGCCTCGATATGTTGCGTTTGTGTTCAGGGCTGAATTTCAGCATCATGTTCCAATAGTAGGTCCCCATGGACAAGTGAAAGCCATTTTGTGTTGGTCCCTCTTTTGCTATCATGATCTAGTTGTATCCTGAGAATCCGTCCATTAGTGATAGGATCTCATGTCTTGCTGTCATGTCCACAATCATATCAATGTTGGGAGAGGAAAGTCATCCTTAGGACATGCTTTGTTCAAATTCTCTCAAGTCTCAGCAGATTCTCGATGGCTCCGGCCAAGCCAGATAGGTACCAAATTTTGACACCTATTCTAGATAATCTAATATTTATAAATCTTTGTGTCCAATAGCTTTAGCTCCATTTTGACTAACAACGCGATTGAGGATGTATTTTTCAAAGCTTTTTGTTTTGACCGGCTTTTGCTTTCTCCGCTGGATACACTGCTAAATGATGAACCATAGTCTTTGGATCAAGTCCTGACATGTAAGCATAACTCCATGTGAAGTTTATTTGTCTCTCCTTTAGGAATGCCACTAGGAGTTCTTACTCTTCTAATAATAGTGATTCCACATAGAATGTGATATGGGTCTCTCAATTTTAGGTTGACCGATTGCATTTTTTCAGCTAAGACCGCTGAATTTTCCCGATGAATAGCTCTTAAAGGAAGATTGAACTTTCATCCCTGTGCCCCGTAGAGGTTTTCACCATTGGATACGTCCTTTCTTTTTTACTTTTCCTTGTCGAGAGTGCCATAGTGTGGTTTTCTACTCATGACTTAGATATGATTCTTACTTCACTTTGTGACCTAAGGATCTAATCATTTCTATACAGCCGTGTGTCCAACTCCATTATAAACCCTACTCAGATCCCCTTCTAGAATGTTGTCCCAAGAATCCATGAATCTGTAGAGAGCATCATCATTTTGAAATGTATCAAGAACCCGTGTCCCTCGTTGGTCGTAGTTGATGAGTTGGGGATATACTAAATGGATTTCATGATTTTGATGGTCTATTTCAAAGGAGAGGGTACTAATCATGCAAAGGGAGGTATCCTCAAATAACCTAGGTAGATTGGTCATGGTATCCTCATCATCACTACTAATATAGGCCTCAGTTATAAAGTTATGTATGTCTCTACCTATGGATGTTGATGATCGTACTTCTACTGCTATTGGTTGAGGAGAAATATTAACTGTTCTAACTGGAGGACTCCGGCCATGTATGGTTATACTCGAAGGGGTACATCCAAGGCCAAGATTTGTTATTGTTCGTGTCTCTGGTATGATAGGTATTATGAGCCCATTGTTGTTTTGTCCTACTGATTTTGTCATAGCCCATTATGGCATCATTTGTAGGCCCTTGCTTGTCTCTATCCATTGGTAATCTACAGGTGTCAAATCATCTTGATATAACATGTGAGATGGATCTGCTTCAATAACCTCCTCAGGCCAAGGTCTCCCATCTTGTGAATCTGTGATGTCTCGTGAGATGTTTGTGATGTGGGAGGCTTGATTTTGTACAAAGCATTGTTAGAGTTTAGAAGCCCATAACCATCATCCCAGATGATAAGCTCGATGTTGGAGATGGTGGAATGGTGGAGTGGTGAGGTCTCTCACAAGTGGACTCAGAGTGGTAAATATGTAGTGGATGGGCCCTCATCATTTTTTGGCACTTGGGGGATTTTGTAATATTTTGCTTCAATATTTTTGCAATATGAGAAAGGTTCGAGATCTCCATGGACGGTAACTTCTTGTCCGTTATGTGTAAATTTCACACATTAGTGGAAAGTTGATGCTATGGCTTTCATCACATGGATCCATGGATGTCCTAGGAGGATATTATATGGCAAGTCAAGGTCCAAGACCTGACAAGTGGTTTCCATGAGAGTTGTCCCTACTTGAATAGGGAGTTTAATCGTGCCTTGAGACACTCTTTCTTGGTCATCATATGCTCTTATCGTGATGCCCTTTCCTTTGTCAATGGAATCTTCTGATATTTTCAATTGCTTGATGAGGCTTAGGGAACATATGTTCAAGCCCACACCTCCATCCACCAAGACCCTTTTGATTTTTCTCTTGTGTAAAATGGCTTCCAAGTGAAGTGCACGATTGTGAGATGGTTGGGTGGGGAAACATTGGCCAGAAAATGTAAGGAGATTAGGCGTTATGATATTTCCGACCATATCTTGGAATTGCTTTGCATCGAGATCTGCGGGGACAGTGGATGAGGCTAATGCTTCCTCAAGGATCTTTTTATGAGCTGATGATATTTTTAACAACTCCATGATGGAGATGTGTGTTGGCATTCTCTTGAGTTGATCTAGGAAATTGTAGCCATGCAGAACAGATCTAGATGAAGGGACTTTGTTTGGTTGGGATGATCCTGTGATGGTGACTTTTCCACCTCTTTTGGTGACTCCACAATCTTCGGCATGGGCGCCCTTGATGGTGATGACCATGTAGTCTTCATTTAGGGAGGCAACGACTGTTTCATACACATGATTTACATTGCCCTTCCCTTTATCATTTTTATTCCCTTTGTTGCCATGATTTGACATCGGATTCGTATATATCTTAAGATCCTGATTTCCTGTAGGTTGTTCCACGTTTATGATTTTCTTATCGATGAGATCTTGGATGATTTTTTTGAGTCTCATGCAACTGTTTGTGGTATGGCCTTTGATTTTATGAAATTCGCAAAGTTGATTCTTGTTATACCAAGGAGGTTTGACATTAGGTTCTTGGTAATTCTCAAATGTAGGAGGCTTGATGAGTTTTTCGTCGATCAACTTTTTCATTATGTCCTCAAGGGGTTCCCCCAAAATCATGTATTTTCATTTTGGATAACTTTTGCATTGGGGTGGTTCTCTTTGCTCATTGAGATTGTTGGGTTGGTGTGTTGTGTGATGAGTATTTTGGTGTTGTGTCTGGATTTGTGGTGTGAGTGTGTTTTGGCGAGGGGAACTAATGACCACCTTGGCATCGACGATACCATCATTAGAAGCATTTTTCTTCCTTGCCCACATGTGAGGTTTATCGTTGTAATTGGATGGTGGGCAGTTATTTTGTTGTTCTTGGTATGATGTTGATTTCGCGGGTTGAGTCATATGGGCTCTTTCGATGCTAAGCGCCTTGGGGATCAATTGCTTGTATGTGGTGATTCCCTGAACCTTAAGATGAAATGCCAAGCGGCCTTCAACGTTCGCTATGATGGTGCAAAATTGTTGTTCTTCTAGCATGGTCCACTTGCTCCGATTGGCCTTGGATTGCCATCGTTGTAAAAATGAAGAAAATGACTCACTCTTTCCTTGTTTCAAAGCCGAGAGTTCTTCTAGACTAACATCCATTGCAATGTTGCATGCATAGTTTTTAATGAATGCATCTACAATTTCTTGAAATTTTCTAATGCCTGAAGGTAAGCGAGAGAACCATTCCATAGCGTGGCCTGCCAAACTTCTAGGAAATAGCTACATCAAATAAGTATTGTCATATGCGACCTCCATGCAATGAACCTAGAATTCCTTGATGTGATCTTCAGGGTTTCCCATCCCTTGGGGAATGGTTTCATTACTAAGCTCCTATCAAATGGATAGGGACACAAGTTGCTTGGTGTTTTGGTTGTTCACCCTGATTGAAGGTTGAGCACTTGTTGTGAGAGCAACCTAAGTTGCGCTGTCACATAATTTTGGGGATCAAGGGGTGGGATGAAAGTGTTTTGGGGTGTTTCAATTATGGGTTGCATGGGTGGGTTGGTCGGTGTGTTGTTCAATGGTATATGTATGTTTTGCCGAGGGAGGTCGGCTTCTACCTGCTTTTGTATGAACAACGCTTGTTGTTGATCTTGTTGTTGTTGCGCTAAGATTTGTGCTTGTTGTTGTTCCAACAACGCTTGTTGTTGTGCTTGTTTTTGTTCCAACAATGCTTGTTGTTGGGCTTCCAATTCTGCTGCTTCTTGCTGCTCTTGGTATTGCTTTAATGCTTGTTGATATGCCTGCGATTGTGTTGCTTGTCTTTGCACATGGAGTTGTGCTTGATATTGGGCTTGTTGTGCCTAGTATTGAGCTTGTGATTGATCTTGCACTTGTGTTGCTTGTGCTTGTACGACTTGTTGCTGCAATAGAAGTTGTGCTTGAGTGGCCCTTTGTGCTTGCAATGCTTGCCAAGCTTGTGCAACTTGAGCAACTTGTTGTGTTTGTAATGCAGCTTGTGCTGCTTGGGCGGCCTATGCAGCTTGAGCAGCTTGCTAAGTAGCTAGTTTTTTGGCTTTTTGTTTATGAACTTGTTGGTATCCTCTTTGGAAAGCAACTTGCAATGTTGCGTTGTATTGACTTGATGTGGTGGAAGTTGGTGGTGGTGGAGGTGGTGGTGGATTTGGAATGGTGTTTGTGGTGAGTGATAATGTCGTGTTGATATTTTGAGTGGTGGATGGTGGTATTGGTGTGGTGGTTGGTCCTATGCTTTGTGATGTTAGAAGGGTGTTTGATGGTGTTGCAATTGCTTGTGAATTTGTTGTTTGTTGTTGCGATATCAACGACAAATTTTGAGTGTTTGGTGTAATGCCTTGATTGATGGTTGGGATATAGGTTTGATTGATTCTTGGTAGGGGAGGAAGCCCTAAACCAAGGATTGGTGTGGATGATGATGGAAATGGTGGGAGAGGTGGAAATGTAAGGGGTATGAGTTGTTGTGAGAATGTCGTGGTGTTGAATATGCCCCCTGGTCCGAACATATCTCCCTCTTCTTGTGAATTTGTGAGAAGAGGTGTTTGAGGTGTTGCGTGAAAAAATAATGATGATGGGTCATGATGGAATGTGAGATGAACATTCTTGTGTAATGGGTTTTGGGGTATGTTTTGTTCCAAAGTTGTATTTGCATCCAAATTTTGATTATTAACAAGGGGGTTTGTTTGAATTGCATTGAGAAATGCACTTCCCTTATTAACATTGGGTTGGGTTGGAGAAATCGATGTTGTGATTTGTGGAATGTTTTGCGTGATGTTTTGAGATGGGGGTGTAGATGAGATGGGAATGCTGGATGAAATTGGCGGAAAAGATGCCTCTACTATGGTACTCACATCAAAATATGAAGGTAACTTGGCCCCTTGTTTTGCTAGCTCAAGAATATATAATGAAGGGTTGAGCCTCATCATGATGTTGATGATTCTATGGTTGTTCGGATTTTGGAGCATTTCAGTCATTTCCTCGTGAGACATTCCAAAGGTAAGGTCCTCTCCTTGGTTTTCTTCTTGTAGATTTTGGGATGATGAGAGGGTCAACAGATTACTTGATTTGGTGGGATTCATTTTTGCGTTTGTTTGGATAAGATCACTTGAAGCGGGTGTTTCTTTGTTGGCTTCCATACTCTTCTTGTATTGAGATCTAGTTAGAACCATAAAACAAGGATCAATTTTTGAGAATATGGGAGATGAATCTCTTGATTCTTTGGATCGATCGTTATTTTATGCCCCAAAGTAGAAAGTTTTTTTAGGATGTCTTGAGGATCAAAGGTGATGATATGATGATGATAGGGATGCATGATACATATTTTTTGGCTTTTGATAAATCTTTGAATGAGATACTAGGCTTTTGAATTTGGCAGATTTTACCTTGATTTGTTTTTGGATTTGGGGATTTTGTCTTGATTTTGATTGCTTTTGATTTGAAAAAATACTCCTAAGATGTTGATGATGATCTAAGGAATAGCTTGTTCGTTGATGATGATTTGAATATGTGTGGAGAGAAGGATGTACTCACCACACCTATTCAAACAAGATGATAATTCAACCAAGTATATGAAGAAGGATGCATCTACATATGCCTAGCTAAACAAGATGATTTGATGAAAATTTTGACTAAGCATGTGAAGAAGGATGCATCTATACATACCTAGCCAAAGGTGTTTTTGATAATGTTTCAAGGATTTAGTCTCAATGATTTTGATGATTTTTATTTTCCACAAAGTTTCCAGTATTTAAGGATGATTTCTAAGATTTCAAAGGTGATGATGAGATGATGTTGTTTTGATGTTTTGGAGGATGGATGAAAAAGATTTTGATTTTTTTTTATCCTAAGATGAACCTAAAAGGTACACTTTGTTTGCCTAGACCTAGGCATTGAAGAGTATGCAAATGCTTCCTAAAGACCTTTGTGACCAAGAAATGATTTCATTTGAACATTCATTTTCGGATTTCCAACCAATGATTTTCACTTTGGGATTGTGAGTCTTCAACACATATGAAAGTTCATTTTTCTTAGCTTTTCTTAATGTCTTTATTTTACCAAAAACACTTTATTTGATTAAGTTTTCAAACTAAGATTTCCAATGTCTTAATTTCTTCAAACCCCATAAGATATGTTATGTGGAAATTCAATGAACTTAAGGCAAAGGTTTTCCTATTGTTTACTTAAGGAGACAAATCAAGATATAATCCAATGTTTAGAAACCTCTAAGGATGTGAATCCCAAGGGAAAGCAATAACATATGGATTGATTCAATTGTATTTGTCTTCAAAAGGGTTTGAAATTTGGATGAGGTTCAAGTGTTTGTTTCCATGATGTTTTCAATCAAGCAATGCATTTTATAACCCAAGAATAAGTACAATCCTATGGATGTGTAAGACAATATTTGTTGGATTCCCACTTGGACAAGTCCAGCTATGCTTATCTTTAGCGAATGGTTAGATGCTTGACCCCACTGGCTCCCCTCCATGACACTCACTTATACAGGGCAGCCAAGCATCAACACACATGAAACTCCCATGGCATGTTTTCCATTTCTACTAGAAGACTGTAAAAGTGTGGGGTGGCTTCAGAATGACCATTCTTGCACCAACAAATAGTTTAAAGGATTTTGGAAAATTATAGCACATGGGTTTTAATAAGGACTTTCCGTTCATGGAGATTGACCCATACGATAAGAGTCCCCTTTCAGATCCATCTTGTTGGAATCAACTGCGTGATACTGGAATTTCTTCCAATATCCACATTTATATCCCAGTTGGAAATACTCTTGGCTTTAGAGTGTTACCGGTTGAGTGGTTTCCTTGGGTGAGTACTTTTTCCCCAAGGTAGGCCCTCTTGGATAAACAAAATCAAATGAAGAACAATATTCATAACTCGATCAATCTTTGTTGGCAACAAAGAGAGAGAATATATGCAACAATGCCCCCACTCACACTTGCACAAGATGTTCAATTTTAAAACCAAATCGAAGTGTGGAGGTGATTGCTTTGTCTCACCCTAAAGTCATGAAAAAGGTCTTTTGATTCTCAAGATCGCCATAAAGCACGAGAGAAGTGCATGTGTCCTTTTTCAATGGCTTTAGTTTAAGTAAGCCCTCATGAAAAACAAAGTTACACTTGTTCTTTTTAAATCCACAAAGCAAAATGTGAGTTCTTTTTAAGCACCAAAAGACAAGTGAGAGATACTTTGTTCAATTGTTAATCCATGAAACAAAATCTAGTAAGTTGTGATCCTAAAGTTTGTTTTAGCCTTTGCAAGAAGAAATTGAAAGGTTCTTTTTAAACCCAAATGAAAATTAGTGTCCTCAAGAAGAAGTGCTAACAATTTCTTAACCAAGTGTTAAGCAAACACTAAAGTGTTTAAAAACACTTTGATTTGATGAAACATCCTCCTCATGCTTCTCCTTTCTTCAATTTTGATTTCCAACCTACAAGGAAGAAAAACCAGTCAGATTCTAGAAAATACAAAAAATTAAAAAGTAGAAAACAGAAGACACATTAATCATAAATCAAAAGCACGTGCTAAAATTAGATTTTCCCTTTTATCGCCTTCTCTCCAAAGGGTGCAACCTGTGAATCACAATACAATTTGATTTCAGCTGGTGTTTCACAAAGACTGCTTACCAACACCGTGGTTTGGGATGGTATTTCAATCGTGATCGCACTCTTCGCTTAGTGTCACGCTTCCGCATCGTAGCTTTTAATTTTTGGTACCCCGCAAGTCATCAAGTCCACAAGGCGAGTTTAAAATTCAAATATTTTAAGGGACGTAGTCCATCGTAGTTTAGTTTCGAGCGTACGATAGCCATCAAGAGTTAGTACAAAACAGACGCCGAGCTCCGTTGCTGGAATTCTTCGTGTGAATGAAAACGCCGAAATTTTAAGAAAAAGATGAGAAAGAATGATTTCAGCCCTCCTTCTAGCGCCTAAAATGTGTGAACCCCAACCTTGGTGCAATTTACAAAACAACAAGAATAAACAAGTTAGATAAGAGATTATACAAACAAGGATTCCTCATGAAATCATTTACAACATTCAAACTAGAGAAATATTAAAAGCACACAAATGGAAATGATAAAACAAAGATTAAATCCTAACAGATGCAACCATGATCCCATGGAAATTGGTGCCAATTTGATGAACCTTCCCAAGTATGATGCATGCTTGATGTATTGAAAATGATTGATCCACTTTTGTTGGTGAAGAATGAGGAACTCCAAGCCAAAATCTGCAAAAAACCTAAATATGACTCAATGATAATGGATAAAATCAAGAGATATTTGAGCATGCAACTTTCCTCTAGATTGTGGATGATGAAATGAGGGTATGAGCTCTTCATTTATAGAATTCCAAGATGGATGAATGTTCAAATTTGAGCAATGTGGGACTAACATTCATCCAATGGTATGATGCCACTTGTCAAGCTATGAATGGTGGAGGATGTGGAAGATTTGGGGTTTGTGCCAATAAATGCATAATTTTGAATTTCAAATCTGTTGAAATGACATGTAAGAGGGAAGGGAAAATGCAATAAATGCCACTTGGCTCAAGGCAAAGGACATGTAAGATGAATTTATTGCCTTGTTGGATGTACATGTTGACTTGGAATTTTTGAATTCAAATTGAGAGAATATTCCAAAAGATGCTTTGTGAGGAAAATAGAGATTTAATAAATGAATTAAATCTATTTTCATGTGCAACTTGCATTATCTAGAGGATGGGACATGAGATGAGATTAAATTAATCAAGGATTAATTAATTTAATGAGAGAGGTTAGATGATGTGACCTATTTGACTCAAACTTATGGATTTATTTAAATCAAATAAGAGAGGAATATGACAAGAGATTAATTAAAAAGAGATGGTGTTAGATTAAATAAAATAAGGTTTTAATTTATTTAATTTAATGAACAGACTTTAGAGATTTAATCAAATAACTGATTATTTAATTAAATAGGGATAATTAGATCAGGTGGATTGATTTAATTAACAAAAGAGATGACTTAATTAGATAAAATGATTTATTCAATTAAGGGAGAAATACTGATGAATTTAATCAGATAGGGGAATTTGATTAAATGGTTAGACTGGGGGATGATTTAAGAAGAAATGATGTCAGTAATTAGGATCAGATGCACAATGTCAATTGGTACATTTTATGTGTCTACAAGTTTAAAAATGCAAGTGCAACATATCAGCGAGCAATGACCACTATTTTCCATGACATGATGCATACTTTCATGGAAGATTATGTGGATGAAATCTTAGAAAAATATACACTAGGGAAGGACATCTAGAGATCCTTGATAAAATCTTCACTAGACTGGAAAAATTCAATGTCAGGTTGAACCCAAAGAAATGTGTGTTCGGGGTAACATCAAAAAAACTCCTTGGTTACATAGCGTAAGAGAAAGGTATTGAAGTGGATTAGCTAAGGTTAAAGCAATAATGGAGATGTCATCGCCTAAAAATATCAGTCAATTACGGTCCCTACAAGGAAGGTTACAATCCATCAAGAGATGTATCTCCTAGCTGGCGGACAAGAGTCACCCATTTTATCTCCTAGCAATACTTGATGTCACCTCCAATACTCATGCCACCTATGGTAGAGAGACCACTGTTACTATATATTGCAACAACTGACATATCTTTATGATCTCTATTGGCACAGGAGGATTTTGAAGGAAAAGAACAAGCTATTTACTACATTAGCAAGACACTCAATGGATATGAAATAAACTACACATTCATAGAGAAGGCTTGTTTGACAGTGGTCTTTGCAACCTAGTAGTTGCGACACTACATGTTGACTCATACAGTCAGGCTCATAGCGAAAATAGACCCATTAAAATATCTACTCAGTAAAGCTGCTCTAACAGGGAGATTGGAAAAATGGGTCATGATCTTGAGTGAGTTTGGCATACAATATATCGACAGGAGGGCCATCAAAGGATAGGTAATAGCGGATCAACTAGTTGAAACTCCATTATAGGATCATCATCCAATGAAAATTGAATTTCTAGATGCAAACATCTTGAATATTACAACACAACAATGGAGACTCTATTTTGATGGATCATACACACAAAGAGGGTCTCGTGCAAGAATTTTATTTGTCACACCTCAAGGGAACACAATCCCAAGATCCTATAGGCTAATGTTTCCCTATACCAACAATGTAGCTGAGTATGAATCATTGATTATCAGCATCAAAGTAGCTATTGAATGGAAAATCATAGAAATGCAAGTGTATGGGGACTCACATCTTGTCATCTATCAGGTAAATGATGAGTATCAAACAAAGGATGAAAAGCTCATGCCTTACAAGAAAATGATAGATGATCTTAAAAAGTACTTCATGGATATCAAGTTCGAACAAATACCAAGGGCAGAGAACAAGGCTGCAGATGCCATGGCGACAATTGCTTCCCTTTTGCAATTACCAAAAAATTAAGGTCGTTATGAGTTTATGGTGGAACAACTATCTAACCTTGCATACGACAATCCTGATTCTCAAACCATATGCCAAATAACCGACACTCAAACCTCACTATATGGAGAGATATATACTTACCTCAAAGATAATATCCTTCCTCCTAATCTTTCTAGAAACCAAAAGCATAACTTTATCCATCAATCCATGCAACATACATTGATTGATGACATCCTTTACCATTGAGGTCTAGATGGTACTCTTCTTCGTTGTCTAGAACATCACAAATATGAAACATCCTTACGAGAGGTCCATGAAGGTATTTGTGGGACTCATTCAAGTGGGCTAACCCTAGCTAAAAAAATCCTCCATTTAGGGTATTACTGGTCGAACATGGAGGAGTCCTATCAATATGTTAAAAAGTGTCAAAAATTCCATATTCATGATAATCTAATTCATGTGCCAGCACAAGAGTTACAACCCTTCACATCAACATGGCCCTTTTGTGAGTGGGGACTGGACCTGGTAGGAAAAATAAATCCATCTTCATCCAATGGACACAAGTTCATCATCACAACAACAAAATATTTTACAAAATGGATAGAAGTGGCTCCTTTAACAATAGTCACTGGAAACTAGATCTCATCTTTCATACTCAACTACCTCATCTGTCGGTATGGGGTACCTCAGTCCATTGTCATAGAAAATGGTAGGCCTTTTAAAAATCAGGACACCCAAGAATTATGTGAACAATTCCATATCCAACATCATTTCTCAACACTGTACTATCTTCAAGGAAATGGCCAAACAAAGGCCTCAAACAAGACAATTCTGAAAATACTAAAAAAAATGGTAAATGATGTTGGATGTGATTGGCATGTTTAGCTAAATCCTACACTTGGGCCTACAAAACCAGCATTATAACACCAACATGAGCTACACCATATGCCTTGGTGTATGGATCAGAGGCCATCCTACCCATTGAGGTAGAAATACCATCACTCTATGTCTCACTAAAGGGTATCATTACAGATGAGGATTACAGAGTCTCTTGCCTACAAGAACTGGAATTACTTGATGAATGTTGTCAGCAAGCTGTCAATCATTTGAAGGCCTACCGGCAAAGAATGTCACAGAGCTACAATCATAGGGTAAAACCTAGAGTCTTTCAAGTTGGAGACTTGGTCCTAAAGGAAAACCCTAGGAATCAACAAGCTGGAGAAAAGAAAGGGAAGTTTGAACCTAACTGGCTAGGTCCCTTTGTAATCATATCAGTGCATAGATCAGGAGCATATCAATTGTCTACACTAGAAGGGGATCTGTTTGATGAACCTATCAACAATATCCATCTCAGAAATTTCTATACCTGAATTTCCTTGTGCATGAATTAGTTTATGAAAATGGTTACCTTGATGAAAACCTGACAAACAAGCATCTTGGTGACAAAAAAATACAAAAAGATCAAAAAGACTAAAAAAGTGCAATAAAAACATGTAGTGAAAACTTGGAAACAAGTGCTATTTGTGATTCAAATCAGCTTCCCCATCTATTTTGATGCATGTCATGGTTGTTACTTTCACCATCATCATTTTTACATCCATTATCATATCATATTACGTGGTCATGTCTCACCCTAGCTTGGGGGAAACATCTGAACATCATTGGGGGAAATAAAACATTGAGTTTAATCAAATAGACAAAGAAAACATCAAGAAGATAAATGCAACAAAAACAACGATCAAAACACAACCCAACATGGAATATCAATCACCATCGGAAACACATCAAACATCCATATCACATCAAAAAATCCAAAAACAAGTCAAAAAGTTAGTATTGAAAATCCAAAAACATGAGTTTGGGTCAGTCGTACTACGTGGTCTCTACATGTATAACGTAGGAAAGGGTAATCTTTGATTATCCCCCAAGGCCCCTAGGATAGGTCTTTAGGTTAGGTCTTTGGTCAAAATCTCGAAAATCACAAAAACATCATAAAATTAGGATGGATGATCTAATCTGAATAATGATTGAAATACTTTAAGCAAATATGGGATATGTTGTATTTTGATCATTGTTATCATTTCTTTGGAGCAACTCGATGATGTATTGAACTAGAGAAGCAAGGAAGGAGAATGCTATTTTCTTTATCTGTTGTTTGTGAATTAATCATAATTACTCTGTGAATTGTCACGAGAAGTGCTCTACAAAGTATCATGGATGACATTCCAATTCACATGGGAAAGTGGTTAATTCTTTTTTGTTTTATGCAAGAATGCTCAGGTCATCTCGGTTTAATTATACCTAGATGCTTGTGTTTTCTTGTAATATCAAAAATCATGGAAGTAGTACTCAGGTCATCATGGTCTATATTATGCCATCAATGCTTGTACTTGCTTTCAACATTTTAAAAGCTCTATGATTATACATGTATACACCTAAAAATGGTCACATCATATTGTCTGGTAATTAATTAAATATTCTTAATATATTTAATTAAATCTTTGAATTCCATCTATGTATAAATAAATTTAAATAATTTATTTATATTATCCATTATTTCATTTTGATTAAATAAGTTTTTTTAATCATCTTTTTGTATTCATTTCTTAATTAATTAAATAAACATTACAATTTATTTATATTAATTATCATATAATCTTAGTTTGAATATTTTATTCAAATAAAGATTAAAATATTCTTCTTTTCTTCTAAATATCATTTATAATTAAATATTTCAAATATTTAATTAATTCCTCTAATTCGATTCATATATCTATTCATAATTAAATATTCCAAAATATTTAATTAATTCTTCTAATATTTTATATTCTTCTAAAGTCATATCATAATTAAATATCTCAAAATATTTAATTAAATCTTCCATAGTTTTTAAAAATCAAAAATCAAAATTCAATAAATGAAATTAAATTAAATAAATTTATTTATTTATTTAATTTGGGATTATCTTCAACATCCGGGAAGCAAATGGTCAAAACAGAAAATTTAATTTTCTCTGTTTCTGTGCAGGCTTGTTCCCGTGGGTTGAAGACAGAATCCATCCTTCTCTCCAACCTCTCAACCTCTTCCATCTTCTTCTCAACCTCTCCATCTCTCACCTTTCAATTCTACCAGACAATCTCACAGCCATAGATTCTTGCCAGCCGGGATTGTGCCTGCAAAAATCTATAAATATGACTGCCGGGAACTCCAAATGATATAGAAGTTTTAAGCAAGTAAATTATAGTCAAATTATAAGCATTCATAGCATTCATAGAATTCATAGTACTTTCATAGCATAGAATCATAGTAATCATAGTATAGAATCATGACATCTTCCATTCACAGCCCATGTGCATAATCTACAGCCCCTGTCCATATTCATATTCATAGCATATAGGATAGAATTTCCTTTTGCATAACTCGTTCTACAGGTTGCCATTCGGAGGAGCTGAGCTTATACAATCTGAGAGCAAAAGCTTCAAAAGAAATCACTATAGATAGAGGAAGATGGAACGCTTCTGAAAACTATCTTTATTTCTTTGTTTGAGTTTTCAGTATAATGTTTCATTTTGTGTTTTGTTTTCATTTAGATTACACCATATAAACATTAACACATTTTTGGCGCCCACCGTGGGGCTCTTGCCCCCTTTTTAATATCTTTTTGCAGGTTTCTTTTGACAGGTTACAGACAAAAACAGCGGAATAGCGCAGAAACACGTCTTCAAATTTCAATACCCAGTTTAGTGCATTTAAGGTCTTTTGCAGCGCTCATGATATGTATTGCAGCGCTCTTAATTAGTTTTGCAGCGCTATTAATGAGTTTTGCAGCGCCTTTAAAGTATTTTGCAGCGCCCGTAACTTCTATTATAGCGCATTTCTATAAGTTGTAATTTGTAATGTTAAAACAATTTAACTGATTCTGACGCAACCACCGACAGTTAGTAAATTTTTAAAGATAAAATGAACCAATCCTAGGGTAGGAATTTAAGGTAAAATGAAGCAATCCTATGATAGAAATTTTATACTTTATTTTGGTCTAAAAAGAATTTTCTGTTTATGTGAAGCAACATCTTCACTTAGCTTAGAAAACCTTTATTTTTGGGCTTAAAATAAACTTTGATTGCTTTGTTTTTGGTGATAGGCCTATGCTCTCCCCTTAACTGGGTGATCAAAATGCCAAACTCACCTATTTCCATTTATGCAATTTCCTATTTTATTAGCACCTTTTAGAAGGCCCGCCGTAGTGGGAAAAAGTACTCACCCTACGGGAATGACCTAAGTGGGAACAACTAAAGCCAAGTTTTCCAACCCACTATAATCAAATGCGGATGGTTGATGAAAATCCCATTCGACGGTAGTGTGCATTGATAACCATCCACAAAGCCTTTGTTCTAAAGGTAGGGAGGTCTCTCGAGGGAGTCTATCATTTGCCGCACCGAACGGAAATCCTTACTAAGAACTTAGTGTAGTATCTTATCGAGGTTAGTTTTTGAACATTATATTAACGGATGCGGGGAGAAGAATCTACCCCAGAATACTCACCCATATAGCTGCCATGAGGATTACGTTTGCTTGGGGGATCACGGTATCCACTTCAGTCACTCTGAGTACGCACCTGGAAAAGACAAAAACACGGGCACCCTTTCGGGGGTGACATGGCTGTGTGAGTCGACGTAGTTTTAAGATGTGGGCTATTGATTTCTATGATGACCTACTTGAGAATTAAGAGTGAGTCTATTTGAAGTGCTTATCATGTGTAAAACCCGTTAAAACACTTTTTGAACAACATTTTGATTATACACTTGATGTTTAGCATAGGACTTAAGACAACCATTTTACAAATTGTTTGATGTGTTTTCAATACACTAATTCAGATAAGATCATCCAAAACACTCATTATCACATTGATTAATCTCATGCTACGAGATTGGAAATCCACAACTTTTGAAAAGAAATCCGTTTTCAAAAGGATTAAGAAGCCAAAGAAACCCCTCAACCATAAGAAACTATTGAAGAAGCAACGATTCTTGTATCAAAGCCGAAAATTTTTACTCAAATATAGAACATTTCTTCATAGGTATCATGATTGTGTTAGAGGTCTTTCAGATGATTATGCCATAGAACCCTTGTATTCACAAGCTTACTTTCAAAGAAGAGCCCTTTCTCAAAGGCATAACCATAGTCAACGCATCCGCTTCTGTTATATTCCCCAACCTGCAATCGAATATTCTACTCGTCCAAATCAAATTTTGCAATAGAGAACTTAGAATACATTAGGCATCTATCATAAAATCCATCCTTTTACAAAGCCATGATCAAAATTTCATAAAGTACAAAATCATCCTTTTCTTGATCTTTTTCTTATATTCCCACTAACAGGATTTTCATCCTTTCACTTAGGGAACAACACAAGCTACAAGATTAGAAATTTTGTGTAAGTCATAGAATCTTCATTCTATCCTGACTTTCATATATATCACATAAATTGCACTATTTCACTCTTTTGATCAAAAGCAAGTAGAACTTGGAACAAAACCTATGCCTATCTTCACGAGATCTCAAAAACAAATGGAAAAAGATGAGGGAGAAACCACTACAAGTAAAATGGGTGACCGCAATGAAAAAGAAGAAGAAACGTTTAATCTTGATGATTTAACAGATGAAAAGCTTCAAGAAGCAGAACAAGATCCCCAATTCCATACTCTTATGGAAAAGATTTTAGAACGAAACAAAGAACGATACTTTCTTTCATTAGCTAATCAAGGAGCTAAGTTACCTCACAATTTTGACTTAGAGGGTTAAAGCAGGTCAGAATGCCTCCTCGGCAGCTTTGAATGCTCTTGTGTGGATAAAATAATTACAAGGGCGGATAAAGAAATCTGAGGGGTACAACAAAGAAATATGTTTTTGGAAGATAATATACCTTATCCATTTGATAGAGTCTTCAGAAATGATCATTTCAAGAGCATTATTGAGAAATCCTAAGTATGATGGGTATAATGGAAAAGCCGTCCACATTGACCATGTGAGGGATTTCCAGGAAACATGGTCACAAATTTACTATGACAATACCTACTTGATGGAATTATTTCCCGCAGTGTAGGTGTACAATCCATGGAGTGGCTTTCAAAATCCGCTCCCACCTATCAAAATTTTGAGGAGTTGATAAAATCAATTTATATCCTAATACTCCTACAACATTCAACACCGAGATAACGTATTGGCGATCTTTGTAAAGTGAAACAAAAAGTAGGAGAACCTTTTACTACATTCTTGCAAAGGTGGAGAAGGTTATTTGCACGATATTCTCGTCCTATTCCTGAAAAGGAAAAAATGGATATCTTTATCAATAGCCTTGATCAAGAATTAAGCTATAGGCTTAACCTTCATTGTCCTCATAACTTTGAAAAATTGATTGAAAACACAATCACCATTGAAGGGGCCTTGGCTAAAAGGGGAGTGATAAAACTTGATAATCCAAGTACATCAAATCAAAACAACAATGATAAAAAAAGGTTTTGGAACAGAAACAAAAATGTTGTCAATGATGGTATAGTGGATGCAAATAATTTACGAACAAGACCATCTGTTTTCAATCTATCAAGTGCTCCACGAAACAATCAACAAGGAAATACAACTCAACAGGGAAGTAACAATCAACAAGGACAAACCTCCAAGCAAGAAAACATGACCAATCAAAATACCAATCAAAATCATGGTAATTTCAATAATAATCTTGGCAATACCCAAACATCAAATCTGTCCAGACCTTCATTCTTTTCAAATCGACGGAATTTTACCGCTTTGGGTCAATCTCTTGAGTCTGCTCTCAAGGAGCTTCTTGATAATAAGGTTATCACCTTACCACCACAAAGAGATTATGAGCCATGAGTCAAACCTCCATCATGGAATGACTCATATTATTGCAATTATCATCAATGTAAGGGTCATAGAACGAACAATTTTCAAGCTTTGAAAAATCTAGTACAAGATTTAATTGACAATGGCACCATTACAATCGAAGGACATCATACCAATGACGATCATCAAGCATTCAAAGATCCTTTGCCAAACTATCAAAAGGGAGAAACATCAGATACCAAAGCCAAAAGCATACATAATGTTGAAGACAATATAATCCGTCACATCTACGCAGATGATCAACGGGTTAATGTTATCAAAATCAAGGGAAAACAAGAATATCAACAGGTTAATGTAACAACAAGAGGTCAAGAAAAAGTTGTTCTAAAAGGAAGTTCATCTAAAACAACTATTTCTCCTCCAAGTCAGTATAATCTGGTTGATCAACTGAGAAAAACATCAGCTCAAATCTCCATCCTTGAACTTCTCAAAATATCTCCCATACATAAGAATATCTTAGAAGAAGCTCTTGTAAACACAACTGTTGATACTGATCTAGATGTAAACAGATTTCAAGCCATGGTGGGACATTTGTCTTCCCCCACTTGTCTTTCATTTTCCGATAAAGATGATGCCTCTATGACACATCCACATAATTCCTCGCTTTATCTTGAAGTAATGATCCATAAACATCGAATTAGACGTGTCTTAATAGATGGAGGAGCCGGTTTGAATATTTGTACCTTGAAGTTAATAAATGCCTTGGGAATTTCAGAAAATGAAATTGATCCACGAAGGAAAATAACTATCAAGGCATATGATGATGAAGAAAGAGCTTCTAAAGGATTGATATTGCTACCTATCAGAGTGGGACCTGTTGTGAAGAACACATTTTGTCAGGTTCTAGATCGAGATCTTTCTTATAACATACTTTTGGGTCATCCGTGGATTCATGATATGCAAGCAGTACCATCAACGTATCATCAATGCATCAAGTTTCCATATGATGGACAAGAAATAACTATACAAGTTGATTACAATACTACCCAAACTTGTTCAAATCTTCGAGTAACTCAAGATGTCTTTGTGCCACACAATAGGGAAGCTCTTGCTGTTCCTTCTTCCAATCTACAAGTCCAATTACAAGAATTGACAAAGAATCTTGATACTAAGCTGAAATTTAAAGATAAAGGGGTAGGTGAATATTCATTATCTCTCTCTACCTTACCTCCTTCTCTGAGGTCACATGGACAGCCAACTTTATCAAATCAAAATATTGCAACAGCTTCTACATCTCAAGCTTCTGTGCCAATCACAAAGTTTGATGGAAAATTCATTAGAGCTAACACCACTGAAGAAGAAGCTGAAGATAGGGACATCCTAAATTGGCTATACAAAGATGAAGATGAATCTCTATTGCACATTAAGTTGCCTAAAGAATAATATGGTAAGGGGTATGCTATCATGCAGAAGATGGGCTATGAAGGAAATGGTCCTATAGGAAAAAGAAGAGAAGGAATTGTAGAACCAATTCAACCTATTTCAAAGCATTCAAATGATAAAATAGGACTCGGATATGGCAAAGATAAGGAAAAATCTACTTCACAGCAAATACAATCAACTCATGAAGGAGGATCAATGTCATATAGACCTCATGAATCAGTTTTCCAATTACTGAATAGTTCAGATACTGATTCTAATGAATATGAATGGGACACCATTTATAATGATGAATTTTGGAGAGATAAACAAGTTGATATCATACATAAGTATGCACCTATTCTTATACAAGGAGAAGGCTCAAGGCCTCCACTTGATTATGTTTTACAAAGCGATCATGACTCAAGTGAGGAAGAATCAGATTCTAATGAGATTGGCAATCAACAGGAGAATACCATCATAGACTTTGTCTACCATGAGGATGATAACCATATCATGACTTTGACAATTCAAGACCTTACCCAACCTAATGATCCTATGCCTTTAGTTTACCCAGAACTTATTGATTGGGACATTGACGCACCTATCCATATTCCTACATTCAATGATGATGAGGACATCATAAATTTCCTTTCTTCCTCAAATGAAGAAAACAATTGTTTCATTCAAGAATCTCATACTCGTGATTTTGATAAGGAGGTTGTCAAGTCTCTTAGCTGCAAAATAAATGAAATAAAAGATGGATCTATTGGTGAAAACCGAAAAATGGCAGTGATAGATCAACAAAAGAGAAAAATAAAGAGCGAATCCGACAGTGAAAACCTTTCTGAGGCACTGAAAGATGAGAAACTTGACACTCTTCCCAAGTATTATCATGAAAGATCTTCTATTTTGATTGAACCAACATAATCAATCAACATAAGTACAGCAGAGCAGCCAAAATTTTTGTAGCTTGCAGCATCATTAACAGTTAACGAAGTCCTAAAATTCATGGAATTCTTGAAGGACAATCAAATCAACTTTGCTTGGTCATATGCTGATATGCCAGGGTTAGATCCTAATTTGATAATGCATCATTTATCTATCAAACCTGGGACAAAGCCTATAAAGCAAAAGCTCAAAAAAATGCATCCACATGTCGCGTTACTGGTCAAAGAAGAATTAAAGAAGCTTTTGGATGTTGGATTCATTGGAACTATTGATTATGCTGAATGGATTTCCAACATTGTACCTATTTCAAAGCCAGATGGAAGGATCAGAGTTTGTACAAATTTCAAAGATTTAAATAAAGCTTGTCCCAAAGATGACTTCCCTTTACCCAACATAGATATGATTGTTGATTTAACTGCTGGCAATGCAATGTATTCTTTAATGGATGGGTTTTCAGGATACAACCAGATAAAAATTGCACCAGAAGATCAAGATAAAACAGCATTCACATGTCCTTGGGGTACCTATTGCTAGAATGTAATGCCATTCGGGTTAAAGAATGTTGGAGCTACTTATCAAAGAGCAATGACAACTATTTTTCATGATATGATGCATACATTCATGGAAAATTACGTTGATGATTTACTTGTCAAATCTCATACAGGAGAGGAACACCTAGAAATCTTATCAAAAATCTTTATTAGAATGGAGAAGTTCAATGTTCGATTAAATCCAAAGAAATGTGTCTTCGGCATTACATCTGGAAAACTTCTAAGATACATTGTTTCAGAAAAGGGTATAGAGGTTGATCCAAAAAAAGTGCAAGCTATAATGGACATGCCACCACCACGAAATATCAGTCAACTTCGATCATTGCAAGGAAGATTACAGTCCATTAGAAGGTTTATAGCTCAACTGGTAGACAAAAGCTTTCCATTTACACATTTATTGCATAAAAATGTTCCATTCAAATGGGATGACAAATGTGAAGTAGCATTCAATCAGATCAAGCAGTATCTTACGCATCCACCAGTTTTAATTCCACCTATTCTAGGAGAGCCACTCATACTCTATATTTCAGCAACAGAAGTATCTTTGGGAGCTTTGCTAGCACAAGAATATTCTACAGGTAAGGAAAGGGCCATATATTATATCAGTAGAACATTAACAAGACATGAGTTAAATTACAGTTTCATTGAAAAAGCTTGCCTTGCAGTGGTGTTTGCTTCTCAAAAGCGGCGACATTATATGTTGGCTCATACAGTTAAGCTGATAACAAAGATTGATCCATTAAAATACCTATTAAGCAAAGCTACTTTAACAGGAAGACTTGCAAAATGGGTAATGATCTTAAGTGAATTTGACATTCACTATGTAGATAGAAAAGCTATTAAAGGACAGGTCATTGCAGATCAGTTGGCTGAAGCACCTTTACAAGAGGAAAATCCAATGCACATTGAGTTTCTTGATTAGATGTCTTCACAGCAACAATTCAAAAATCATGAACATTGTACTTTGATGGATCTTATACACAATATGGCTCGGGGGAAGGGATTCTCTTTGTTACACCTGAAGGACATACCATTTCACGATCATATCGGTTGATGTTTCCTTGCACAAATAACATAGCTGAATATGAGATGGATCCTGATCCTGATCGATCTGATTGATTGATCCGAGGATCTGAACGAAATGTTTTCCTACGCAATGATAATCAAAAGTTCCAAGTCATATGTCATTTGAACTGCTCCGGATTCAATCTTTTATATGGCAAGACTTATAAATCTATTTGAAAGATAATATCTACCTTCTCGGATTTATCCCAAGAACTAAATGGAATTTCATTCACCAATCATCCTGCTTATACCTAATTGCTAATATCCTTTATCGAATGGTCTCTCATGGTACACTCCTTTAGATGTCTTGGAACATGACAAATCCAAAAATCCTTACAAGAGGTCTTTTATATATGGTGGTGTTTGTGGAACTCATTCGAGGGTTTGACCTTAGCAAAGAAACTTGGTCGAATGGGATACTATTGGCCTACCATGGAGAAGGCGATCTTTTACTTTTTGTCAAGAAGTGTTCTAAAATGTCGTGTCTACTCGGAATCTTATTCATGCACCCGCGCAGAACCGCAATCTTTCACTCGACATGGCCTTTTTCAATGGGGACTTGATCTTGTTGGAAAAATACATCCTTCATCAAATGGTCAAGTAAATTCATCATCACAAATTTAAGTGGAGCATTTTTACAAAATGGATTGAAGCTATTCCTCCAACAACAAATGAATCGTAAACAAATATCTTCATTTATCTTGGAATTACATTATTTTGTAGAGGGAATTCTAGTCTCTATAATTAATTTATAATGGAAGGTCTTTAAGAATCAAGATGTGGATGAACTTTTGCAAAATTTCACATCCAACATAGATTTTCTAAAGCACCTTACTATCCAATGTGGTAATGGCCATGTATTTCAATAAAACCATCTTGGAAGATATTGGAAGAAGACAAGAAATGACGCTGGACGGATTGGTATGTTCAACCCAACCTGCCTTTGTGGGCATATAGAACTAGCATTCGCACACCAACAGGAGCCACCCCATATGCTTTGTTCTATGGAGCAAAAGCAATCTTACCACTAGAAGTTGAAATACCTTCACTTAGGGTCTCACTCAAGGGATTGATAAGTGATGAAGATTACAGGGTTTCTCGCCTACAAGAGTTAGAATTGTTAGATGAAAGACGTCAACATGCAGCTGATCATTTGAAGGGTTATCAATAGATTATGTCTCGTAGTTACAATCATAGAGTTAAACCATAGACATTTCAAGTGGGTGACTTAGTATTGAGAGAAAATCCACGCAATCAGCAAGACAGAGAAAAGAAAGGGAAATTTGAACCTAATTGGCTAGGTCCATTTGTTGTCATTTCAGCATACGGTTCTGGTGCATATCAGTTATCCACATTAGAGGGGGGGTTGTTTGAAGAACCGATCAATGGTATTCATCTGAAGAAGTTCTATGTTTAAAAATTCCTAAAAAAAAAAAATTTAAAAAAAAATCATAAAAAGTCCTGAAAAAATTTTAAAAAAATATATAAAAAAAAGAAATCAGAAAAATTCTGAAAAAGTGCAATAAAAACAAGTAGTGAAAACCTGACAAACAGACGTTACTTGTGATTAAAATGGGCTCCTCCATTTATTAGTTTATGTCTTGTTTTTATTTTCGACATCATCCATCCATATCTATCATCTGTATATTCTTCATATCCATATCATACAAGGGAATCTTATGTTTCATCATGGCTTGATGAAATTTGTACATATCCATACTCTTTAGGTAGTGTTTACACTGGGGGCAAAATGCAGAAATATACAAACAAAAGAGTGGCAACGAGCTTTCAGAACATCACAAACAGACAAATGATGGTTTGACAAAGCACAACATGCATTGACACATCAAATCAATCACAATACCAAATTGATCACCTAATACCCGTTGTCATCAGAAACAACATGATCCGAATGACTATCGAAATGAGAACATCAAATGATGATAATCAAAATTAGATGATCTTAATCTGAATAATGTTTGAAATATTTTAAGCAAGATTTAAATAGTTGTTTGATTTTCTATCATATCTCTGGAGTAATTCAATGATGTACTGGACTAGAAAAGCAAGGAAGGAGTATGATTTTTCTTTGTCTGTTGTTTGCAAGGAAATCATCAGTACTATGCACATTGGTCACGAGACATGCTCTATTATAGATCATGGATGACATTTCGGAATTTGCATGGGAAAAGGATTAACTCTTGTCTGTTTATGCAAGAAATACTCAGGTCATTTCGGTTCAATTATACCCAGATGCTTGTATTAACTTGCTATATCAAAAATCATGAAAGCAATACTCAGGTCATCATTGGTGCTAACATACCCTTTGATGCTTGTATTAACTTTCAACATTTCAAAGCTCTATGATGATACAAAAAGAAAAACTAAACTCTCCAAATGGCAATATTGTATGGATGTCCTGCATAGGTAGTATAGATTGCATTCATGTTAACACTACATTTTGCATTCATAAATTTCTCAAAAGTTGGCAAAGAATCAAATGGTTATATCTTTTCGAATACATGACTGAGTATATTTTGACATTTACAAAAACATTATTTCATACATTTTTCATATATATTTGCATTAGAAAATCATAAAATCAAAGCATACATCATTACCATATACATTCATTCATCCAATAGATTTCATCTCATAAATCATGTATATATATATGTATCATAACCATGAAACTATCATATTATACACATCATATAGACACATTTATATAATCATAAATCATCACTGCATTTCATATATCTCAAAAATGAATGTCAAAATGTACAAGGATGTCAACTACAAATGATATAACATTATCAAAAATGGGATCATCTCAAGGTGTATACAACATGTCTCAACAGAATATCATGAAAACATCATCTACAATGCACTAGGCAGTGCTATCCTCTAATGGCGCTGGTCTGGGACCTGTACCACCTGCCCCTTATGTACCTGTACCACCTGCTCCTGATGGACCTGCACCGCCTGTCCCTGGTGGTCCTCCTGGAGGTAATGGCTGTGTCACACCCCTGCTGGTAGTACGAGACCGACCATGAGTAGATCGTGACTGAGTATAACTCTCCCTCCGCTCAGGTGGAACCGCATCATGATATCTAGTCCTATAAAACTCAGCCTCTCGAGTGGCTCTGGTAACCCCTCTCATCATATCACCAGTCAAGGTGCTAGCTGCTACTCTCTATAGGCTATCTGCCAAAGTAACGGCCTGCTCACCTTGCTGTCTCGCTATGTCCCTCTCAGCAGTAACCGAAGTCAACTGTCCCTGCAACTGTGAAATCAAAGTCTGGGCCTGTGCTAACTGGGTCTGCAAACTCTGTACTGTACTCTATAAAGTGGATAGCTGACCTGATACTGTCAAATCTACTGAAGGAGATGGGTCAGTGTGTCTCATCCATGGACCACCTCTACCACCTCTGCCACCTCTCTTACCACCTCTCCTACCACCTCTATCTCCACCTCTACCATCACCACCATCATCTCCCTCTGAGTCGTCATCTTCTCCACTATCATCATCATCACTGTCCTCTGAGTCGTCATCCTCTTACGCTGAGTCTCTCTGTCGTCGTCTCTGTGCAATAATAGGAGCAATAGCCTCATCAAGATCAAACATGTGTGGTGTCGGATGCTCTAGGACATACTGAAAATACTCTGGTGTTGTCCCTGCGTCAAGGACATCCACTCGGTAATCCCACATCACTGCTCCCAAACTGGTGAACTCTGCCACCACTGTCTCATATGAAATCTGTGGACCCCACACTGCAAGCTCTGGCTGTCGCTGTGCATAAATGGCTGAACCCACAGGCATACCCTGAATCCGACCAAACTGTCGACACACTCGTCCAACAAGAAATCTCTCAATGATCCATGGAGTCCGCCCAATCAAAAATCTGGAAGTACATACATATGGCATCTCCCTCACATCCTCTGGCCATGGATCACAATCTAAATATAGTCTCCAGCATACTGTATCCAGAATATCCAATAGTCACTGCCAATGCACTAGTTTGCCCAGTCTCGGCTGAGCAATAATGTGAGCATATCTCCATCTGTATGATCGACCAGCTAGTCGATGTCCTCGAGTCAATGGACGTAAAATAGCAAATTGCTCCCATGCCCATATCTGTAGTAATGAGCACCCAATAGCAAAACTCCAGCCTCTACCATATACAATATGATGTAACTCATCATATAAGTGGGCTAGCATGCATGTACCCCACGCATACCGTGTCCCCTGCATCACCATACTCTCTAAAACATGACCCCATCCGATCGCAAACCCCTTCGACCTATGGTCGGGGCACAACACACCTCCAATAAATCTAGCAAGTACAGCTGGTAAAGGTGGATATGTATCTGTGATCTCACCCCATGGGATGAAGTATCCAGCAATCTGATCATCTCAGAAAATCCTCCTCAAAGAATCAGTACCTCCAACCTCTCGGCTATCAAAAATAACTATCTCTCCCATCACTGGGATCCGTAGGATGCGATATACGTCCTCAAGAGTCACTGTAATCTCACCCATCAGTAAATGAAATGTGTTGGTGTCACTATGCCACCGCTCTGCAAGTGCTGTCAATAGAGCCCTGTTGAGGCGAACCTCAGGCATGTCAAGTAATGCACTCAATCCACACGCATCAATCACATCTCTATCTGACTGTAACAAATGTGGAATCAATGTCCATGTGCTCAGAAATGTCTCTCGTAACTACAAAACACCTAATCTCTCCTGTTGACATATCATCAAAGCAAAATCAATATCAAATCATCATAACGTATCACTCCAAAACTGAACATCAAATTATTTGTTTTTCATCATCATCATGAAATACGAATAATATCAAAATCATGTTTGTTTTTAACAACCTTAGAAGCAAACAAATCAATCAAACTATTTGTTTTTCATCGTCATGGAAAGAAAATAAGCAACATCACGTTTCTTTCTAACAACTTTAGAAGAAAACTTATCTGTCCAATTTGTTTTTAACAACTTTAAAAGAAAATCTATCAACTTTTATTTGTTTTCCAACAACTTTGGGACCAAATTTATCAGGTCACAACAACATATGATTAAAGGTGCTACAAAATTGGTTAAATGCGCTATAAAATTCATCATCGGCGCTATAGAATTAATCACATTATAGAACTCATCAAAAGCGCTACGAAAACTATCATATGCGCTATAGAACTAAAGGCGCTGTGAAAAACATTAAGGGCACTACGAAATCAATCATCGGCGCTACAAAATCAATCAAAAGTGCTACGAAAACTATCATATGCGCTACGGAATTGAATGCACTACGAAAAATATCATATGCGCTATGCAAAGTCTTAAGAGCGCTAAAACACCCTTTTCTACATCAAAACATGGAAAAACGTGCACTACATAGAAAATTTTTGAAAAGCAGGAGATTTACGGGATACATACCAGAGGTCCATAGTGCGCTGGCTGCTGATGTCGTCGGATACGCTCGAAACGGTGCTGGTGAACTGGAAGTGCCATAATTATCAAACCAGAGCTCAAAAATTTGCAAATTCTATTAGGTTAAAATTGAAAATGACATGGAAAATGACATTTTTAACCTATATAATCGTAAAATTGGGGCATTTTATCACATTTTAACATAGCAGGGGAAAATTTCATCAATTTTTCATTTCACATCTTTCTGGGACAATTTTTCTTCAAATCATTAGTTTCAAACGATGAATCGACATCTTCAAAATCTAAAAAATTGAAAAAATTCCACAAAAATCATAAAAATCAAAAAAATTCATAAAAATTCAAAATATTATCATCCATCGTTTCAGGTACATATCTACCCAGAAGCATTATGATAATGATCTGGGGTAATTAAAATTTTCTGAAGCAATGCAGTTCACATCACTTCAAAGAGGGGCAAAATGTGTTAACTCAAAATGGTCACATATCACATTGTCCGGTAATTAATTAAATATTTTTAAATATATTAATAAAAATCTTAATTCATCTATGTATAAATAAATTTAAAATAATTTATTTATATTATCCATTATTTCATTTTGATTAAATAAGTTTATTTAATCATCTTTTGTATTCATTTCTCTAATTAATAAATAAACATTACTTATTTATTTATATTAATTATCATATAATCTAGCTTCTGAATATTTTAACCAAATAAAGATTAAAATATTCTCTTTCTTTCTAAATATCATTTATACTAAATATTTCAAATACTTAATTAATTCCTCTAATTCATTCATATATCTGTTCCTATAATTTCAAATATTCCAAAATATTTAATTAATTCTTCTAATATTTTATATTCTTCTAAAAGGTCATATCATAATTAAATATCTCAAAATATTTAATTAAATCTTCCATAGTTTTTAAAAAATCAAAAATTAAAAATCAATAAATTAAATTAAATTAAATTTATTTATTTATTTATTTAATTTGGGATTATCTTCAACATCCAGGAAGCAAACGGTCAAAACAGAAAATTTAATTTTCTCTGTTTCTGTGCAGGCTTGTTCTTGTGGGTTGAAGACAGGAATCCATCCTTCTCTCCAACCTCTCAACCTCTTCCATCTTCTTCTCAACTTCTCTATCTCTCACCTTTCAATTCTACCAAACAATCTCACAACCGTAGATTCTTGCCAGCCAGGATTGTGCCTACAAAAATCTATAAATATGACTGCCGAGAACTCCAAATGATATAGAAGTTTTAAGCAAGTAAATTATAGTCAAATTATAAGCATTCATAGCA